>JAABVI010000077.1:0-98590 GCA_012273795.1 Dendrolimus punctatus | reverse complement strand
CGCGTGAATCCCCCCGGCGATCCTCCTTAGGCCGGAGGAACGTGCTTGGGGCTGGGGTTGGGCGGACTGGAGGGGAGCCGAAACGTTCGGTTCCCTGTCCACTCCCTTCCCCGACCTTTGCGTTTACGCCCCTTCGCCACCACGGACCACTCATTGTCCGTGGGGGGGGCACTGGTCTCAGTTAGGGCAGAGAACCCTCTGATCTGGGACCTCGGAGCCCTCAGAGAGGGGAACTCCTCGGTCCCCGCAGATGAGGGGCCCGCAGACCCCACCTTCCTCGGCGGCGGGCGATATGGCCCAGCCTTCGGGGCGGGGGCGGGGGTGGAGCCATTTCCACCCTCTCGTCCACCATCGTCACCTCCGTGGGAACAGAGGTGGGGGTATTTCCTGGGGGGGGGTTGGAAGCCCCCTTCTTTCTCTTATCGCCCGCCAGCGGCGGGCGGACCGTCCTAGGTGGGGGAAGACGGTCCTCAAAGACCGCCAGCCGGGCGTCGACCAACGTCCCCACCGAGACAATGATGGCCCTCTGTAGGGCTTCAAAGTCAAATTGGGGGGGGGGTGCATCCGAGGAGGCAGCAGCTTTGTCCTTCTTGGCCGCTGCTTTCATCTCACTGAACTCCCTGCGGTGAGCCCTGAGCTCTTCCCGCAGGGAGTCGATCTCCCTCTTTAACCGGAGGTTTTCTGCACTTAACCTCCGGTTCTCCGCATCCAACGACCTCGCGGAGAGGTTTTCCACCACCTCCGCGAGGGTGCCTGCCGCCAATTTTAATTTGCGTATGTAGCCGCCCTTCAGGTTGCCCGAGGTCTGGGCAACCCTGTAGATGGCGGCTACGTGATCCTTTGCCAGGGAGTGGAGGGCTTCAGCCCCCATTCTCCCCAAGTCGGTCTCCCTCGGGTCCACGACCTCTACTACATCTGAGGAGTCCTCCGACCTCCTCCTGTGGTAAGACTCCACCCCCCCTCTTTATGGTTCGAATCTCCCATCTCAGTAGGGGGCTTTGATTTCCCCGCACCAGCGGCACCGACCTCACGAAGTTGGCGGCTGCGCGCGATCTCCTGCTTAAGAGCCTCCGTGGGAGATAACGGCTGTGCCGCGGTCGCCTTCCTCGTAGGATACCGCAGAACTGCCCCTCGACCACTTCCACGTGCTGCCACACGTGCCTTACCCCGTTTAGTGCGGGTCACCGACACGTCTGTGTCGGCTCCGGTATCTTCCGGACCGCTGGTCCTCTTCCGGACCGACTCATCCGAGTCCGGTTCCGATTCCCCCCTCGATTGGGCACTGAGGCGCTTGCGAGCAGCTATTTTTGCTGCAATCGCCCCAGCGGCCAACCCTGCATCCACTTTTCCATCCTTGTCAGCCATCCCTAGGGGCCCCCCATGGGGGGGGGTCGCCTCAGGGTCCAGAAATCAAGCCGGGTCGTCAAGGAAGCAAGAACAGTCCAAAAAACGCGCCAAAGTCAAAATTTCAAAAAAGATCAAAATCCGAGCAAAACCGGGTCAAAAAATAAGTGCTGAGTCCAAAAAGTCCGTTAGGCAAGCCAATTCGTCGTTAGTGAACCCATAAAAACCATAAAAGTAAACCACCAAAATTTTTCAAAATCGAAGAAAAAAAGAGCGGGAATGACCTTTTTTTTTTTTTTTTTTTTTTTTATACAGGGGAAATCCGTTTGAGGATCGTAGGCCGCGCGAGGGGGAAAGGTCGCGGCCCGTATGTGGGATTCGCCAGGTCGGGGTGGCACTAGCGCCCCACGATGGGATGTGGAGAGCTATTGCCACGCCACGGTTAGGGATACCCACTAAAACCCCTGTCCGATCCCGAGCGTCCTTTGTCCGGGCTGTGGGCTCGCTCGCGCATTCACCACCAGCCCGGACGGACGGCGGCCGGCCCCTTTGCGGGCTGGCCTCACCATTTGGTAGCCGGAGATCTGGGTCTCTCCGGCTCCTCTACCTCACCGTTTGAGGTGAGAGGGGGGCGCGCGGATCGGCGCACGTCCCTCCTCTCCGGTTTTAATGTGCGGGCGGATCCGGTTTCCCCGCCGGTCGCCCGCACGGCCGTAGCCTACGGCGGCTGGAGATCGTTGTAGACGATTCTCCGATGCCGCCGCCGGCTCTGGCGGGAGGGGAGCGTGGTGGTCTGCTCCCTATCCCGCTCCGCCGCCTCCTTCGCGGACATGACGGTCTCGCAGAAGGAGGCGGCTGCGTCCCACGCGTCGGCGCTCCCAACCATGGCCTTCACCACGGCCGGGAGGGACAAATCCGCCCCGATGGCCGCGACGAGATCTCGGCGCTGCTCGGCCCAGGCTGGACATACCTGGAGGGTGTGCAGCGCCGTGTCTTCGTCGCCGCCGACGCAGTGGTGGCACCCTGATGATTGTTCGCGCCTTATTTGACACAGGTACCTCCCGAAGCATCCGTGCCCCGAGAGGACCTGCGTCAGGCGGAACGTTAGGGTGCCGTGACGCCTCTGCAGCCATTCTGGCATAATCGGCCTCACCGCTCGGATGACGGCGAGGCCGGCGCTGGGGTTTTGTAGGCGGTCCGCCCACTCTGCCACCTGGACCTGGCGCAACTCGTCCCTGCGCCCCTCGATCTCACGGGGCGCAGGTCGGCCCATACTGGCCTCCTTCTCCTTACGCCAAACGTACAAGGAGGCCAGCACCCTGGCCTCCAGGTCCCACGGCAGAGTGCCGGCTAGTAGGGAGGCCGCTTCGAAGGATATCGTGCGATACCCACGGACGGCCCTGACGGCCAGCATACGCTGAGTCTGTCGCAGAGTTGCGACGTTGCGAGCCGCCAGGGCGCCCGCCCACACCGGGGCCCCGTACAGGGCCATAGAACGCACGACTCCCTCGAAGAGTTTTCGGCACGTCACATTTGGACCCCGACGTTAGGTAGCAGGCGCGACAGTGCGCCCGCCGCCCTCTTGAGTCTGGGGGCCATCTGCTGAAAGTGTGCCGAAAAGTCCCATCGGCTGTCCAGAACCAATCCCAGGTATTTCATACTGGGCTGGACGCCGATGCGGACGCCTCCCACTGTGATGCCAGATCCCGCCGGTGGCTTTCTCCGAGGCCCGTGAAAGACCACGGCCTCGGATTTGTGTAGGGCCACCTCGAGACCCAGCCGCCGGATTCGATGGACCACCTGAGCTACCCCAGCTGTTGCCAGAATGGCTGCCTCGGGGTACATCCTCCCCCGCGCGACGACCAACGTGTCGTCGGCGTAGCATGTAATGCTCACGCCGCGGAGGAGGACGCCCCGCAATGCCCAGTCGTAGCCGATGTTCCACAGGGTCGGCCCCAGTACCGATCCCTGTGGAACACCGCACGACATCTCTTGGCGTCCCCAGCCGTTTTGACCCGGGAAGATGACGGCCCGGTCGCTGAGATACGCCCCGACTATGCGGCGGAGGTAGGTCGGCACCCCGTGATATTTGAGGGCCTCCCTAATGCAGCTCCAGGGCATGCTGTTGAAAGCATTGGCGATGTCAAGAGACACCGCCATTAGCACTTCACCGCTGGAGACTGCTTCCTCCGCCTGGCTCTTCACCCGCATGATTGCGTCAATTGTTGAGCGCCCCTTACGGAAACCGAACTGGACATCGGCCACGTCCGGCCCCTCCATTGACAGGTGCTGGACGAGGCGGTTTGCGATGACTCTCTCGAAGAGCTTGCCCACCTCGTCCAGCAGGACGATGGGCCGGTACGCGGACGGCGATTCCGCGGGGCGCCCCTCCTTTTGAGCAGGACCAGTTTCCCGGTCTTCCACTGCCGGGGGAACCGGCCCTGCTCTAGACACGCGGTGAAGAGCCCTAATAGTCGGGGCTCCAGGGCGTCGTGGGACAGAACCCACGCACGCCCTGGGAGGCCATCTGGGCCAGGGGCGGTGTTTTTGGCTCGCAGCCTTAGAACCGCCGCCCCAGCTCTTCCCGGGACACGCCGGGCACGTTGCTGCTGCTGACATCCGCGCTGGGCTCCCAGTTGGGCGGAACCATAGCGGGCGGCTTGTGCTCGTCTCTCGAGGGGAACAGGACGCGGATGATTTCCGCGACCTGCTCCGGGGGGAGACTCTCAGTGAGCGGGGGGGCCCACGGGCGGAGCTTTTTTCGCACCATCCTGTAGGGCCGCCCCCACGGGTCTTGGTCTAGGCTCGCCAAGAGCTCCCCCACGCTGCAGACTTGGCGGTCTTTATCGCCGTCTGCAGCGTCTTTTTCGCTGTGCGATAGTCCTCGTAGAGACGAGCTTCATCCTCGACGAAGGTCGCGTCGCGGCGGTGCCTCTTTTTATGCCGGACGTACTGGCGCCGCGCCGTGGAGCAATTTTGGCGCAGCTGAGCGATTTCGTCGCTCCACCAGTACGCCTGGCCCTTGGGTCGGTGACGACCCACCCTAGGCATTGCCGCGTCGCAGACCTCGGTCATTGCCGCCCGCAGACGTTCCGCCTCTTCGTCGATGTCGACGTCGAGGGCGTTACCAGGGGCAACGGTGGTGTTTTGCGAGCCCCACTGGCATACCAGTAGGGCCTCCTGGAACGCCTCTCGGTCCAACTTTTTTATTGCCCAGCGCGGACTGTTCCCAACCAGGGCCGTTTGGGCTGGAGGGTTGGAGGTCTGGGTGGAGACGTCGAACCGTATGTAGCGATGGTCCGACAACGTCTCCACCCCCTCCAGGACCCTCCAGCCTCGGACTCGACCCGCGACGGCAGGGCTCGCGAACGATATGTCCACGATGGATCCGCCCTGCCGTCGTACACACGTGAGTGTATTGCCCCGGTTGAGAATCAGCAGGCCCGTTTCAAGGGCCCACTCCTCCAGCGCCTCGCCCCGGGCGTCAGTGACTCGGGAACCCCACGCCGGTGATTTCGCGTTGAAGTCCCCGAGCACCAGAATGGGGCGAGGGAGGATTCATGCAGCGAACGTGCCCAGCTCGGCTAGGAATGCCTCGAATTCGGCGAGTGCGCGGTTGGGGGAAAAGTATATGCCCATCACCACGCACTCGCCGATGGTGGCCGCGACGTAACCCATCCCCGCGTGATGTTTGTGAGGGACGGGGAGCCTGCGGCGACTCTGCTTGTTAGGGCCACCAAGCCGCTCAGGTCGCCCACCCAATCGTCGCGGTCGGGGACCCGATACGGCTCGGCGACCACAGCCACATGAATGTTCCACTGCGCCAGGACCTGGAACAGGAGATCCTGGGCCCCAGCGCAGTGGTTTAGATTTGTCTGGAGGAGACGAATGATGGCCATTAATTGTGAGTTCCATTCGTCTCCTTCATTATTTGTGGCTGCGAGGGGGCATCCTTTTTTGCCCCTATCGTCTGCCCCTTCTTTTTCTGGGTGGTGGTGGTGCATGCTTTGCCGCCCAGTTGGTGGTTGCCGTTTTTACCGGCGGCCTCGCATCGCACGCATCGCGGTCGTGCGGTGCAATCGGCGGCCCTGTGACCTTGTTGTCCACATCGGAAACACAGGTTACTCCGGTCGACCTCGGCTTTGCAGGTTGATGCGACATGGCCATCCCCGAAACAACGGTAGCATCTTCTTGCTGACTCAGGGAGGACCTTGACGTGAGCCGAGGTCCATCCGACAAGCAATCTGTGCCCCACTAACTTTTTGACTCCGGCCACAGGGCACGTCACCACCGTGGATCCGGCGCCGTCGGGTCCCAGCCGGATCGGTGTACATTTTACCTGTTCGACTGGGCATCCGCCGACACGGGCGATTGCAGCCATTAATTCTTCCGGGGACACCGAGTCGTCCAGTTCAGAGATCCTGAGGCGCGCACATTTTGTTGGCCTCGAGACACAGACGTCGTCTGAATTAAGGAACTCCCTAATTTTCTGGGCTAAGGAGTCCGCTTTCGCGCCGCTCGTTACGCCCGGAACCTCCAAAATGCGCGCGCCCGTAGCCGCGCGCCGGAAGCGGACGGAGGTGATGCCGAGATCTGGAAGATTGATTTTCCTTTTAGCCTCGGCGATCACACTCGCGTATGTGATGCCACGCTTTTCCGCTTCCGGTTGCAATTTGATGACAACTGCTTGGGATTGCGGCTCTTTTAGCCTGGGTTGGGCAGTGGCAGGTTTGGGTTTGTTCTTATTTTGACCCGCCTGGGAATTTGAGTTTCCCTTCGTCTTTTTCTTGCCTTTCCCTCCTCGTTTGCCTTTCTTCTTCTTGTTCGCTACCACTGTCCACTCCTCTTCGCGGGGGCCAATGGTCTGTTCGGTGATCGGGTCAGTTGTGCCGCCGGGGATTTCATTATTATCCGCAGCGGCGGGAGCCGTAGTCCTTTTTTGTTTGGAATCATTAGGAGGAGTGGGACGGTCTGTTGAAGACTGGGTTGTTGGGCGCTTAGAAGTACGAGGGAGGGACGTGACCACGGGACGCTGAACCATGGGAGTTGGCAGGGGGGGGAATTCCTCGTGCTCTTTTGTTGGAGCGTCGACAGCTTTGATTGTGGCAGAGGTTGCCGGTAACCTGATTGCTGCAATTAGGTCCGACAGCCACGCAGGTGGCTGTTCCTTGGTATGTACGCTGGGGTGCGACGAAGTCGCGGGTATAATGGGGCGGGAAAGCCTGGCTTCAGCGAGTTCAGCTCTTATTTTGGCTACCTCATTACTGAGGTCGCGTATTTCTGACTCCAGGCGCTTGTTGTGCGCCCGGAGTCTGGCTACTTCATCGTCTGTGGTGCGGTTGAGGAGCTCGTCGGCGATTTCCTCAATCGCAGCCACTGCCTTCTTTAATTTGTTGGCACAGGTACCTTTGAGCCCCTTGGACACCTTGGCGACCTCAGAGATGTCAGCCAAGGCGCCCGTAATATGGGTTTGAAGGCCCTGTGCAGTTTCACGGCGAACGCTTAAAGTCGGGGGTTTTTCGAAGGCCAGGGGTGAGATAGCCACTCTGGCCAGTTTCCGGGCTGCCAGTCCCGCCTCTTTCTGAGCGCGGAGCTCTTCTTGCTCGCGCTCTGCCTCAATTAGGGCCTTTTTTGCCGCCCACAAGCCGACATGTTGGCCTGTGGTAGGCGGGCGGCCGCGGCCCTTTTTGGTAGGGGTGCATGGGGCTACGTCGTGAGTTTCTCTGAAGACGTCTTCATTTGGTTCTGGGGACGGAGATCGAGAGTTTCTGGCCCATAATCGGCCAGTCACGGGTGAAAGGCTTCGACGTGACTCCGCCGGAGAGGCAGAGCTGAAGCAGGTCGCGTTTTGGGTGTTCGGTGCGGATGTGGTCATTGAAGCAGTAGCCGGAGCAGCCGTGTCCGAAGCCGTGCTCGTAGTAGCTGCCTGGTCGGTCCTGGATCGGAGTGATCGTAGGGAGCGAGTTGAGCCTAATGATGAGCATGACGTGACTGAGGAGGACCGCGAGCGGATCCCCTTCTTCTTCGTACTACCCATCGTCGAGTGTTAGGGCGGGAAGAGATAGACAAGAGTCAGACTGCGTATCTTTTATGTGGGGAAAATATTCAGGTGGATTTTTAGGCCACTTGGGAAGGAGTTGGATAGGGTTACAAGTGTACCTATAGAGACTACTAATGGAGCTCTATCGAAGCGGAGAGTAAAAGTTTTTGCCCAGAAAAAATCCCTTGTCACGAAGGGGATGACTTAAGGGTGGGCTTGGGCGGGCGCGATTTTTCCCGAAATCGGTCTGTTTTTGAAGAATAACAGGCCGAATTCGAGTCGGATCGAGGAGTGGGATACACCAAACTGTAGGTATCGGCGAGACCTACAATCTGGTAGTCGCGGACCAGGGGTTGCCCTTGGAAAATCGGGACTTAGGGGTGAAAAACCGGGATTTATGAAAATTCGGAAATTTGGGATGCAAATTCCGATGGCGCTATGAAGCGCACGGAGACGAGACTGGTGTCGGCGGATAGCCCTTGACGAGCACTATCCGATGGTGGTAAGAAACGATATGGAGCCAATAGAAAAAACTAAAAATTTCGAAGGAAAACCGGATTTTCTGGGGAAATCTCCAGAAAACCGGCAGACCTGCAGCTATTTGGACAGACGAAGTGTCCCCGAAAGGGCCTAGACGAGACCTATCCGATGGTGTAAGAAAATCTATGTGAAATGGGATAGAAAAAATTTGGCCAGGGGTTTCCCTAGGAATTAGCAAATAAAATTTTTCGAAGTCCGAATTTGGTGAAAAACCAATGAAAAACCTATCGAAAACGCCTTTAATGATGGTTTGGAACCTAATCAAAACAATTGAGACAGAATTCGACAGCGAAACCCTAAAAACGAGGAAGTCGTTTAACGGTTTTGTCTCGCTTAGGTAGACTCGGTTTGCCCGAAATCGGTCTGTTTTTGAAGAATAACAGGCCGATTCGAGTCGGATCGAGGAGTGGGATACACCAAACTGTAGGTATCGGCGAGACCTACAATCTGGTAGTCGCGGACCAGGGGTTGCCCTTGGAAAATCGGGACTTAGGGGTGAAAAACCGGGATTTATGAAAATTCGGAAATTTGGGATGCAAATTCCGATGGCGCTATGAAGCGCACGGAGACGAGACTGGTGTCGGCGGATAGCCCTTGACGAGCACTATCCGATGGTGGTAAGAAACGATATGGAGCCAATAGAAAAAACTAAAAATTTCGAAGGAAAACCGGATTTTCTGGGGAAATCTCCAGAAAACCGGCAGACCTGCAGCTATTTGGACAGACGAAGTGTCCCCGAAAGGGCCTAGACGAGACCTATCCGATGGTGTAAGAAAATCTATGTGAAATGGGATAGAAAAAATTTGGCCAGGGGTTTCCCTAGGAATTAGCAAATAAAATTTTTCGAAGTCCGAATTTGGTGAAAAACCAATGAAAAACCTATCGAAAACGCCTTTAATGATGGTTTGGAACCTAATCAAAACAATTGAGACAGAATTCGACAGCGAAACCCTAAAAACGAGGAAGGTCGTTTAACGGTTTTGTCTCGCTTAGGTAGACTCGGTTTGCCCGAAATCGGTCTGTTTTTGAAGAATAACAGGCCGAATTCGAGTCGGATCGAGGAGTGGGATACACCAAACTGTAGGTATCGGCGAGACCTACAATCTGGTAGTCGCGGACCAGGGGTTGCCCTTGGAAAATCGGGACTTAGGGGTGAAAAACCGGGATTTATGAAAATTCGGAAATTTGGGATGCAAATTCCGATGGCGCTATGAAGCGCACGGAGACGAGACTGGTGTCGGCGGATAGCCCTTGACGAGCACTATCCGATGGTGGTAAGAAACGATATGGAGCCAATAGAAAAAACTAAAAATTTCGAAGGAAAACCGGATTTTCTGGGGAAATCTCCAGAAAACCGGCAGACCTGCAGCTATTTGGACAGACGAAGTGTCCCCGAAAGGGCCTAGACGAGACCTATCCGATGGTGTAAGAAAATCTATGTGAAATGGGATAGAAAAAATTTGGCCAGGGGTTTCCCTAGGAATTAGCAAATAAAATTTTTCGAAGTCCGAATTTGGTGAAAAACCAATGAAAAACCTATCGAAAACGCCTTTAATGATGGTTTGGAACCTAATCAAAACAATTGAGACAGAATTCGACAGCGAAACCCTAAAAACGAGGAAGATCGTTTAACGGTTTTGTCTCGCTTAGGTAGACTCGGTTTGCCCGAAATCGGTCTGTTTTTCAAGAATAACAGGCCGAATTCGAGTCGGATCGAGGAGTGGGATACACCAAACTGTAGGTATCGGCGAGACCTACAATCTGGTAGTCGCGGACCAGGGGTTGCCCTTGGAAAATCGGGACTTAGGGGTGAAAAACCGGGATTTATGAAAATTCGGAAATTTGGGATGCAAATTCCGATGGCGCTATGAAGCGCACGGAGACGAGACGGTGTCGGCGGATAGCCCTTGACGAGCACTATCCGATGGTGGTAAGAAACGATATGGAGCCAATAGAAAAAACTAAAAATTTCGAAGGAAAACCGGATTTTCTGGGGAAATCTCCAGAAAACCGGCAGACCTGCAGCTATTTGGACAGACGAAGTGTCCCCGAAAGGGCCTAGACGAGACCTATCCGATGGTGTAAGAAAATCTATGTGAAATGGGATAGAAAAAATTTGGCCAGGGGTTTCCCTAGGAATTAGCAAATAAAATTTTTCGAAGTCCGAATTTGGTGAAAAACCAATGAAAAACCTATCGAAAACGCCTTTAATGATGGTTTGGAACCTAATCAAAACAATTGAGACAGAATTCGACAGCGAAACCCTAAAAACGAGGAAGTCGTTTAACGGTTTTGTCTCGCTTAGGTAGACTCGGTTTGCCCGAAATCGGTCTGTTTTTGAAGAATAACAGGCCGATTCGAGTCGGATCGAGGAGTGGGATACACCAAACTGTAGGTATCGGCGAGACCTACAATCTGGTAGTCGCGGACCAGGGGTTGCCCTTGGAAAATCGGGACTTAGGGGTGAAAAACCGGGATTTATGAAAATTCGGAAATTTGGGATGCAAATTCCGATGGCGCTATGAAGCGCACGGAGACGAGACTGGTGTCGGCGGATAGCCCTTGACGAGCACTATCCGATGGTGGTAAGAAACGATATGGAGCCAATAGAAAAAACTAAAAATTTCGAAGGAAAACCGGATTTTCTGGGGAAATCTCCAGAAAACCGGCAGACCTGCAGCTATTTGGACAGACGAAGTGTCCCCGAAAGGGCCTAGACGAGACCTATCCGATGGTGTAAGAAAATCTATGTGAAATGGGATAGAAAAAATTTGGCCAGGGGTTTCCCTAGGAATAGCAAATAAAATTTTTCGAAGTCCGAATTTGGTGAAAAACCAATGAAAAACCTATCGAAAACGCCTTTAATGATGGTTTGGAACCTAATCAAAACAATTGAGACAGAATTCGACAGCGAAACCCTAAAAACGAGGAAGATCGTTTAACGGTTTTGTCTCGCTTAGGTAGACTCGGTTTGCCCGAAATCGGTCTGTTTTTGAAGAATAACAGGCCGATTCGAGTCGGATCGAGGAGTGGGATACACCAAACTGTAGGTATCGGCGAGACCTACAATCTGGTAGTCGCGGACCAGGGGTTGCCCTTGGAAAATCGGGACTTAGGGGTGAAAAACCGGGATTTATGAAAATTCGGAAATTTGGGATGCAAATTCCGATGGCGCTATGAAGCGCACGGAGACGAGACGGTGTCGGCGGATAGCCCTTGACGAGCACTATCCGATGGTGGTAAGAAACGATATGGAGCCAATAGAAAAAACTAAAAATTTCGAAGGAAAACCGGATTTTCTGGGGAAATCTCCAGAAAACCGGCAGACCTGCAGCTATTTGGACAGACGAAGTGTCCCCGAAAGGGCCTAGACGAGACCTATCCGATGGTGTAAGAAAATCTATGTGAAATGGGATAGAAAAAATTTGGCCAGGGGTTTCCCTAGGAATTAGCAAATAAAATTTTTCGAAGTCCGAATTTGGTGAAAAACCAATGAAAAACCTATCGAAAACGCCTTTAATGATGGTTTGGAACCTAATCAAAACAATTGAGACAGAATTCGACAGCGAAACCCTAAAAACGAGGAAGATCGTTTAACGGTTTTGTCTCGCTTAGGTAGACTCGGTTTGCCCGAAATCGGTCTGTTTTTGAAGAATAACAGGCCGAGTTCGAGTCGGATCGAGGAGTGGGATACACCAAACTGTAGGTATCGGCGAGACCTACAATCTGGTAGTCGCGGACCAGGGGTTGCCCTTGGAAAATCGGGACTTAGGGGTGAAAAACCGGGATTTATGAAAATTCGGAAATTTGGGATGCAAATTCCGATGGCGCTATGAAGCGCACGGAGACGAGACGGTGTCGGCGGATAGCCCTTGACGAGCACTATCCGATGGTGGTAAGAAACGATATGGAGCCAATAGAAAAAACTAAAAATTTCGAAGGAAAACCGGATTTTCTGGGGAAATCTCCAGAAAACCGGCAGACCTGCAGCTATTTGGACAGACGAAGTGTCCCCGAAAGGGCCTAGACGAGACCTATCCGATGGTGTAAGAAAATCTATGTGAAATGGGATAGAAAAAATTTGGCCAGGGGTTTCCCTAGGAATAAGCAAATAAAATTTTTCGAAGTCCGAATTTGGTGAAAAACCAATGAAAAACCTATCGAAAACGCCTTTAATGATGGTTTGGAACCTAATCAAAACAATTGAGACAGAATTCGACAGCGAAACCCTAAAAACGAGGAAGATCGTTTAACGGTTTTGTCTCGCTTAGGTAGACTCGGTTTGCCCGAAATCGGTCTGTTTTTGAAGAATAACAGGCCGAGTTCGAGTCGGATCGAGGAGTGGGATACACCAAACTGTAGGTATCGGCGAGACCTACAATCTGGTAGTCGCGGACCAGGGGTTGCCCTTGGAAAATCGGGACTTAGGGGTGAAAAACCGGGATTTATGAAAATTCGGAAATTTGGGATGCAAATTCCGATGGCGCTATGAAGCGCACGGAGACGAGACCGGTGTCGGCGGATAGCCCTTGACGAGCACTATCCGATGGTGGTAAGAAACGATATGGAGCCAATAGAAAAAACTAAAAATTTCGAAGGAAAACCGGATTTTCTGGGGAAATCTCCAGAAAACCGGCAGACCTGCAGCTATTTGGACAGACGAAGTGTCCCCGAAAGGGCCTAGACGAGACCTATCCGATGGTGTAAGAAAATCTATGTGAAATGGGATAGAAAAAATTTGGCCAGGGGTTTCCCTAGGAATAAGCAAATAAAATTTTTCGAAGTCCGAATTTGGTGAAAAACCAATGAAAAACCTATCGAAAACGCCTTTAATGATGGTTTGGAACCTAATCAAAACAATTGAGACAGAATTCGACAGCGAAACCCTAAAAACGAGGAAGATCGTTTAACGGTTTTGTCTCGCTTAGGTAGACTCGGTTTGCCCGAAATCGGTCTGTTTTTGAAGAATAACAGGCCGAGTTCGAGTCGGATCGAGGAGTGGGATACACCAAACTGTAGGTATCGGCGAGACCTACAATCTGGTAGTCGCGGACCAGGGGTTGCCCTTGGAAAATCGGGACTTAGGGGTGAAAAACCGGGATTTATGAAAATTCGGAAATTTGGGATGCAAATTCCGATGGCGCTATGAAGCGCACGGAGACGAGACGGTGTCGGCGGATAGCCCTTGACGAGCACTATCCGATGGTGGTAAGAAACGATATGGAGCCAATAGAAAAAACTAAAAATTTCGAAGGAAAACCGGATTTTCTGGGGAAATCTCCAGAAAACCGGCAGACCTGCAGCTATTTGGACAGACGAAGTGTCCCCGAAAGGGCCTAGACGAGACCTATCCGATGGTGTAAGAAAATCTATGTGAAATGGGATAGAAAAAATTTGGCCAGGGGTTTCCCTAGGAATAGCAAATAAAATTTTTCGAAGTCCGAATTTGGTGAAAAACCAATGAAAAACCTATCGAAAACGCCTTTAATGATGGTTTGGAACCTAATCAAAACAATTGAGACAGAATTCGACAGCGAAACCCTAAAAACGAGGAAGTCGTTTAACGGTTTTGTCTCGCTTAGGTAGACTCGGTTTGCCCGAAATCGGTCTGTTTTTGAAGAATAACAGGCCGATTCGAGTCGGATCGAGGAGTGGGATACACCAAACTGTAGGTATCGGCGAGACCTACAATCTGGTAGTCGCGGACCAGGGGTTGCCCTTGGAAAATCGGGACTTAGGGGTGAAAAACCGGGATTTATGAAAATTCGGAAATTTGGGATGCAAATTCCGATGGCGCTATGAAGCGCACGGAGACGAGACGGTGTCGGCGGATAGCCCTTGACGAGCACTATCCGATGGTGGTAAGAAACGATATGGAGCCAATAGAAAAAACTAAAAATTTCGAAGGAAAACCGGATTTTCTGGGGAAATCTCCAGAAAACCGGCAGACCTGCAGCTATTTGGACAGACGAAGTGTCCCCGAAAGGGCCTAGACGAGACCTATCCGATGGTGTAAGAAAATCTATGTGAAATGGGATAGAAAAAATTTGGCCAGGGGTTTCCCTAGGAATAAGCAAATAAAATTTTTCGAAGTCCGAATTTGGTGAAAAACCAATGAAAAACCTATCGAAAACGCCTTTAATGATGGTTTGGAACCTAATCAAAACAATTGAGACAGAATTCGACAGCGAAACCCTAAAAACGAGGAAGCAGGTGAGGGTGCCGCTAGTGCGGTTAACCCATTCCTCCAGTTGTGGCCTGATTGCGTCCACCGTAAAGCCGCCGGCCGCAGGGTGTTCGAGGTCACGAGACCAGTCGACGAGGCAGGAAGCGGTTTCCCGCTTCCTGACCGTCTCTATCTCGACTTGACAGAAGGTCAGTCCTCTAGCTAGGGCATCCTGCTGGGTACGACGAACCCTGGACAGGACGTCTGCCTGGAGAGGCCAGGGCAGCTCGCCTGCCAAGAGTGTCGCCGCCGTCCAAGACACTGTACGATACCCACGTATGGTTCTCACGGCCAGAACCCGCTGCGCCCGGTGCAGCAGGGTTCGATTGTGGCGGTGAAGCGACTCGAACCAGACGGGGGCACCGTAAAGGGCCATACTCCTCAGGATGCCAGAATATAGTTTCCGCGTCGCACCCCCCGGCCCCCCCACGTTGGGAAGAAGCCTTGAGAGTGCGCCCGCGGAACTCACGAGTTTGGGAACTAACTGCTCAAAATGCGCTTTGAACAGCCATTTCCCGTCTAAGACTAGCCCAAGATATTTCATCGTGGGCCCTACTCTGATCGCCACCCCCTGGACTGTAACGGACAGATCCGGGGGTGGATTGCGAAACTTCCTATGGAACATGATGGCCTCCGTTTTCGCGGGGGAGACCCTCAAGCCCAGCCTAGCTATTCTGTCTACGACTATCGCCAACCCGTCGTTGGCGACGTCCACGGACTCCGCGAATGACGCGGCGCGTGCCGTGAGTAGGGTGTCGTCCGCAAAGCAGATCAGCCCTACCCCGGGCCTGACCGTCACCCGAAGGATCCAGTCATAGCCTACGTTCCAAAGGATCGGCCCGAGGACCGACCCCTGTGGAACGCCGCACGCGACACGTCGCCGACCTAACTCGTGATTGACGGACTCACCGCCCTCCCAAAGGATGTGTCGATCCCGCAGGTACTCGCCTAACAGCCTCGTGAGGTACGGGGGGACTCCGTGTGCACGGAGCCCCTCCCTGATCGTCTCATGAGGGAGGCTGTTAAAGGCGTTCGCTATGTCTAGCGACACCGCAAGAACGACGTCCTTCGCCCGGACGGCTTCGTCCGTCACCGTTCGCAGCGTCTCGAAGGCGTCCATCGTGGACCGCCTCCTCCGAAACCCGAACTGCGTATCTGATAGCCCCGGCTCCACAGTGTCTAGATGCTTCACGAGCCGCTCCGCCAAGATCTTCTCGAAGACCTTGGCGACCTCGTTCAGCAGCACTATGGGCCTGTAGGCGGACGGATCGTCGGGAGGCTTACGACCTCCCTTGGGAAGAAGGCACAGACGCCCCTCCTTCCATTGCGACGGGAACCTACCTGCGCGAATACAGGCTTCGAAGAGGTCCCGCAGCTGGCTGCGTAGATGTTTTGCAGCCAGGAAGAGGAGGCGACCGGGGACCCCGTCGGGTCCCGGAGCCGTCTTCCTGCCCCGGAGCCGGTCCAGGGCAACGTCGAGTTCCCCCTCGGAGATGGAGTGAGGCTCCTCGTCCGTGGGGGTGTCGGGAATGGGTGGACCCATACTGGGGGGAGTGAAGTTCCCCGGATCCGGGAAGAGCCCATCGATCACCGAACGGAGCACCTCGGGTTCGAGCGTTTCCGTAGCCGTGGAAGTGCAAGGCCGCAACTTGTTGCGGGCCCCACGGTACGGACGCCCCCAAGGGTCCCGATCGAGCGTCTCGAGGAGCTCGGCCCGAGCTCGGGCTTTCGACCGCAATATCGCAATCGAAAGGGCCTTTCTGGCCTCCCTAAACTCTCCCACGAGTCCATTTTCCGCGACATAGTCCGGAGGACGGCGCGCCCTGCAGCGTTTGAGCCTGCGGCTGATGATGCGAACTGCCTTTCGCATCTCGCCGAGCTCCTCGGTCCACCAGTGGACCGCCTGCCTGCACGAAGGCTGTCGTTTGGAGACGCGTGGCATCGCAGCGTCGCAAACCCTCGTCAGGGTCTTGCGCATGTGCTCTGCCTGCGTGTCCAAATTCGCGAAATCGGCTGGGTAGGCCCAGCTTTCCGTACATGCCCACTCCTCGGCCTGCTCCGGATCGAGCTTGGTAAGGGCCCAACGCGGGAGGAGAGGGGGGCGACGTTGAACAGGGCTCGGACCGGAGGAGGGGGTCGTTAGCTCAAATCTGATATACGTAATTTTACTGAGTTACATTAACCTTGTAAAACTATAATTAGTATCCTTTATAAGTCATGATTGTTGAAAAATTCCTTAAAGTTACTTACATAATGTTGGTTCCTTAGGAACATACCATGATGATTTTATCTCTTTATTTAATCAGTACAAAATTGATATAATGGCCGTCAACGAGACATGGTTGCGACCGGGGGAGGAGGGGCGCGCGCCCGTCGTACCCGGCTACCGGTTGCGTCACAAGCCACGGTCCGCAGCCGTGCGCTCGGGCCGTGGAGGTGGTGTAGGTTTTTATCTTAAACTAGATATTAACGCGCGGATATGGCGCTACCCTATTAGCCCTGAATATGAATTAGTTGAACAAATGTGGCTAAATCTTAAAGTTAACGGTAAACAAATTGCGATCGGTACCGCGTATCGTCTGTAATAGAAACTGAACGCGTCTGTCAATGTCATTTGACAGGCGCGTCAACCGTGACGTACGGGAGCTTTACCTCCCGCGTCCCCCCGCGCTCGCATGGAGGTTTTCGACACGACACATAATATTAAGACATCTTTTAAAACAAGATAAGTAAGATACCTGTATTTGTGGAATAAGAAAATAAAACCATTGAAGACTGGAATATATCTTTTATTAACAATAATACATGGCGCAGTCATCGATCGAACATTATACGCAAGATTCAACAAGATTTCAATAAAAGGCAAAAGTATCACGCGGCCATATCCGAACAAAGTTACGAATAACCATTAGTACGGAAGACAACATGTGTGCAATTGAATGTAAAATGCCTCATGGCCTCAATTTAAACGATATCGAAAATTGCTGGCCACAATGGCAAAAGTTCAAGCAATCATTTAAAGTTTTTATACTGGCGGCAGGTTTTGACCGACTGTTGGAAACGAGAAAAGCTGCAATGTTTTTTTTTTTTTTTATATTCTTATATTTTAAAGAGGCTTTGAACCTAAACGGTTATGTCAGCCCCATCGTACCTTTTATTAATTTATTCTACTACTACTACTATTACATAAAACTAACATTAAACTTACAATATTTGTGATCAGTTCCTCGCGGACAAGGAACTCATCACAAACTTGTACATGGATCTAGCTTCTTGAGAAGCAGGGGAGGCCAAAATATTAAATATTTTGCACAAGTCCAATCTCTCCAGACTTAACTCCGCGCACAATTTAATTCTGGATGCCTCGTTTCGAACACATTCCATAAGAATGTGGGTTACATCTTCAACCATATCGCAAGTTAAACAATTTTCGGAATCAGATTTTTTCATTAAGAACCCAAACTTTCTTAATGGAATGTGTCCGGAACGTAACCTATGTGCAACTTTAATTTGATGCCTGCTTATGGTGTTATGCATGTACCATGGAACCCGAGGAGGCTGATAAACCATAACCTTATACCACAGTCCTTTTTCCAACGATCTTCTGTCAAAATACTCTTTCCATTCAGCATAGCACTTTTCTTTATATTTGCCAAAAACTTCTGTGAAATTAGGCATAATGTATATTTCGGAGCCCTCGAGACACGCGCTTTTTGCCAGCATATCAGCCTTCTCATTACCAGCAATACCTATATGCGACGGAATCCATTGCAGCTTCACAGTAACATTTTTTTTTTTAAATTCCGAAATCTTGAAAAGTATTGAATAGGCTATCGATAATCCTCTGAAGCCAGAGATGCATCGAGCCAAATGCTGTAGACCACTTTTACTGTCAGAGAGTATAACTACTCTTTTATAATTATTTGTGTCTATATGGGAAAGTGCTTGTGAAATTGCAAACAATTCTGCCGTCATGATGCTTACTTTAGACAATATTTTAAAACTTTCGTGTATCCTATACCTTGAATCATACCATGCAGCTCCTATCGAGTTTGAAGTTTTTGAACCATCCGTAAATATTTTAATCCAGTTATCATATTCGTTATTTAGTTCTTCTATAAGGTTATTTTTAAGTATGTCGTTATTATAATTTCTTTTATTAGTTTTAATACAGTCTATATTTGTTTTTATTACTTCTTTAATGTTAATATTTGAGATCCATGAATCTGAAGAATACATCAATAAAGGGTTTGAAGAATGTATTTTATCATTTTTAACTGTACTATAGACATAAGATAGCAACGGCTTTTTTCTGTTCTGCCAATATTTATTACTAACTGACACGTGTAATCTATCTAGAAGCTGTGTGGTATTATTTTTGGTTTTGGACAACGATTTTAGACAAAATTTATATGCTAAAAATTGACGCCTTAAATGTAAAGGTGGAATGCATGTCTCACTTTCCATTACATGAATAGGAGTACTGCGAATAAAACCTCCAATCACCCTAAGTGATTGATTTTGTATCTTATCTAGTCTAAGAAGATGTGTGTTCGCACTGCTGTCATACAGGAAGCAGCAATAGTCCAATCTGCTTCGTATTAAAGATATATATAGGCGACGCAGATGTATCGGGTTCCATCAACGTAGTCAAGATGATGAAACGTTTGATATGTTTTATGCTGCAATTTCAAAACTAGCAGCAAACTGCAATTTCAAAGAAAAAGAAAGAATGCTCCGTGATCGAATTGTAATTGGTATTAATGACCCACAATTGCAAAAGAGACTACTAGAAATAAAAGATTTAACATTAAACAAAGCTGTGGAAGCATGCCATGCAGCGGAGGTGTCCAACAAACACATGGTGGTACTAAATAAGAACGAGGTGCACGCAATACAGACGAGGAGCTTTGAACAACAGCCAACATACTCAACAAATACAAAAGCTAAGTATTTTAATAATAACAAAAACAAATTTCAAATTAACTAAAGGAATAACAAGTGTAATACTAATTATTACTTATGTAAAAAATGTAATACGGAACACGGTCCAAGAAATTGCCCAGCCTATGGTAAACTTTGTAATAAATGTAAAAAATATAATCATTTTCAAATAGGCTGCACATTTGCAAATAGACAATTACATGAAATGAATATTACCTCTGAGAATCAACTAAACAATTCATGACTAATTTATTCAATTGATTTTTTTAAAAATGAGTGGACCCACATACTAAAAGTGGAAAAAACAAACGTGCGGTTCAAGTATGATACAGGTGCACAAATAAATGTGCTTTCATTAAAAGATCTTAAGAAAGTTGTCAATGATGACAAAACACTAAAATTGTCTGAGACAAATAGCATGATTGAAGTCTTCGGTGGTGGCAAGCTATTGCCTCTTGGTAAAGTCACTTTGAATATTTATTTCAAAAATGAAGAAAGTATCTATGAAACTGAATTTATTATTGTACGTGAAAATGTAAGACCTATATTAGGATTAAACTCTTTAATTAACCTTAACTTATTAAATAAAACTAATATTAATACGGTGACAAACAGAACCAATAACTCAAGTAAAGATTTTATTATCAATATGAATTCTAAACTATTCCAGGGAGTTGGGGAATTTAAAGAACCTTTGGAGTTGCGCGTACAACCAGGAATGGTGGCAGTGGTACAGCCACCGCGGCGAGTCCCTCATGCAGTAATGGAGCGCCTAGCGGAGAAGTTGAAAACCCTGGTCGGCAAAGTCATAGCCAAAGTTGAGCATCCTAAAAGTTTTGTAAGCAACCTTGTTATAATAGAGAAAAAAGATGGTTCACTTAGAATCTGTCTTGATCCAAAGGATCTCAATAAAGTATTAATAAGAGAACACCACTTAATCCCTACTTTAGATGAAATTGTTGTAAAATTATCAAATAAAAAGTACTTCTCAGTACTAGATCTGTCAGATGGATTTTATAATACAAAATTAACAGACAAATCCAGTGATTTATGTACAATCGCCAAAGCTGGCGGTTAACCAGGCATAAGACTAAAATCGCTTGGCAAACACTTTCGTTAACAACGCGAGAACACGCACACAAGTAAAACATTGGTTTGGGGGCGGAGTTTTATTGTTACTTGTTTTGGGTTTTACGCGTTTAAGACAATAGAAAGCAAGCCGCTTTTTTGAATACGCTGTTTTACAATACCTAAATAATATACTTTATTTATTTGATGTAAAAGTGAAGAGTAAAAGATTAAGCAAAATTTATCGTAGTAAAACATTTGACTTAGTATTAATAATTAACTATTATAACCTCTGTAATTTTTTTAAATTATTAGTTGCCCTTTTTTTAAAAAAATTCACGCTTAATTAGTTAACGCTTTCGGTTCGGAAACTCGGTTTTACTAATTGTGGGTTCGAATCCTAGATGAGAACCATTAACCACTTCAAGGTTTTTATGACTTAATGTGCATACTATTTCAACCATGCGCAATTAATTAAGCTAATTGTTGCTGACAGTAAAAACACATCACTATGAATCCTTTATATTGGTATTTAGGAGTTTGAGACAATACCGTGTCAAACTTCTAAATCTGCTTATGAGAAACGTGGCAGGTATACCATCTGATCCCTCCTCAAAATAGAAAAGACACGAGAACAATATTGGAACTTTTATGGTTGTTATTATTATCTTTACAGTAAATTCAAATTTTGCTAATTTAAAATCGAATTATTATTAGTTGATATGTAGTCCTTAATATAATTAGCTTATATCTAAATCAGATTAGTTCGAATAAGTCTGTTCATGTCCAAGACTTGACATTAGTCTGGATAAAATGTGTTTTAAATAATAAATAATGTAGTAGTGAGATAAAGTTGAACTATTATCTGTAAAATGATGTGTATTTTCATGTAAGATTTAGGAACTTTTTAGAATTGTTTTTAACTGGGCCTTTGTCTTTCTTAGTAAGTTTCTAATATTCGTCGTCCATGAAATAAACTTTTGTTCTTTATTTCTTTTAACGGTTATATCTTTATTTAGTTATAGTTCTCATAAGGGGATGGTTGTGATGTAAAAAAATATATTACAAATGAAAAGCCTATTGAAACAGGTTTTAAAATTAAATAAAGATTTTGTTATTACATTTTAGGAAGTTATTAAAGATTACTTATCCCGTTATAACATTCTCCCGTCTTGTGGCACTAAGTCTGAATAACTTTTGAATGATATTTCTGGTTTTCCAATACTTTAAGAAAATTCCATAAAAAATGCTATTTACAGATGTGAACATTTGAATTTTATTGTATAATAATGTTAAGTAAAATTGGCTACGACTAATTCTGAAAACAAGTCGGAATTCAATTGATACCTGTAGTCTATTAAATTAAACTTGATGAGACAAAAAGAATTAATAAAGGATTACAATTCGGTGCACAGAAAATGTAGGTGGCGGCGTCATTATGACCACCTGACAATAAAATACCTGGCAATAACAAAATAAAGCCATAAATTGTTTTATTACTTTCAATATTTTCGCTTGAACGTTTGAATTATATTTCTTGTTTTTTATTTCTAAAACAAAATTCCATAATAAAATGCTGTTTACAGATGTGGACATTTGAATTTTATTGTATAACAATGTTAAGTAAAATTGTCTATGACTAATTCCGATAACTAGTCGGCATTCAACTGTTACCTCTAATCTACTAAACGAAACTTTACGAGACAAAATAATTAATAAAGGATTCTAATGCACAATACATGGCGGCGGCGTCTTTATGACCCCTAACTAGTAATAACAAAATAGAGCCATAAATGATTGTATTAATTTCAATATTTTCACTTGAAATTTATTTTTTTATGAGTGTAAGATAAGTTACTAATTATTTTACAAGCACAGTTGCTATGTTATTTGTGTTAGATTTGAGTATTTTTAAAAATTTAAGACTACGTAAATCGATATTGTAGCTATTTAAATAAAATCAAGTAATCATGATTATAGCAAAAGTATTATATTTTTGTAGACATTGTAACTGTCAATAGGGATTAAATGTTAATATCTTGAAACGTATACCAGTGAGTTAAACAGAATCAGTGACAAGAGTAATACTATCCACTATTTTTACTAGTGTTATTGCAGTTGTATAATGAAACTGACTCTGCCACAAATGTATTGAGATCAAATAATGTGTGTGTAATCATAACCAGCAATTCAATAATTCATTAACTCTAAGTAAAAAAGAAAAATATATAAATACAGATGTCTTAGCATAGTAGTTAGTGCACTCGAGTCTCAAAATCAAAGAGCTCATGTTCAAATCTTGATTAGGAAAACCATTGCCCCTTTTAGACAGTTTTCTGACCAAATGTGCATATTGTTACTATTGCCACGTGTTAACGGTCACAGTAAAAATCGTAATAAAACTTTAGACATCAATAGCCTTGTGTCAAACCCGCCAATAATATTGGACAAGCGTGTCAGGTATACTGTTAGTTTCCCTATAAATGTTTCTAGACTGTTTAAGACTATTTAAGAAGAATACTAAGATGATAAATGGTTTATTTGTCAATTATGTTTCATGAAAAGAAATAGTGGACTTATTTTACTTTGATAAACCAGGAAGTTACACTGACTACTGACTTAATAAAATGTTATGGATAGTCATGAATATATGTAATAAATATTAAATATTTTAAATACACGTAGTGATCTATGGAGAGTAGGGTTTCGTATTTTAGATAAAAAACATTAAATTTCCAAAAACCAAATATGTATAATTTCTGAATATTATAAAAAAATCATGCTTAGTAATAAAACAAATTTTGTTGTAACAATAAAGTTTTAATTCTTTTTAATATTTTGTTAATGCTCCCCCTGCGTTTATAATTTCATCACATCTATTGCGCATTGTGACGAACCCAACGTTGCCAAAAGGTGGGGGTTTGATATAAAAATATAATTAAAATCATATATGTAAATAAAACGATCAAAATTTCAATTAAAGACATTTATGACATGTGAGGAGCATATATTTTGCTAAATACATTAATTACACATTCAATCAATCAAATATTGATTAATATAAGTGATTGAGAATGATGACACCTGGCGTAAATGACGCGGGAGCTTCATATAAATCGTTGACAGACGTTCTTCATTCTCAAGTGGTTTCAGCTTGCGATAATAGATGGCGCTGAAACAAAGAAATGTTAACATAGAAACATTGCATTGGAAATTCTGATATTCCTCGGTAATTCAGAGATTAGGGCATGCAAAATGCATTAGAAATAACCACAAGCATCTAATCTATGGTAAATTAATAAAATATGTTACCTTTATTGTGTTGGGAATGCAGGAATCATTGATTTGTGGAGCAGTCGAAACACATTATTGTGAAAATATTGATTCCTTAGGATTTTCTTCTTATTTGTATGAATATACACTTCAGTATATGTCTGGGACGAGTGTGTCACTCTTAGGAAGCATGTGTTTTACATTTGATAGCAAGTTCAAAGAACAAAAGCATAATTCTGGAAAAAAATAGACAATTATGTTATGACATTAAAAATTTGAATAAGTTCACATAATAAAGTGAATACTAGTGAATTGCAGATGTTAGAGATCATGTGTATCACAGTATAATTAACAAATTTTAGAAATATTAAATAATAAATAAGTTATTGGCAAAAACAGAATGGAGGTTCAGTGGGAAAATTTACAAAATTGATTTAAGCCAAATTACCTTGTTAAAGGTGTGCTGAAGGTTAAGAAATCTATGACTAGATATGCTAAATTAATACAGAAGGAGTAATATCACTTGCAAAAGCCGATTAGGATTGGAAATTTAAAAATAAAAGGGAAAAATTAAACTAATATAGTCAATGGCGCCGCATAATAAAAGATAATAAATTACCAATATAAGTTTATGGGCATATAGCTAGTTATTACAATTTAAACTGTAAATTTATATATACAATTTAGTAGTTAGAAATTAGTAATTCTATACTAAATGCAATAAAGAATAACTAAATTTGTAAAGCAGGAAATAATTAAAATTAAGTAGCATAAATGGAGGTAGTTTTGAAAGTAAGAAATTAGCAATTTGTAGTTAATTTACGTTATTGAGGAGATATATCTATTTTGTGATTAGATAAAATAGTTAAAGATGTAAGTAATTAATCGTGCATAAAGTAATAGACGTTTATAGATAGAAAAACAAGAAATTATTAAAGAGAAACACAAGATACGATTTGTAAGTAGAGGGCGCTTTCAACGATGCCGTTTCGTTCAATATGGAATATTTCGGGATTTATTAGAAATACGTATGAAATATTTATGTTAGAAGTTAGCAAAATAGTTTTAAAAGGTGTTAATTAATTAAATAGAGTGAAAAACTTTTAGGGGACGTATTAATGAGAAGCCATTTTGAGTTGAAGAGAATTTATTTTATAATGTTGTCACCTATCAAAATTAGCATTTAGTGTTGTCATATTCAAAACTTAATTTACCATATTTTATGTCTTGAACATAAGTTGGGCCCAGCAAAGAAAGTTATATAAAAATAAATAATTAATTAAATGATATTAAACAATTTCTAGTATATTTAATTTCCTGGCCACCCTAATTACTAATGTATTAATTATGAAATTTATACAATTTCAATTTCAAATAATGTCAAGACAAATTTTATTAAAGGAAATACAATTTTTAAACATTTAAATAGAAAATTGACAACACTAATATAACACAATTCAAATTATAATTTAAGTGACAATAACACAATCATTTATTTTTACATTTTACGTTATTATATATTATCTTAAATAATTATTGCAACTATTGCTTGTTGACACAAACATACATTTTAGCAATATTTATATTTATTATTATACAAAGCAAAAACCAAAATTACAAACAAAAATGTCAAGTTATACAATGTTATTTTATCTTAAGTATTTTAAACATATCTATATAGGACACACATTTTATTTAAATATTTCAATTTGACAGTGGTAATGGACACAATTTAGTATAAGACCTACTGTAAATTTTATTATTATGCCCCATTTTAACCTCAGCTACTCTAACCTTCCCATCAGGGCCTGGAAAAGTTTTAACAATTCGCCCCATGGGCCAAGTAAGAGGAGGAACATTACTTAACTTTACAATCACCAAATCACCCTCTTTCAAATTAGTATAATCATATTTCCATTTTGGTCTATTTTGTAATTGAGACAAATAATCATTTGACCAAACCTTCCAAAAGTCTTGTTTTAATTTATTACATACATTCCAAAGCTTAAGCCTATTTACTTTTACATCTGTTAGATCAGTTTCAGGATAGCTTGTCAGGGGTGCACCTATGAGAAAATGACCAGGTGTTAAATATTTTAAATCTGACACATCACTACTCATTGGCAACAGAGGTCGTGAATTTAGTATAGCTTCTATCTGTGTTAAGATAGTACCAAACTCTTCAAATGTGAGACAAATGTTACCTACTATGCGCTTTAAGTGATACTTAAGACTCTTTACCCCGGCTTCCCAAAGCCCTCCAAACTCTGGGGAGTAACTTGGTATATATTTAAATTTGATATAATTTGATGTACAATAGTATTCAATACAGTCTATGTGACTTTTAGAGGAATGTAGTTTATATAGGTTTCTTATGACATTATCTGCACCCTTAAAGGTTTTAGCATTATCACAATATATTTGTGATGGCATCCCCCTCCTAGCAATGAATCTTTGGAGGCAGGCTAAAAAGGCTGGTGTTGTCAGGTCACTGACCAACTCCAAGTGAATAGCCTTTGTGGAAAAGCAAACAAATACTGCAACATAGCCTTTCGTTACTATTGGTTTCCGAACCCTTGCTACCTTTATGTCAAATGAACCACAAAAATCCACTCCTGTGACCTCAAATGGTCTAGAGGGCGTAATCCTTTGTACAGGGAGTGAACCCATTAATTGCTTAGAGGCCACTGCTTTTGCCCGGAAACATATTGTGCATTTATGTAAAATCTTTTTAACTTCTCTAATGCCGTTAACTATCCAATATTTTTGAGACAGTGAGCTTAGCACTAACTTTGCTCCAGCATGTAAAAGCCTGAGATGCTCTTTTCTTATAAGCATATATGTAATATTGGATGATTTGGGTAATATTATTGGGTGTTTTTTATCATAAGATATGTTTGTAGCATTCTGGAGGCGACCTCCTACCCTAAGAATGTTATCATTATCAAGAAATGGATGTAGACCAGCCAAATTTGACTTAATTGGTTTATATTCTTTAATTAAATTAATTTCTAATAATAAATGTTCATTTTGAGTATGCCTTATTATGTACTTTAAAGAAATTTTTAACTCATTTGGAGATAATGAACCACTAAATTTATTATTTTTAAATCTACAATTATACTGAAATCTCAATATCCAAGCAACAACTCTTTGTAATTTTGAAAAATCTGAAAACTTGTTAAAAATTATGTCATCAATTTTTACTAATTTATTAATTACTTTTTCCTTATTTATGACATTTTGACAAGTTTGAATAGGTATTTGAAAGTAAACCTCACAAGTTTTAAAGTCATATTTATGATCAGACAACTGCTGTGGACCTTGCCACCACAAATTTTGATTTTGTAGCTTATGTGGACTTATGCCCCTAGACAACAAGTCAGCTTGGTTGTCTGCACTTCTAACATATATCCAAGTGTAACCCTGTGTAAGGTTTTTTATTTTGGACACCCTACTGGTTACATATTTATTTGATTTTAAATTAACTGATTGGAGCCATGCTAACACTATTTGAGAATCTGAAAATAATTTAATTTCTGGTTGAAATCTAGTAGATATAGTTTTATGTACTCTGTTTGTGAGTTCAGCCAGAAGTAAGCAACTATTTAGTTCTAAGTTAGGCATAGTGATGGACTTGTTTAAGGGAGCTATTTTTGATTTTGAACATAATAAATTAATGTCAAAAGTACTATTTTTATAAACTACCTTGATATACAGGCAGCAACCTACAGCCTTGGATGAGGCATCACAGAAACCTATGAGCTGTACAGACTGTATGTCTGACTTTATGAGCCCTCTGGTAATGCTTATCGTTCCCGTGTCTTGTAACTCAACTAAGAATTTTTCCCATTCCTGTAATTGTTTATCAGGTAACTTAGTATCCCAATTTAATTTTAAAGCCCATAACTGTTGCATAAAAAGCTTAGCTCTTACTACTATAGGACCTAATAATCCAAGTGGATCAAAAAATTTTCCTATAAAACTAAGAATTTGCCGTTTTGTCACAAGTTGTCCAGTGCTCTTAGGACATGTAAAGCTAAACGAGTCATTTTTAACATTATATTTTAGCCCTAATGTTTTTATAATATTATCTTTATTTATTTCAAATTCACCAAAATATTTTTCATTTTCAGGAATATCCTGAAGAATTTGGTTTACATTTGAGCACCATTTATGCAAATTAAAACTTCCTTTCTTTAATAACTCTATTAATTCCATTTTTAGATGTTGGAGATGCTGGATATCATCACCCCCACAGATAACATCATCAACATATGTATTTCTTATTAAAGCTTGTGAAGCCAGAGGATATTGATCCTTATATCTAAGTGCAAGCTCTAAAAGACATCTAGTAGATAAAAATGTGGACGCTTTTAAACCATATGTCACTGTTTGCAACTGCAAACAGAGAATCGGCTTTGAGGGATCATCCCTCCATAATATATTTATTAAGCCTAATTGACTTTTATTTAAATGAACTTGTCGAAACATCTTTTCAATATCACACATTAGTGTGAAGCGATAGGTTCTGAACAAAATTAGTATGTCCAACAATTGATTTTGAACAATAGGTCCATTTAACATTTTATCGTTTAAAGATGTTCCATTTATTGAAGGCATACTGCCATTGAACACAACTCTCAATTTGGTTGTTTTGCTGGCTTCATTTAAGACAGCATGATGGGATAGAAAATAGACTGGGTCATTATTTATATCATAAGTACTAATATCAACTATTTTTGCATGCCCTAGCCTTATATATTCCCCAATAAAATTTTTATATTGTAAAAAATATTCAGGGTGAGACCTAAATTTATTTTCCAAAGTATAGAACCTTTGAAGGGCAATATAAAAAGAATTGCCTAATTGTAACTGTTCTATGGGCAACTTCAATGGCATGTCAACGAAGAAGCGGTTGTCAATAAGCCTAACAGTGTTTTGAAAGTTATTTTCAGCCTGCTGACATTCCGAACTAATCTCAGGTTCCAAGGGAACCTTCTCCGCTAACCAGAAGTTTTCCATAATATTTTGTAAGTCACATTTGGTCTCATCCATCACAAAATTTGACACTAAATTGACAGTTTCATTTTTACTCATGCTTAGGGTAGGAGGAGTTACTGTACTGCCCCCCACTATATAGCCAAACATGGTATTTTGCAAAATTATGCCATTATTTAAATTTATTTGACCTTCCTGTATTATTTTGAAATAAAAATCTGCCCCTAATAATAGCTGAATTTCAGAGGGAACATTAAAATCTTCATCTGCAAGTTTAATATTTTGTGGAAGGACAATATTAGAAATATCAACATATTGTTGTGGTAATTTGCTTGTAATTGTGTCCACAAGGTGGCACTTTACCTTAAATGCAATGTTTTGAACGTTTGAATGCAACACTAGTTCAGTATATTTATGTATTTTAGTAGGATTATTGCCTATTCCCACAATATCGCAGGATGCATTCATAGCATGCACATTCAATACCCTGACAAGCTTATCCTGAACTAATGAGGCTTGACTACCACTGTCAAGTAACGCTTTTACATATATTTGCTCTCCAAACTTATTAATGAACTTCACTTTTATTGTGGGTAACAAAATATTAATATGTGAATTCTTTTTACAATGCAACCCAACTGGGATAACTTCTGAGGTTTCACATGAACCTGTGCCTGATGTCTCCTCATGCAAAAGACTATTATGTCTCTGCTTACAATGCCTACATGTGAAATTGAATTTACACTTATTTTTATGTGGTTTGAGACACCTATTGCACAAACTTTTATTTTTTACAAATTCTAAACGTTCCCCTATTATTGCAGTTTGAAACTTAGGACATAAATGTAAGGGATGATAATTCTTATCACAATAACTGCATGAGGATGATTTTGATTGAATATTTTGAGTAGTAACATTTGATACTCTATAATTAAAAGATTTAATTTTGGTACCCTCATTAGCCATACTTTTTTGTATAGGACTATCTTCTAAAGCTATGGCACGCCTTTCTAAAAACGATAAGAATTCATCCATAGTGGGCAAAACATCAGGGTTCACCCTATCTATATGATATGCTCGACAAGTATAAGTGTCTAACTTACGAGTAAGTATAGATATTAATAACATATCCCACTGTTCAATAGGTTGATTTAAGTTTTTAAGTGCATATAAATGCTGCTGCACATGCGACATAAATGCTCTGATGGAGTTGGCAGTGCCCTTTTGCATATGAGGAATATCTAATATAAAACTAATGTGATTCGAAATTAATCTAGTTTGATTGTCATATCGCTTTTTAAGTAGCGTTAATGCCTCTGGATAGGACTCACTAACTAATGGTAGGTTAATTATAACTGCTAAAGCATCACCACTGAGGTATTTTCGTAAATAGAACAGCTTTTGTATGCTGGATAAAGAGCCATTATTGTCTATTAAGGCACAAAACAGGTCGAAGAATGGTTTATACTGCGTAAAATTGCTCCCGTCGAATGTCGGTATATCTATATTCGGTAATTTCGAGTTTACTATGTTGTATTTTTCCTGTTCAGCATACCTACGAAGTACTTGGTTCAACTTTGCAATAGTTTGGAAGTATTGATTCTCTACTTCCTCTACCTCCTCTTTGTCCGTGGCATCCAAAGTTATAATTTCTATATTTAGCTCCTCATATTCCTTGTAAGCGGCTGCCAATCTGTCCCGGCGCGCCTCAAGCATATCAATGCTGGCTGCAGCCAAGGATATTGCATCTTGTACAAATGATTGCACACGTGTTATCACGCCCTTGAGCGTGCCACGCTTGTTGCGCAATCTTGCTAATTTTTGCTCCATTTTTAACGAAACGAACACAGACACTATATATAACACTTATTTTTATGCACTTACTGCTTATACCGTGATATTTTAACCGTAGACTCGTTAATCTGCAAGCCCACTCCCACGCCGCTGCCGTGACCTTTGAACTAGGCCTCGGTCGGATTTCGATACTTATGCAAACTGCACCAAGCGCCCGCCCGGTGATATTTATATTTAAAAATGGTTATTATGCGCTGGTAATTACTTTTTATACTATCGAAGGACCACTAACTATGTTAATTAATTAAATAGAGTGAAAAACTTTTAGGGGACGTATTAATGAGAAGCCATTTTGAGTTGAAGAGAATTTATTTTATAATGTTGTCACCTATCAAAATTAGCATTTAGTTTTGTCATATTCAAAACTTAATTTACCATATTTTATGTCTTGAACAAAAGGATTTTCTTACAATAAAATGATTCGAAGTTCTTAGTTCCTACAAATAATTATGTAGGAAGAAATGCTGTTCTCTGATTGGTTGTAAAACGGTGGTGCCGATACCAGGGGGCTGAAGCAAAAGGGGGCGAAGGGTAAAAAGACGGTAAACAGCGGAAAATTACTGAGATCTGGGGAAAAACTATAAATACCTGGGGTTGAGAAGATTCGAGACAGTCTACGTTCTACTATTACCGTCGCGAAGTGCTGCTAGTCGTACATTAGCACCCCCTAGGCCGTTCCTAGGGCGAAGCGCTGCCGCTCTGCGCCGTTAAATAATTAAATTAAATTAAATAATTACATAGTGCTGCATCGTCGAGGCCTGCGGTAATTTAAATCCTTCTGTATTTCAATATTTATATAGAATAGCTAGATGATTCAATCGGCATCAAATTAAATTAAATTAAAAAGGGTAAAATTTATAATTGTTAAATAAATTTCAAAATGTAAGAAGTTACGTGAGTTCGTAAGATTTAATTAAAGATGATTGTTTAAATTGCTTTTAAAAAACCATATAATCGGTTCGTGTAAAATTATTCTAATATCTTGTTCTTTAACAAATTAATACGGGAAATAATATAATATTTTAATGTAATCTTAAAGAGTCGCGTTAAATAATAGTATACCTTCTTTTAAATCCTCAAAAATAAATACGTGGGTTCGCTAAATGGAATAATGTTGATATCACTAAAATATTTAAAAATAGGTCTACCTTCTTTAATCTGATTAAAAAAATGAGAGCATAAAATTATACAAGAAATTAAACGGTATAAAATCGAATTTAAATAGACAATTTAAGAGGGTGGTTTGTAAAAGAAAAGAAATAATGTAAAATTTTTATAAGGTAATAATTCGGTTAAGATATAATAAAATTTGATGTAAAATTAACTAAAATATGTATAAGCAAACATTAATAACTTGTCTTCTGGAAAAGGCATGGTTGATGCAACAAACTTAGTAGAATAAAAGGGCATTGGGTTGTTTTAAATATTGCTGAATTACATTAGATTTATAAAAAATATAATAATTAATACGTTGCTAAATCGGTGACATGTAAATTAATTATGGTATAGTAGGCGTGATTGAATCAACAAATTAGAAATTGTGATCTGCGTATAGATGGTAGGATATCTAGTGTCGGTAAGGTATTTTAGGGTAGGAGACTAGTGCCGTGAGTCTACTATAGGTGGTGTTAGAATCTACATGGAAGAAGGTAAGTCGGACAGAAGCGTCCGACTCTGGTAAGTGTTTGAACAAATTGGCAGGATCTTCGAGCTATATTTATTTCTCTTACATTTATTGTGTTTGTTGAAGATTTCTATAATGTGTGTTGCAGAATTATTACAGGAATGTTATTCGGATACGTTATATTAAAATCGACTGATGTAGGTAGGGCGGATAATTAATAACAGGATTATTCTAGATTAGTAAATAATATTGCGTATAATTTTGATGCGGTACGGTGATTTGCGGAGCGTAAAGTTTTAAGAAGGTAGGTAGGGCGGATAATTGATAAGATTACTGTAGGCTAGTAAGTAAGGGTGCGTATAATTTTAAGTCGTTACGGTAATTTGCGATGCGTCTAGTATAATAATGTAGGACTGGCGTTAGCTTATAAGAGCGGTATGAATAGAACGGAAATAGCGAAATGTTTAGTTTAAGCGTCTAAGATTAGTTGTAAGCGGATTTAGCGTTCGTTATACGTTAAGAAATGCGTTATTTATTGCGTTAAATTTAGGCGTTATTTAAAATTAGTTGTAAGCGGATTTAACGTTCATTATACATTAATTAATGCGTTATTTATTGCGTTGACTTAGGCGTTATTTATAATTAGTTGTAAGCGGATTTAACGTTCATTATACATTAATTAATGCGTTATTTTATCGCGTTGCTTTGGCGTTATTTATAATTAGTTGTAAGCGGATTTAACGTTCATTATACATTAAGTTATACGTTATTATTATTGCGTTAAATTTTGGCGTTATATTATAAATAGTTGTAAGCGGGTTAGATGATCATTACACGTTAATCAATTGATGTGGTACGTTAGGCGTTAATTATGAGTAGTTATAAGCTTTATAGGTTCATTATACGCTAAGATAGGAACTCACTAATACGTTACTTATAAGTAGTGGTAAGCGTTTTATACGTTCATTAGATATAGTATATAGGAACCGGCCGATATGATATTAATAGTGCGTCGTAGCATATTGAATAGACGGTAGGAACATCGAACGATATTTATAGAAACTCTTATAAATCATAACTAAATCATTAACTAAGAATTATCATAAATAACTTGAAACTTTTCTTCCATTTATTAGTTAATTTGAAATAAATACTAAATAAATTTTATAGTACTATCTTAATAGTTCATGGCTGCCTTTAAACTGTTTCCATTACATATGAAATGAGCCTAGCCTCCTTCGTAGAAGGTTATTCAAAATGGTACAGGCTTGGATCTGGTTCATTTCGGAAACTTGTTGAATAGTTGTTAGGTATATAGTATAAACAATATTTAAGTATACTAACACTTATGTGTTATTGTAGACTAGGGCTTATGTAATTTTTACATGGATTCAATACCTACTTCATAGAAAACCTATACAAAATACTAAATTCTTGAAATACAAACAAGACTTAAAATATTTTAACACTTATGTGTTATTCCAAAAGTTAGGTATTTGCTATATGCATTTATGTGCTCTATCTCATACAATATCTATACATACTGGGTCCAATAATAGAAATGAATTGAAATATCCTAACACTCGTGTGTTATTATGGTCCAGGAATTATGTATGTATTCATACCCTAGCTCATGAAATATTTATATGGTAGTATATACACCAAACCTTAGGACAAGAATAAAATAAATATCCTAAAAGGTAATATCTATATTATGTACATATGTATTTGTTAATTATACTATTTAAGTATATACATATGTATGATTATGTACTACATGTATACAAGTCCTATAAATACTATTGAATCTAATACCTCCATGGGTTATTATGTATATAATTACAAATGCTTTATAAGTATACATGTATGTGTAAAAATGTGCTGCTTGCATACAAGTTCTATAATACTATTGACTTGATATAATGGATATTATTTATATAAATACATAAGCATGGATGCCCTACTTTATGTATTGAGTATGCTTACTACTTGCATGTAAGATTATTTACAATAACCTACAACATTTATTCATGGTACATTTTATATGTATTTACAATATATATATTCTATCCGGCACATTACACTAAACAAATAAACTAGATTCACTATGTGTGCTTTTGGTGAAGTATATGTGTTGCGGTTTCAAAGGGTATCGATGCCAATCATAGTTCAACGTTTGACGCTTACAAAATGTGTTTTATTATAGGGTTTCCCTGTGTCCATGAGTTGGTTGTATTGGATTCTAGGCAAGTGACTAAAGGGGTGTTAGTACATCTCTTGGGCCGTTATCAAAGCTATTGACTTCGCAGTGAATTGTTTTGATTTCGGATCATTCCGGCATCATTAAACAGTGATTTGGCTAGAAGTCTAACCAGTCGTAGGTATAACTGGGCCTCCTCATGTTATGTCTGAGCTTAGACTTCATACCCTATAAGTCAGTTTAATGTGTTGTGAGACAGGGGTTCAATCTATCAACCAGATGGAACTGTCAGCTTGTACTGATGGTCTAGATGTCCTCTTGTGTTGGTATCCTCTGAGTGCCCAATGTTGACCTAAAACGATTGAATAATCAACGATCGATTCTTGAGCTGAAACACATATATATAATACAGACTAAACAAGGTATGGTAAATATTCCCTATATGCCTGTCTGATATTTATATACATTACAAACTACAGGTGGGTATGGTGAAATCCTCCCAATATACCTGTTTATATTACAAATTATATAAGGTGGTGAAATACCTCAAATTACTTGATTAATCCATCCACTGTTGATTGGAGATCATATTACATTTATATGCATTACAAACTACAGGTGGGTATGGTGAAATCCTCCCAATATACCTGTTTATATTACAAATTATATAAGGTGGTGAAATACCTCAAATTACTTGATTAATCCATCCACTGTTGATTGGAGATCATATTACATTTATATGCATTACAAACTACAGGTGGGTATGGTGAAATCCTCCCAATATACCTGTTTATATTACAAATTATATGAGGTGGTGAAATACCCTTAATGACTTTACCGATCTACCTATTATTAATGGGAGATCATATTATATGCTTACATATATTACTAACTGCAGATGGTGGTAAATCCTCCCTATATATCTGCTTGCTATTATTATATATTTTTACATGCTATAAGCTATATCGGGTGGTGGTGTAAATTGCCAATTTACCTGATCGACCTATCCTTTATTGGTTTGAGATCGTATATTATATATATTTACATACATTATATACATATAGTATATACAGGTGGTGGTAAAATTCCCCAATTTACCTGTCTGATCCATCCCTATGGGTTTGAGATCATATAATGAATAAATTTGTCAATGTATGAAATATAGTCATACACAGTTGATTTATGCTTGAAGGCAAATGAATCGTTCAGGTGGTCGTCTTATGACTTCCAAATTATCAGGCTTCGAATTCACACATGCGTGCTATTACACTGCTGAGTTGCATATATCAGCTTCCTTTGGTCACGTAAGTCACAATCGTGTAGACTCATCTCTGATGTACGTTGACAAGCTGGCACTCCTAGGCAGATTATATTGAAGCATCGCTCTCAGGTCTGCTTGCAGCCTCGAGAATATACTAAACAGCCTTTACACTATACGGACCTGAACGTGAAATTACTAAAGCAATTATCAGCAGTAATAAAACATTTTGGACGAGGGTCTCGGACCTTATCCTTGTATCCGTCCTAACTATACGATGGTGGTGCCCTGGTTGTTGCGGTCAGCCGTCAGCTGGCCGGGGGGGTGGCTTTTCGGGAGTCTCTCACCATATTTTTATATATTTTATATAAAATTATAAAGAGAGGAACAGTACACCACAATTGTTCATCCAAAATATATTACTATTCATTATTTTATATCAACTATATAATGACTTTCTATATAGCATTATTATTTATATACAGTTTTCCAATAATTTATAATATATGAGAAGAGGAATATATATATTTTATACTTTGCTTATACGACCCGTAACAAACATAATCCAAATTTCATTAACATACAAATTAATATAATATCCAAGCAGTCCTAACACTATGGGTATTAGGATATTGTTGACATTAATGTTGACATCTATATTATAACTTAATTACTTTACCGATGATTAGGTGTTATATTTTATCTTCCTTAGGTAGTATATAGTAATATAGTTTCAATTCATTTATTATTTAACATAAAAATATCTTATATCAAATACTGTAGTGTAGGTCTAAACTTCAAGAGTAATAGGGTTCTTCAGTATCTTATATTGCATACAGGGAATTTTAGTTATAATTATAGCTGACATGATAGGCCATTTACTAATAATTATTTGGTTGTTAATTATAGTAAGAGTTTAGATAAATAAGTCTAGTTAAGTTAGAGATATTACTGGTTTCATTTCAAGACATATCAATTGGCTAATCTGTCCTGTTTGATAGACCTCCATAAAAGACAAAGGGTTACTACATTACACAACAAAGAGTCCTACTCTGATGATTCACGCCAAATAATATAAAGTTAATTCTATACTCATGAGGGTATATCGGAAGCCTGTGTGTGTGGGTATGTGGAGTGATATGTGGTCTGCTTTACTCATGTGTAGTGATGCGGGTTGGTATATTATTCCATATATGTGACATGTATGGTTTGTGATATAATCCCATATATCATTCTTATATGATAATAACATATTCATATGTATTGTTCATATGTGATTTATTACATGTGGGGTATAAAATTATATATAGTCCCAATTATATTATTAAAGGGGGGGGACGTTACAGCATAGACGCGACGAGTTGCGCACATAGATTAGAGCCCCGTAATGAGTCCCAAACTTGATCGCAATGGGTGACGAGTGCAGCTTTGGTCCTTTCGTTTCTGAAGTCCCATCTTTGGACCATTATTGCCCATAAATTTTCAATAGGGTTTAAATCTGGAGAACGAGAAGGCCATGGGACAGTCCTAATTTCCGGATGCTGCGCAAGCCAATTTTGGACCACGCGCGCGCGGTGTATTGGACAATTATCTTGAAAAAAATAAAATTGCGGTAAATCATCCCGGGGATACACCACGCGCACTGTCAGTAACATGGCTTCTTGTAGCAACTCCGCGTGTGACTGTCCATTGGCCCTCCCGTCTATATAAACTAATTCTCCTGGTCCATTTGCGCTCATCCAAGCCCACATATTTACTATTATTCTTCCCGATTCATTGTTGGGATTCACATTTCTAGGCTCAAATCTAAAGTTATTAGCACGCCATAAATTCCGACGACCGTTTTCACTCGATTTAAATGATTTTTCGTCGGAAAATACGGCGTGTGAAAAGTCAAAATCGCGGAATTCCCGGGCAAAACGCACTCTGGCTTCTTTATGTTGCACATTTAATATGATCTTTTTAGCCGGTCGCCTATGATGCACTCCAGCACGATGTAATGTATTTCTAATAGATTTTGTAGTGCAGTCATATAATTCTGCAAATGTGGATGTCCTCGCAAAAGGTTCTTGTTGGTATACATTTAATATATGCGCGACACGGTCATTCGTGAGTATGCGTGGAGGTCGTGCTCGTGGTCGGTCGCTAATAGAGCCTTCATCAGCATCCCGTCGAATCCATAAACGGGCCGTATTTCTCTGCAAATATAAAAGAAATTTAATTTAAAATTTATACCTAATCAAAATATATAGTATATAATAAAATATCGAAAATAATAAAAGACATTTGATTTTATTTAGTAATATACTTTAATATCCTTCACAAATAATCTAAATAATAAATAACATTAACTGCTGAGCGACCGGGAAATCATAATCGTAAATATCATAAGTTCAGAAAAATATTTTTTTATTGATTATTTCCAATTTACTTAGTTTTCAATGAGTTCGTGTATTATTACAGTCCTGATGTTTTATAATAGCCATATTATTAATATATCATTTTATCTACATTTAAATTACATTAATTAATTGAATTTATATCATATGCAAGCTATGGTATTTTGGCTGTTAACAGTTTTAAATGTCAGCTCTTCTTTTAAATGACTTGAGTTCGAATCCTGTCCAGGAAACATATCTTAGACAGATTTCTGACTTAATGTATGTGTTACAATTATCATGGTCTAATATTAAAGAAAAACATAGTAATAAAACTTGCGCAATAAGATAAAAGATGTTTCCAACGAGCCAATTTGCAAAAAAACACAGACGGCTTGTCTGAATGTAAAAGCTCCATAGGAAAATAATTTTCTAATATAATTATAAATGGTATAATATAAAAGGGAATATTTTTGTATAAACAAATAGTATTAAAGATTATAAAAATGCAGCTCTTCTAACTTCCTACTTATTTACGGATACAAATATATTAATTTAAAAAAAAAACTATTATTCATTATAGTAGTATTCACTACTGAATTAAATATAATGAAACTCACCGTAACATTCAGTTCCCGTGAAATTTCTGAAATGTTAAGTCCTTGACTATGTAGAACCAAAATATTGTTCCGTTCATCTCTTGATAAATTCCGGTTCATGTTTAAGTCCAATAATACACAGCACAGGTCAACTAAAGATAATAATAATAATAATAATAATAATGTTTTTATTGACACCAAAGATACATAGTTTTACATTAAGATGAAAAATATATTTTTTCGTGTCTATTAATAATAAGTTAAATTGTCAACTAACACCTAAACTAGGCCGAGCCTGTTTTTTAGGTGTTAGTCCCTTCCAGTTAACAGAATTATTTGAAAAGAAAATTGTAAAATTTAAATATTGTTTAAAAAAAATAAAAAAAATATAATATAATAAGATTAAGACTAAGACTTGCTTTCGTAACTAGCTATGTTTAATTATATTTATTTCTACTAAACTTTTTAAATTAACAGTACAAACAAATTTTTAATATCATCATAATTGCGTAGTTTTAGCCAATTTATTAAAACATCTTTACATTGATATTTGTTGAGGGGGTAAAGTGTAAGAATTTTATTAAGTTTGTTATACAGAGTGGGACCTAAATAACACTGAAATTTAGTAATGAAATTTGTTTTAAATAGATTAAGTAGACAAACTTTGTCTTTTCGTCGTGTATTTTTTTCGGTGCCGTAAACAAGTTTTTGGTGCTGAGATAGAATAGTGTTTAAAACAAATAATTTTCTAATTGATAATACATCACATTCAGTATAAAGGTCAATAGTGGGATATCTAAAAGGTTTAAAAGTCATTACTTTAAGTAGCGCACGCTGGGCTCTTTCCAATTTGATTAGATGAGTTTTCCGACTCCCTCCCCAAGATGTAATGCAGTAAGAGAATGTTGATTGAGCTAAAGCAAAATAAACCGTTTTTAGTAACTTAAAATCAGCAACATTTCTTAGCTTTTTGAATATGTAAATTAATTTACGCGTTTTAGCAGCAAGCTGGCTAAGATGTGGCTGCCAAGATAATTTGTCATCTAGCACAACTCCCAAATATTTTATACTATCAGTAACACGTATAGGGTAACAACTACAAAAACTTTGTGTTATATTATAACATGTATGAATTTTAATGTCTAAATTTCCAGTAGGTAGAGATCTTGTCGTATTTGTGAAAAGGATATATTGAGTTTTAGCTTTGTTAAGGGTAAGTTGATTATTATTTAACCATTTTGCTGCTGTTTTTAAACCCGCTTCAGCTATTGCCTTTGTCTCACTCCACGACTGACCATAGAAAATTAGAGCTGTGTCATCAGCATAAGAAAAGATCTTGCAGTTTTCAAGTTTTAAGTCACAAAGATTATTAATGTAAATTAAAAATAGGGTTGGGCCCAGTACGCTACCTTGAGGCACACCGTATGTGATTGGAGTATTAGAACTAAATTTACCATCAATAGTAACTCTCTGTATTCGTTTAGTAAGATAATCTTCAAATAATTTAAGTATTATCCCTCTTATACCAAGTTTTTCCATTTTATTCAACAATATAGGAATAGAAACTGTGTCAAACGCTTTAGCCAGGTCCAAAAAAACACCTATGCATTTGTTTTTATTATCTATATGAGTAGCTATAAATTCAGTAAGTTCCGACACTGCATTTGCCGTTGATTTGCCTGATCTAAAACCAAATTGGTTATTAGAAAGTAATTGTTCGTCTTCTAAATAGGATAAAAGTCGTTTATTTATAATTTTTTCTAATACTTTCGAAAGTGCTGGCAATACAGAAATTGGGCGATAGTTACTGACACATTCTCTATCTCCTGATTTGTGAATAGGATGGATAATAGAAATTTTAAAAAGGTTGGGAAACACTCCTGTTTCTATACATTTATTAACTATGTGGGTTAAGGGTGGAATTATTTTATCTTTCGCCATCTTTAATATTTTTGTTGGAATTCCATCCCAACCTATTGCACTATCTGATTTTAAATTCATTAAAGTCGATTCTATTTCCTTTTCACAAGTACCCATCATGACCATCGAGTTACACGATGACTGAATTAGTTCATTGTGCGCTGTAGTAGCATGATTGGTTTGTATTTTTTCAGCTAATTCTTTCGCTACGTTACTAAAGTAGAAATTTACTTTTTGCAATGATTCTTCCGGTGTTCTATCTAAATTTAGTAAATCTAATGCTGCTTTTTTAGGTTTGTTATGTCTATTGGTTATTTTATCAATTATTTTCCATTTCATTTTGGGATTTTTGGCATAAGTATTTAGTTGTTCTTTTTCAAAATTTTGTTTAAGCCGTTTCAGTAAATCATTGCAAAAATTTTTATATCGATTATAAGTTAAGTTCAAAATGGTATTTTTTGGATCCCTTTTACATTTTAGATGCATTCTGTCTCTGTTTTTCATGCAACGAACTAGACCAGGAGTAATCCATGGCTTTAAGCAACGAGTTCGATTTGTTGTAAAAATAACCTGCGAGTTTTTGGTAATAGAATCTTTTATATAATTAACTAATTGTTCTGTGCACCAGTTAGGATCGTCTGATTTTAATATACTATCGAAATTTTTCCCATTAAGATCTTTAACAATTGCATCGTAGTTTAATTTCAGGGTTTTGGTATGTTTGACATAGTTATTTACATTATTTTGTACATTAAGAGCAGTAATGACTGCACAGTGATCAGTCAGTGGAGCTTCTATTACTGTCGTTACAGTAGGTTTGTGAGACTTAATCATGGAATGGTCTAAACAGTTATTAGCTCTAGTTGGTAATTCATGGCCTGGTAGAAAACCATGACTAGAAAGTAGATTAAGATAGTCATTTGAGGCAGTATTGTCACTATTTGACTTTATATCAATATTTAAGTCCCCAATCAAGACAATAGTTTTAAAATGTTTGTAATTATTTAGTAAAACATCTAGGGAATTAGTGAAAGGCTCGGTGTTTTTGTAGGATGGAGATCTGTAAATGCCAACAACTGCAATGTCTTTATTAATCACAAGACATGTAGCGTCAGTAACAGATACTTCTTTCACCTTGTATTTGAGGTCGTTGCGCACATAAGCTATAATACCATCATTTTGGTTGGTATTATTTTTAGTGTGATGTGTGTCATAATTATTTAATGTAGGAAAATTGAGAGCTTTACTATTCCAAGTTTCTGTAAGTAAATATATGTCACATGGTGTGTTTAATCTAGTTAATAGCACTTCAAATTCAGGAAAGTTTTTATTGACACTTCTTATATTTTGTGTGAGAATTTTGAAGCTATTATCAGATACTTGTTTCGTTAAAAGATATTTATATAATTCCGGTGCACAAACAAAGGAAGTTCCAGGCTTTACATAATCTAAACTGTTTAGTATATTATTGTTGTTAATTAAATCGAATTTTAAAGTTATAATCACGTGATATTATTATTGTTGTACTTAGTATATTTTTAAGAACCGTTAATATTTGTTTATTTACGAAAGCAAGATAGTAGAAAATTTGAACCATAAAATACATATTTTGAAGTAGATTATTTGACAAAGGAAACATTATTTGAGTAGCATAATATAAAAGGCAAGAAACAGTAATTACACGCTTAAAAAGATAAACCCTTAACATAATTCTATTACACACTATAAATAGTCATTTTTCAACCCTAATCAACGCAAGTTGGTTCTCATCTTTGACTTCTATGTGCGGAGAATCGGACGTTTTACGTAAGAATATTCTGCCTTTGCTAGTCCAGCAAAACTTGTAGTTTAGAGCTTTGGCAAGATCTCTAGCTAAAAAGAATAGTCTGCGTCCCTTTCCAGTCAGGGATTCAGAGACATAAATCGGAGTATCTTGTCCTGTAAATCCTATAGCAGCTGAACTTAAGCGGTGACCGGGGTGTTGATTATTATAGTTCTTAATACCTTGAATCACTTCATTCTTCAATATAACTGAAGTAAAATCGGCAATAATAGTGGAGCTTTTTGTATTTTTCTTATTTAATCTATATACGTCTCGTAAAGCAACTTGTGGCACAATGACATTGAGGGCTTTGCATGTATTTTGAACAATATTGCACAGATCAGTTTTAGTTTCAGCTTTGTTGATCAGCGGGACATTCCTTATTTCAATAGAAGACGATTTTGCATTTCTTTCCATATCTTCTATTTTTGTTTCAAGAAAAGTAATATGTTGCAAATATTCCTTTCGTTCGGTTTCTAATCCTTGCACCTTCAATTTTATATCTTCGTATTGAAGATTCAAAAAGTCTAAAGACTTTTCTATTTCTTCACTTGATTGCTTAATCTGGTTATTTTGGTCTTTAATATCGGCGACTTCATGTATGAGTTTATTTAACAACGAGTTTTGTGTATTCTTCCAATCTTCCAACATGCACCTAATATCGTCTTTGAACACTGCAAACTCTTCGTCACTGTTAGTTTTTGCTTGTTTTCTCGGACGTTTTGCCACAGGAACTTGTATACTAGTACATGGTGCTATCTTAGTCACATCGGAGTCTGATAAAGTATGTTGAATATTCGTATCATACGTTTGTGGTGGTGATCTCGGTATTCTGGACATATTTGCAATATTCGAAACGAAATACTTTTTATCAAAGAGACGAAGTATTATAACCACTATTCGATGAGCTGCCTTGTACCAATAGTAAAGTTAAACACAGGTATCAATTTATGATGGACGGTAAAAACCAGTATATGATGACCTCCCTTTTGAGAATTGTTGTATATACAAAGATATCAACTTAAAGTGGTCGCATTACTTGCGTGAACTATTTATTCATCGAGAATAATGTCTTTATAACCGGGTAGTTATAAGTTTCTCACCTAATACGGCTATATGCGAACTTCACTGATTTTATATTCACAATTGCTAGTCATAGAGTTTATTTTCGTATAGCAAATAACAATTTATTTTAAAACAAATTATTTAAGTATGTGCGCACGTCCACTCTCAGTCGCAGTCCAGGGGGAAGGGCAGATATATCAAACAATTATCCAGAAAACAGGCACAGGTCAACAAGAAGGCAATAAAATCGAAGTCCGTAAACAAAGAGAGTCGTGAGCAGAGTAGAAAACAATAAAAGCGCGTCGTCAATTGGCCAAGTGCAAATTACAACTAAACAGAGGCCATTGTTCCATATAATTTTAAAATTTTCGAAACGTCCTGATTGGTGTATCTGAAATTTGAGAGTGTGTGCGTGAGTATTGATACGTTATGAGCCGTTCAAAGCAAAATGTTAGAGAACTGATCATGCTCTAACTTTGTTGATTGTACTTTTAATAGCCCCTTTGGCTGCTATAAATTTCTTCGCTGTCCGTTTGGCATATCAGTTGCTCCTGAAGTATTTCAAAAATATAGTGAAAGAGCATTTGGTGACATACCGGGTGTCATTGTTTACTGTGATGATTTATTAATATGTGGTGACACCGAAAAAGAGCATGATGCAATATTAGATAAAGTTTTTGAACGTGCTAAAGAACATAATGTATGTGTTTAGGCCAATTATTTCGATTGGTTCATCTCCTTGATTATATGATCGGAATGAAGTCAGTCGCGCCAACATCTTCCGATCTGTGCCCTGCTAATGAGGCTCATTGGCCAACGACATTGTGTCGTCACGTAATGTGAATGGAGGGACAAATCCGCACCACCGACAATAAGTCGAAAGTCGCCTACCTGACCGCGCGCGTATAACGACCTGCGCCGTAGTCATATGAACTACCTATTTAATATTTAACCGCCATTGTGTGAATGTGTGTATCACCACAAAAAAGAATTTATTATATTCTACTGCGTGTGCAATCAAATTTGAACCTCGACGACCGCTGCCAGACGTCTCCAGGCTTGCCGATTTGGGAGAAGTGCAGTTTCGGGAGGTCAAGGTTAGTGGCATGATTTTCCTTCCCATATAATCAATCGGATGCAACGATTGATCTGATTGTCCTGCCGTCCACTGTTCTTGAGCTATATTATCGAAGGCCGTACCAGTCCAGGAGGTAGGGCAATACAAATTACAACCGCCGCCACGTGGTGTGCTATAGGGGAGGTGGGGAAGGACCTAAAATTTTACCCTGGCACCACCAGTATGTTTTAATATGAACAAATTTCAGTATAAATTAAAAGAAGTGAAATATTTTGGGCACATCTTTAATGAAAAAGGCATGACTATAGACCCGGATAGAATAACAGCTATTACTAATATAAATAAAAAGTCTATTACTAATATAATATAAAAGTCCAAGTAACAATAAAGAGCTTTAAACTTTCCTGGGAATGGTCAATTACTTAAGAAAATTTATTCCTAACATGGCTAATATTGCATCACCATTACAACTGTTACTAAAAAAAGATGTGTCTTGGCCATGGACAGAAACTCATGAAAATGTTTTTTAACAGTATTAAGAAAATAATAAGTACTGCTCCAACTTTACAAAATTTTGATCCTAAACTACCTATTGTGATACAATGTGACGCCTCAAAAGATGGATTAGGCTGTTGTTTATTACAAAATGGAAAACCAGTTAGTTTTGCATCAATAACTTTAACCCCAGCGGAACAAAATTATTCACAAATTGAAAAAGAACTACTTAGTGTTGTGTGGGCCACACAGAAGTACCATTATTATATATATGGCCAAAAATGTACTATTATTAATGATCATAAGCCATTAGAGTCACTCTTAAAAAAACACATTCATGAGATTCCATCACCTAGGTTACAAAGATTGAAATTAAAACTATTAAAATATGAAATAGAATTAAAATATCTAAAAGGCAAGTTTATGTACATTGCTGATTTACTATCACGTACACTTTTAAATATTAATATTTGTTATGTTTTACCCACGGTTACACATATAACCTGGGTTAAATACATATACTTGGTTGTAAAATAGAATATTATAAGCATGAGTACTATTCTTTATTCAAATTCGTCTTTAGGGAGCCAGTCGCTGAGTATAAACTAGTCTATTCACCTTAGCCTATTACACTCTACAGTAGTTAAAATAAAACTTAACACGAAACCCGACACATGGGAAGACAATCAGGTCGACACCCTGGTCGTCTGACTCCAGACTAAGGGACAAATGTCCGAGACGATAGTTCAGGGAAAGTGGGTCACCTAGTCTGTTCCTAACCTTGAAATATACTGCCTTGTATGAATGAATATTTTACGAAATGGTAAGTAAATTATTTAACGAAGACGAAGATTATGGGCGCCATCCAGGTTCGCGACCCCTGGAGAAAATGCCACGACGCTCAGCAACGCTGTCGGCGTCGGCGGCCGCGTGACACGTGGTGGATAACGAAGGTGTTCGTTGAACGGCCAAGGATGACCGGACGCGTGGGCAGTGAGGTTGCCCACACGTGATAGCGCGAGGCCCGATGGCTCTCACGTGATACTGAGGAGGCGATGATGCCTCCACGTGGTCGAGGAGGGGTAATGCCTCCAACGTGGCTGAGGAGGTGATACCTCCAACGTGGCTGAGGAGGTGATGCCTCCAACGTGGTTGAGGAGGTGTGATGCCTCCAACGTGGCTGAGGAGGTGATGCCTCCAACGTGGCTCCCTGGAATTGAGACGGTTATCCAGTGAGCACACCTATCATAACGCTAATGTAATCACAGTCGGGGAAACGAGAATTATTACCTAGGGATATTTTTAAACCTAACCACACTAGACAATAAATAAGCCTGATATGCTTACCTAAAAAGGGTTAGAAAGAGTACCGCCGCTAATAAACGTGGAAGAGCCTCGCCAGACCTTCGGGCGGTCGGCTGTTGGCATTGTACGACGGCGTGAGGTTCATCTGTAAGGTAGATACGCCTTACTGATATGAAGAATGAGAGACATGCAGGGTAAACACTTTGAATAAAACACTACGTACCTTGATCCCTTCAATCGCTGAATTTAAACTAAGAATATTGCCGATTGAAAATGTGTTTGACTCAAGTGAAATCTAAAAAGCGAAAGAGAGCGGCGTACAATTCATTCTTCAGCACATCGGGTGATCGACGTGCCGGTGAGGGGGCTTCGAGCGGGGGGCTCTTTACCCCGGCTGCAGCTCGGAGGGCCACTACCCTTCGGTAACTGTGTATGGGAGCCGCCGTGGTGTCGGCGGCTCGCGCGGGCCAACCCGCGACTGCGATGGCCTTCACGGCTTTGCGTTGGCTACATCTGCGGCGTTTGTTGGCCTGTCATGACTTACGATGGCCTTCCCGGGCTTTGGTTGGCCATCATTGGCGTCTGGTGGCCTATCTGTGGCGTTAGGGGCATAAATCGCGACCTCTAAATATCACCCTAATCCCGGCGAATGAGGTCACGTGGGGTCGATAGCCAGGTCTTTCTACGTGCGTCTGGGGGTCGCGAATGTAGCGGGGCGATCCCGTTCAGGTGGGTATGGCGGCAGTTGTCGGCGCGGTCGAACATCCGACGCGCCAACATAGCCACAAAGTCCTCCACCGACGGGACGCCCAAATCGCGAGCGATGACGTCATTCCTGACGTATCGACCCGCGTCCGTGCACATTCGCAAGGTGATATTTTGCTGCTGTTGTAGCCGCTTCTTGTTGGTGGCCGAACACAGCGCATACCATGCCGAAGCTGCATATGTGAGCCTCGAGCGGAGATAGGTCTTGTAGACCCCGATCTTCGTCCTCAGGGGCAGTCTGGATGATAGGACAGGTCGGAGCAGGGCTCTGGCGGCTCGTGTGGCATTCACGGCCTTTTCCACTTGGAGCCGCATGCTCAACGACCTGTCGATGTGTGCCCCGAGGTATTGGACCGAGGTCTGCCACTCGATCTCCTGGCCTCGAAGCTGGAGTTGCTTCGGCATGGTGCGCCGGCGGGCGACTAGCAGCGCGGCGGTCTTTGCCACGTTGACTGCCATGCGCCACTTGTCCAGCCACGCCGGTATCATGTCGAGCATGCGCTGCATTCGGCGAGCTGCGTGATCGGCACTCATAGAGGTCGCGATATAGGCGCTGTCGTCTGCGTACAACGCCAGCATTATATCCGATTCCCCGGGTCGTAGTGAGCCCTCTAGGGTCGGTATGTCGTCTGTATACAGACCATATAATGCTGGCGAAAGACAGCTGCCTTGGGGAACACCGGCAGTTATTGTACGCTTTTGCGATTTGATCGTTTGCTCAACCGAAACATAAAAGTCCCGGCCGTGTAAAAATGAAGCTATAAGTTTAACTATAGCGTGCGGTGTATTTGTGTTAATTAACTTATAGATGAGCCCTTTGTGCCACACCCTGTCGAAGGCCTTCTCGACGTCTAGGAAAACGCAGACGGAGCTCCGGCCCTCGTTTAGGGATGTGGCAAGGTGGTGGAGCACTCGCGTAAGTTGGAGCGTGGTCGAGTGGCTGCTGCGGAATCCAAACTGTTCTGCGCGCGGTTCTATATGTGGAACCAGGCGCCGCAGCAGCAAGCGCTCAAACAACTTCGCTATATGTGGCTGTAGTGTAACCGGCCGGTAACTCGCAGGTAGGCGCCGATCCTTGCCTGGTTTCGGGAGCATAACGACCTTGCCTGTCTTCCAGGCGTCGGGGAAATGGCTGGTCCTGAGAATTCCGTTGAAAAGGCGCGCAAGCGCCGCGAAGCCTCTTCTAGGCAGGAATCTCAGGGCGTCCGTGGGTGTCCCGTCGCAACCCGGCGCTTTCCGTCTGGGGAGACGTAGCGCCGCCTTTCGGACTTCGGCCGGGGAGATGAACGCCTCCCCGCCGAGCGGCTCGTGTGGGCGCGACAGGAACTCGGTAGCTTCCCTCTCGACGCGCTGGTGGTGTTCCCGTATTTCTTCCAATACCCCTGCTGGGATTGGGTGTGGCTGGAATTGCGTCTCCAAGTGGTCGGCGAAGATCTCAGCGCGATCCACTGGCGCAAACCGCCTCTGACCCTGTGCATCCAGCAGTGGGTACGTGGGTATTGGCGTCCTTTGTAGAGCTCGGTTTAATGAGTGCAAGTCCGTGGCGTGTTCGGACACCCGGTCTATAACACTATCCCAGGTCTCGCCTCGCCATGCTTTCACGGCCTCTGAGACCCGGGCTGTTAAGGCATTCAGCCTAGCCTTGAGCACCGGACATCTGGTTCTGGCCCACAAGCGCCGGAGTGCGCGCTTGTGGCTGATGTCCTGGCTGAGCCGGGCTGGGAGCTCTGGACGTCTGCTCCGCGGTGTGAACATCGTAGTTGCGGCGTCCCTAGCGGCCTCGATCCGCTCCATAATGAGCCTGGTGGCTCGCTCGACCTCCTCCGGAGCGGAGAGGCCTTCTAGGGGAATCGTTGCTTCCATACTATTAGTGTACGCTGCCCAATCTATTCTTGCACGCTGCTCTCTAGGCGGCACTGCCACCGCCGCCAATGCAAGCGTGACAAGTACTGGGAGGTGCTGCGTATCCAAGTCATACAGCACCTCTGCGTGGATTGGGCAGCTTATATTCTGGTGTACTACGATGTCCAACACATCCGCACTGTAGCGTGTGTTGTTTGGGATATGGGTAGGTGCACCCGGTCCGAGCACCGTGAGGCCAATGAGTTCGGCGTCCTGCATCAGCCTCCCGCCCGTCTGGTTAATAACCCTTGACCCCCACGCGTGATGTTTTGCGTTCAAATCCGCCATCAACACTGTGGGGGTCGTTCCACAAAATATACTTTCTAAATCAGTGCGGTGCCATCGGGGGCTAGGCGGTTTGTAGCCGGCGAATATTCTCGCCTCCCTACCCGCGGCCTTTATAAGTACCCCGATGGTGCGGAGCTCCTGGAAGTCGAGATGCGGCAACTCATCGTGTACGATGTCTCGCCTCACTAGGACCGCCGTGCCCCTATACGGTCGGCCCTGGGGCGAAACTTCATCACGCCTATACACGATGTAGTTTGGCATCTTAAATGTAGCAGTAGGTCGGAGCTTTGTCTCGCCCAGGAGGATAATATGAATATCCTGCGACTGGACGAGACTGCGCAGCTGGGCCTCTTTCCCCGCCACTCCTCCGGGATTCCAATAGAGCAATCTTAGCCCCGAGTTTGTGCTATCCATTGTGGTTTGGCTGTACTCGGGGCAAGATACGAATCGCCGCCACCTTGAGATCTCCCCCGGCGGCGATCGTGGAAATCAGCTCCGTCAGGGCCCCGCAGAACATCTCCATTCGGTCCAGGCGTTGGAGAATGATCTGGAGCGGGTCCCTGGCGTTGATCCCTCCTGCATTTATAACGGCAGCTGTTGTGGTTGTGGCAGGAGTGGCGGCGCGCCTCGTCCTGCTGCGTGGCTGCCTTTGTGGCAAAGGTTCCGGTTGTGACGGTCCTGGCTCCGGCTGTGGTGGCACTACCGGCCTGGCAGCCAACTCCGACCTCTGCTGTCTCCTGGCCTTCCTGCTGAGCTTAACTCCGTCCGACTCCGGCGCGACCTGGGCGGGTTGTCGGCGAACAAACGCTTGCGTGGCAGTAGGTAATTTTTGCCCGCAACTCTCGCAGTTCGGGCAAACTAAAGGTAATTGACCTCTTATCGGTCGCGGGTCCGCCTGCTGCGCGGCGATTGGCGCGCGCCGGCGGTTTTTTCGCCCCGCCCTATGTCTCTTACGCTGGGGTAGGGGGGCGTGTCGCTCTGTCGGGTCATTGGCTGGTATTGCCAATGTTGCCCCGCCCCCCTGTGTTTCTGGAATCTGGTTGGCCGGAGTCGGAGCGAATTGGGGGTGCGCTGTCTCCGGTGGGAGTGGGGCCTGCGCTCGTCGGCGTTCGGCCCTGGTTGGCCTCGGCGGTCGTTTTTCGGCCACCTGGCGACCTCTAGGCGGGGGTGGGGGGACTGAAGCCCTTCTCTTGCGCCTTTCTTTTAAATAAACGGGGCACTTTTTAAAACATGCCGCGTGAGCCCGCCCGCAGTTTGCGCATGTAGGCTTATCTTGCCGCGAGCGGGGGCATTCCGATGCAAGGTGCTCCTCCGCGCACCTCACGCACTTAGGCGCCCTGTGGCAATTATTAGATGAATGGCCAAAACGTTGGCAGCGGTGGCATTGTGCCACTCCGCTCACCCCCCGCCACCCCTCTATAACAACCCCCGGCATATACAAAAGTTCTGTACGTGCGTACAGCCGGGAGAGCGCCTCTTGGTTCTGGTGTTTCAGAGTGGCGTGGAAAAGGCAGCCAGGTCTGCCTCCCACGCCAGGTATATGTTTAATATACATAACCTCATGGCCCCACTCCTCTAGGGCCGCTTTAATTTCCTCCGGATCTGTGTCCGGAGGCAGGCCTTTGATGGCCACTTTAGTGGGTTTGTCGCCGGGCGCACTATAACAAAACCACTGTATTTGTGGGTCCGCCTGTGTGGCCTCGACTAGATATTTTTGCACAGCCCTGTACTCCTCAGGGCTGGCAGGCATGAAGCGCACCCCCTTTCCAAATGGGCGCGCGCTGGGAGCATGTCCTAAAATGTTATGTAGCTTTTTAAAATGCTGGGTCCACCCGGGCATAACGTCCACCGTTATCGGTGGGTACCCTTTGGGTTTAGGTGGACCCGCAGGAGTTGTAGTCTGCGGCGCAGCGCCGGCCTCGGTCCGGTCTGGGTGCGTGGCCTTGGAGTCGGGCTCACGCGCGGTGTCGCTGCGATTTCCGCGAATGACATATTTAAATTAGGGCTACGCCTACCTTCGTCCGCGGTGCTCCCAGCGGCGGCGGCGGCGACGGCATCCTTGTCGGTGTGACGTTGCTTAGAGGTTGAAGGGGTGGCGGCGGCTCCGGCGGCGGCGAGACTCTCCAGCTCCACGTACGATGTGGAGCGCGAAGGTGTCGTGTCGGCCGAGCTCTCGCTACTGCTCTCTTCTTCCTCTGCCTCTTCCGTCTCCTCAGAGGTGGCAGATGAGGAAGCCATCTCCTCTCCGCCGCCCTCTTCCGGGTCCGTTAGTGACGGCGTGCTCGCCGTGTCTATTTTCTTGGCTAGGTTTCCCTCGTCTTCCTCAGACGAGGACCTTCTAGTCTTCCCGCCAACCTGGCGTTGGCCTCTTTCGCCCTCGTCTGGATGGACACATCCAGCGGGTGCGAGCAGGGCCCCGCCTGCGGTGGGGGGAGTTGTTGTGGTGGCAGCACATTCTGGTTCGATGACCTCTATCGGCCTGTAAACAAGCCGCGGGTCGCGGCTACTAGCCGCAGGTTTCCCCGGCGATTTATCCGCCATGGGAACGAAAGCACAGTTAAACAGTTATATCCACTGCATGAGTCACTATCTCTATAATTAGAACAGCACAGTTGCCACCGGTACCCTTCTCCAAGAAGGGCTGGTGGACAACGCACAAACCACACTCGCGGGACGACACAAGCGTGCCCCCGGGAGCTCGACGCGAACGGAGTCTCAACCGGGAACAGTTTGGACGGACGACGCGATATGTGTATAGCCAATCAACGCAATGCACGCGCGTGCGCGACGGTGTACGGATGCAGCTACCGAGAGCGGCGTGTGGAATGCCGCAGTATTTAAGCTCTCGAGGTGGGAGGCGCGAGTGATACAACCGACGCACGTACAGGTGGCGTGGTTGTACCTGAGGGGTTTGAGATGAGGGAGGACGGAGCTACTGGAGACATCGCGGAATGGCATCGCGTGATTTCTAGTGACTAAATTGAGGATTTAATACGGTGTTAATACAACCGATTTAAGAAGTCTATACGTAAATGTTGCAAGGCTAATAATGCCCAATTTGCAACGTCACATATTAAAGATGAACCTTATTTAGATGATATGATTCATTGTATAGGGTTGGCAAGTCACTTGCAATGCAGAAATGAACAAAAACAAGAGTTGATTTTAGAAACTTGTAAAGACATAGAATTATCTAAATTAATTGAATATACTAAAAATGGGTGGCCAGACAAAAAACATGTACCCGACCATTTACAATATGATTTTAAATTTAGAACCGAAATAATTACTGATGAAAATTTGTTGTTTCTAAACCACAGACTAATAATTCCACTTTCACTGCGTTCTAAATTCATGAAAAATAATTCAATTGACATATTCTGTATATTTGGCATTCCTAATGAAATTATTTCTGATCACATACCATTTGATTCTAAAGAATGTAAACAATTTGCTCAAGAATGGGGTTTTAAATTCACTTATACTAGTCCAAGATATCCACAATCAAATGGAATGTCTGAAAGAGGTGTACAAATAGCAAAGAAAATGTTAAATAAGTGTTTTGAAGACAAAACAGATTATAGAGTAGCACTTTTACAATATAGGGCTTCACCTGTGTGTGATACAGACTTTTCTCCTAGTCAATTAATCATGAACAGAAATTTGAAAACTAAATGTATTGTAAATTTAGGATATTTACAACCACAACTTAATATTAAGGTTGAAGAGCAATTTAGTAAATTGTTAAATAGAAATATAAAACACTATAACAGCAGAGCACGGACAAAAGAAATAGTTTTCTGTAGGACAACAGATCTGGTTTATAAAAGACCCCAATAAAAATGTTTGGTTAGAAGGTACAACTGTTAAATATAATGGATTTAGATCTTATACAGTAATGGACAGAGATAATGTTACATATACAAGAACCTCTTTTCACATAAGGTTGGCGTAGGGCTCTGTGACACATCAGGGTTATCAATTCACTGCTACTGGTTGTTCGAGCAAATCACAAGGTTACTTAAATAGTAAAATGCATTTTTTTTATTATTATAATTTTTCTCTTTTGTTATTATTATTAATTTTTCTCTTTTGTAACTCTCTTTTTTGGGAGAGGGAGAAAAGGTGTTAATTATATGCTAAGTGTAAAAAAGCTGTTAAGTGTAAAATTATATAAACTAAGTAAATGTAGAAAAACTAGTATAGTAAACTGTATAACTATTAGTGATTTATTTTCCTTTTTTAAAAGGGGGAAGACGTAATAGAAACGGAACGCGTCTGTCAATGTCATTTGACAGGCGCGTCAACCGTAACGTACGGGAGCTTTACCTCCCGCGTACCCCCGCGCTCGCATGGAGGTTTTCGACACGACACATAATATTAAGACATCTTTTAAAACAAGATAAGTAAGATACCTGTATTTGTGGAACAAGAAAATAAAACCATTGAAGACTGGAATATATCTTTTATTAACAATAATACATCGTCCACCGTGGCAAGACTTGGATGTTTTTTGGACGCGGTAACTGATGCTATAAGCACTCTAAGCGACTGTGATAACTACATATTATTAGGAGATTTTAATAATTTTATGAATTGCCTTAGTTTAAATCAATTAGTAACTACAGCCACCCATCACACAAACACTAGTGCAACTTTGATTGATCTCGTTTGTACCAATCTTCCAGCCAGAAATATACATGTTCAGGCATTTAGATCGATAAACAGCCATTCAGTAATTCAGTGTGAATTTAAAATAAAATGCGATAAATTTCAGCCATTTATTGTAAGTTTTAGACCAATAAAAAACATAAATCGCTATAATTTTAATAACGATATTTTTAATTTAAATTGGAAACGATGAAACGGTTGATATCTTTAATCATAACATTTTATCTGTGTCTGATGTTCATGCGCCAGCTAAAAAATATTTATTGACACCAAAATTAAATTTACATGTTGTCTTAAAATTTAATGTTGTCTTAAAATTTAAAACTGTTTGGGTACTAACACCTAAACTAGGCCAAGCCTGTCTCTTAGGTGTTAGTTCCTTCCAGTGACTTAAGAACTACGACGTGAGTGTGTAACAATTTTAGTAAGTAAGGTAAGTAATCAGAAACAAAGAATTAGAAAGATAATAATTTAAAAGGTAGATCGAAATTATTTTGAAGCGAGTGAGAAGTACATATGTTTATAATAATAATTGTCAATAGAACGAAACGAAAACACTGCATACTTGGGACTTAGGAACATTTACGATTTTAATTACATTATTTGTAGCAAAAGAGTAGTTTCAGGTTTTAGTTTAGTTTTATACTTTATATTTTTTATAATGTTAATGTATCATATTAAAATTATATTAATAAGCATTTAGTTATTTTAAATTAATTTTTGGTTTCATAAATTTATATTTAGATTTTTTATTTTATGTTTTTTTAAGTTAGATGTTATATATGTATAGCTAAGCTAAAAAATGTTTTATTAGAGACCGAACATATCCATGTATTACCGATATAGTAAAGTTAATGATGAAAATGAGGGATAAAGCATTCGATAGTTACCGGAAATTAAAATTGGATTCCAAAAAAGAATACTATAAGCAATTAAAATCTTTAGTTCAAACAACCTTGCATTTCGAAAAAGTAGCATACTTTCGACATAATATTAACTGTAAAATTAAAGAACCTAAGCTATTGTGGAATAATATTAAAAGAACCTTATTACCACCAAAACAAGTATTAGATCTACCATCACATTTTAACGATCCTACTTTTATTAATGACTGTTTTATTAATGTTCCCGGTAATGCTACAACTAGCATCTCACTTTTTATTTGACTTGACTTTATGTTGTTGGTCCGAAGACCTCACAACTTTACCGGGGTTTTTGAGGCGAGCGCAGGGCGAAGGCGCTCGAGCCCGGGGGCAACTTGCTTGAGGGAGCTCCCTAGGGAGTTTTACCTCGGCAGGACTGTTGCCATGAGAGGGAGATGAATCTGATGGTGTCCACCAATGGGCGACACAATAAGCTAATTGAGAACGGGCGACGGGTAATACAAAGCCCGAGAAGAAGGATCCCGGCGGACCGGGATCGGTGGTTCGCGGCGGCCTGCGCTATCTTACTGCCGTTTCGCAACGTGTTATGGCTGGGAGAGAAGAAACGGCGAAAGAAACTTCCCAGCACCACGCCTAGTTTATCCTGTGGGGGGGCTATGTCTCCTGGCGTCCCTCGCGAGGACGTGGAGAGATCGTGATTGGCGTTGTCTGAGACGCCGCCGTCTATGTCTGTCTGTCGGTGCCTGCCAGCCTGCCGTCCTAACCGCGGGCGGGCTGATCCGGGCCAGCCGTTTTGTGCTAGCGTCGACCTTGTCCGTAAGGACATTACGCGGTCGTCGCACGAGAGCCTTTCGCCGAGGCTTGTAATCGGACGCGGAACTAGCTAGCATCTCACACATGACTTACTACGTATTTCACAGATATAGTGAAGCGTCATTCAAAATCGTCCCTGTAGATAAAGATACTATTTCTCGTATCATACTAAATCTTAAATCAAATGCTATTGGTTATGACGGTATATCCTTGGAAATGCTAGTTATGACTTTACCTCATACATTGCAATACATCACCGATATAATAAATAAGTCAATTATATCCTCAAAATTTCCTGACTTATGGAAAATTGCTACTGTTAGGCCGATACCTAAAAAGTCCAATCCGGTTGATGTTAAAGATCTTCGACCTATTAGTATTCTTCTCTGTCTTTATAAAATTTTAGAAAAGGTTATCTGCAACCAATTAACTGATTATTTGGAAAAACATAGCTTATTACCTGCATTACAGTCGGGGTTCAGGCAGAAACGTAGCACTTCAACTGCACTTCTAGATGTTACTGATAATATTATCTCAGCCCAAGATAAAGGTATGTGTACCTTGTTAGTGCTGTTGGATTTTTCTCGTGCTTTCGATGCAATTAACACAAACCTTCTGTTGTGCAAACTTGCTTATTATGGTTTTGACCAAAGAACAATTCTTTGATTTCATAGTTATTTGACAAATCGACAACAGTTCGTAGAATTAAAGACAAGAAATGGGAATTGTGTGTCATCACCACTCACTGTGTTAAATAGAGGTGTCCCACAGGGATCTATTTTGGGGCCTATTCTGTTTATCCTTTATAGTGCGGATATTACCAATTCAATACATAACTGCAAATATCATATTTATGCTGACGCTGTCCAGATTTATATCTCATTTAAACCACATGAATGTCAGCAAGCTATTAACAATCTAAATGAGGACCTACAACGGTTAGCTAAATGGTCTAATAATAATTGTTTATTATTAAATCCTAATAAAACTAAATATTTAGTCTTTGGTACAAAAAATCAATTAAAGAAATTGCCTTCAGCTATAAACGTTACATTGATGGATAAACCTATAGATAGAGTAGACGACGCGCGTAATCTTGGACTACAATTAGACGCACACCTGAGATTTGAAAAACACATATCTGAGTCTGTAAGAAATAGCTTTTATCGCCTTAGGGTCCTGTACAAAATAAGGTTATATCTGGCAGTGGATTTACGTGTACAGCTGACTGAATCACTAGTCTTGTCCAAGTTGAATTACGCTGATACAGTTTACGGACCTCGGCTTTTAAACAAAACTGATCGATTAATCCAGCGCGTTCAAAATGCTTGTGCACGTTTTTGTTTTTCAGTACCTCCAAGGAGCCACGTATCACCGTTTCTAAATAAGCATCATGTACTGAAAATGAAACTTAGGCGCAAACTGCATTTGGCTTGCCTTCTCTTTGGTGTCCTTAAGTACAAAGAGCCTCAGTACTTGTATAATAAGCTCAGCTGGGTAGCCAGAGGAGGGGTAGTCAAAGGTAGACAATGCTCCCGTCAACTAGCGTTCCAATAACATAAATTGACATGCTTTAGAGGTAGCTTCCGTTATGCTGCATCTAAGATATGGAACAATATACCACCACCATTAAGGCAATTAAATCACTTGACTTTTAATTTTCGTAAGAACTTGAAGAATTGCCTCTTAGATGAGCAACGGAAGCTAGAAAATGTCAATATAAATCTTTCTTATATAATAAAATATTTTCTTCGGCCTCTAACAATACTGTGCGGTTACAAGTTTTTTATATCTTAAATTGTCCTTTATTTATATTTATCGCGTGTTCTCCTACCGGGACAACATAAAATAAAAAATGTTTTTTAAGTAAAATTGTGTAATCATTTACACAGTCACGTACACATCTATAATAATAATAATAATCGGCAGACAAACACACACATTGTATATCCCCAAATTAAGCAAGTTACGCTTGTGTTATGGGTAATATACAACGGACCACTCTGGGGCCGATCCCAGACACCCAGACCATGGTAAATAACGGAGAAAATACGTTTCCGAAATTTACTATACCGGGAATCGAACCCGGAGCCTCTGGGTTGCAGTGAGGTAGGCCGGCAAAGGCTTTAGCCCGCTCAACCACAGAGGCCGTCAACATCTAAGAGCGGGCAATGAACAACGGCGCACAAGTACACGGTCACGAGCCAACTGACAATCGGCCTACGTCGCCCCTGGTCGCTACTTGTGTCCCTACATCAACCCCCTCCTTAAAAAAATTTTTTACAATAAAAAAAAATTACAAAAACAAATTACAAAAAATATAAGTCATAAACGTAAACTAAAAATAAATTTTATTAACTATATATATTTGTTTTATTGAATTTCACCTTAATATTACTCTAAATTAGAACACACAATTACACAAGAGGATCTGAAGAAATTATGTTGTGAAAACAACTTGTTGCGGGTTTCGCGATATGCTCGCTACTTCCACATTATTTCCCTTTCTTACTTGCTTTCGCAGCCAGGACTTTGCGTGGGAGTTGCATCTCCGGTATAACCAATATATTATTATTATAGCTAATATCGCTAATACAGCTGTCGCGATTTTTCCAACCATTATCACATTTTCATGAAACTCTTCATTGCCGGCAGAGGCATTTTGTGCTATAATAACGTCTTTGCTCTGTGATTTGCCCATTATAACTTTTTGTTAGTCCACTTGTATCGAAATTTTCAATAAGAATAACGTTCAAATAATTTGACTTAGGTACATTTCAAAATAATACGAAACGATGACTCACTAATGTCCTAGTTATAAATTAAATCTGACCGGCGTTTTTATTGCGCGGCCTGCACGAGTCGTGGGTTGCCCTTTTGTATTATTTTCTGCACTAGTGTTCTCTTGCGACTTTTCCTTTACAATTACATTTTTCTCTACAATAACATTTTTACCTCGACTTTGACCTGGGTCCGAACCAGTTGATTCAAAGTCAAGCTCATAAGCAGGTTATGAACGATCAATCGATATAAGTGACTGTCTTTCAGGCAATTGTATTAAAAATGTCTTACCTAAACGTTTTATAACAGCAAATGGCCCTGAATACGGTGGTTGAAGTGATGCTTTTACGTAATCGTTCCTAACAAAAACTTTTTTACATAATTTTAAATCCGGATGTACAAAAATAGTTCGTGAATCCCTACTAATTACTGGTCTGGGTTTTAAGTTATTTATTACGTTTCGTAAGTGCTTAACATATTCATCACCCTCGGTGATTTTATCGTTGCTTGTTTCAAAAAACTCTCCGGGTAACCTTAATGTTCTGCCAAAAGTTAATTCCGCTGCACTCACTCCAGTATCACTTCTAGGCGCTGTACGCAACCCTAGCATGACTGTATACATCTCCTCAACCCATGACTTACTATTATTTAACCTCGCCATCAACGCTGCTTTAAAACTACGGTGCCACCGTTCTACGGCGCCGTTACTTTGCGGATGGTATGGCGTTGTTCTTATTTTATCAATACCTAAAAATTTCATTAATTTGCTAAATAATGTACTTTCGAACTGTCTGCCCTGGTCGCTTGTTAGCTTCTCAGGACATCCATATCTTGTAATCCAACCTTCATAAAGTACTTTCGCAACTGTACTAGCACAAATATCTTTTAATGGAAAAGCTTCCGGCCAACCTGTCTGTCTGTCTATCATAGTGAGGCAGTATCTGAAGCCTTCCTCTGTTGTCACTAAAGGTCCTACGATGTCTATGTGCAGATGACACATTTTATCTGCTTCTGCAAATTTACCTAATGCAGACATCGTATGCCTCTGGACTTTCGAGCGTTGACAGTTTAAACATGTCTTAGCCGATAATCCTATATCTTTGTTCATCCCTGGCCAAAAGTATTTGCCAGTTATAATTTTTCTACTTGCCCTTATGCCAGGATGACTTAAGTTATGTAATGACTCAAAAGCTAATTTTCTACATTTTTCTGGTAAATAAGGTTTCAATTGTTTGCCCTCATTTACACATACCATAAATTCATTGCACCATGGCATAGGTACTTTAATAAGTTTAACGTTACAATTTTCTGCTGACAATAATTCTTCGAGTTGTTTATCGTCGGATTGAGTACGTGCTACTTCCAAGAAATCGAGTACTGTCGGGCATGAAATTGTGTCTATAGAAATTCGACTTAGTGCGTCGGCTACTGCGTTCCCGGTTCCGACCAAATGACGAATGTCCGTAGTAAACTCGCTTATGTACAATAGCTGACGAGTACGTCTCGGGGTTTCTTTACTGCTCCCTAATTTATTAAAAGCAAAAGTTAACGGTTTATGGTCGGTATATATAATTAATTCACGACCTTCAAACATGTTTCTAAAATACTGTACCGACAAATAAATCGCTAGTAATACTCTATCGTAGGTACTGTACTTTTGTTGCGTATCTGTCAAGCGTTTTGAAAAATATCCCAACGGAACCCAAATATTATTGACTTGTTGTTGTAACGTCGCGCCAACTGCATTATCCGATGCGTCAGCCATAATCGCAAGTGGCGTACCTGGTATCGGGTATGCTAACAACGCGGCGTTCTGTAGACGCAACTTACATTGTTCGAATGCTTGCACTGCATTATCGGTCCACACTATACAACTTTTGTCCCGTTTGTTTGCTCCATGTAAATAATTATTTAACTCTGCCTGATTTTTAGCTGCATTTGGTAAATGACTTCTATAGAAATTAACCATACCTAAAAATCTACGAAGTTCTTCTATAGTCTGTGGTCTAGGAAAATCTAGGATTGCCTTAACTTTACTATCTAAGGGTTTTAATCCTCTGCTGGATACTTCGTATCCTAAAAATTCGATTTTCTTCTGCGAAAATGTACACTTTGCAATGTTAATTGTCAAACCTACATTTTCTAATCTGTTACATAATGCTTTTCGTGTAAATTTATATTTTCGCTGGCTATAATTAAATCGTCCAAATACGAAAATACAAATTCGGTGTTATATTCTGAAAATTCTGGATGTTCTTTTTGAAAGTCTAATTCTACATTTTGTAGTACATAGTTATTCATGAAACGTTGAAACGTTTGTGCTGCATTTCTTAATCTAACATTCATACGTAGATATTCCCAAGAACCTAACGGTGTACAAATTGCGGTTTTTTCTATATCTTCCGGTGCTATAGGAATAAAATGATATGCCCTATTAATGTCGATATTTGAAAATATCTTTTTATTGGCTAGTATATATGTAAAATCTTTAATATGAGGAATAGGATACCTATCAGGTCTGGTGATAGCATTCAATGCGCGATAATCGCCGCATGGTCGAATGTTACCATCCTTCTTTGCCACTACATGCAAAGGACTAGACCAAGCGCTTTTTGACGGTCTACATATGCCTAACTCTTGCATAAGTCTGAACTCTTCACGTACCTTCTTGTAGCGATCCGGCGGTAACGGCCTTGGGCGCGCGTATACCGGCGGACCTGACGTTTCGATATGGTGAAGTACATTATGCTGAGGCGGATCCTTAAAAGATACAGGTTTAGTCAAATCTGGGAATTTACTTAATATGTGATAACAAGGATGTGTCTCAGCAATGGTGAAAATAGACGATTGTCTTACGTTTACCACTGACCACAATACCTGCAAACTAGTCACTTTATCAATTAATCGCTTTCCCTTTAAATCTACAAGTAAATTAAAATATGACAAAAAATCAGCTCCTAATATAGGTTGGTTAACGTCGGCAATTACAAATGTCAAATGTACAAACTTTTGTACCAAATGTTTTAATCTCGCTACCATTAGCGGCATACAGTTTGTACTCACATTTTTGTGCACTATTTCGTACCGACCTGTGGTTTTTAGGTAACACTGAAATGTTCGCGCCAGAGTCTACTAAGTATCGTATACCATTTTGTCGATCCGTAACACATAACCGATGGTTTCCCGTAGCGATGCAATTACCCATCGGAGCGACCTGCACCTCTTCTAGTTTTCCTGATGTTTCCAGCTGCATGGCTGTACACATTTTGTAGCTTTCCCTTTGAAACGGTAGTGGTAAAAGCATAACCAATCCGGGCTGTCTGGAGTACGCCTTCCCCTACTGCTGCTGCGTGGGCGTGACTGCGACCGGTGTTGGAGATGCAGTGGACTGTTGGTTGTGGTTGCTGGTTCTGGTGCGAGAAGGATGCCGAAATAATACGATGAAATATTTGCTACGGGCGGCTTTCAACGGTGGCGTGGTCGGTGGGAGGGAGCTTCTTTCTTTTGCTTAGCGCGAACTGCTGCTTGTCACGAACTACAAACGGGCCTTTTTTTTTTTTTTTTTTTTTTTGGAGCTGATTCAGCTGAATAGCCGCAGATGGCTGTTTCAGCGATACCGGGCTTTGGGGGCTTCCCGACTCCGTGGGAGCGGAGGCGTTCAGCCCGGAAGCAGCACGCTCGAGGAGGCACCTCCTGTGAGGTTCGACCTCGGCTCGACCGCTGCGGGGGATTGACTCTATATTGGAAACAGGCCGCAAAGGGCTGAATGAGCTAGGCCAATAGGCTGAAGTGAAAAATTTGGGGACTTGTTATCGACTCCGCCGGCGGAGCCGATCCTAGTCTATCGTTACTACCGCTTCGCAACGTGTTATAGCTGGAGGAGAAGAAGCGGCGGAAGAAACTCTCCAGCAACACGCCTAAGCTAATCTTGTATGGCTACTTGTGTCTGTAATGAGTATAGATTGGTGGGGTCTTACGATTGTGTAAGGGGATTCGAGCCGGGGGCTCTCCGGCGTCTGTTGTGTCTGCGTCTGTTATGCCAGGCTGATGTTCTGAGCCTCGGGGGGTTCATGATCGCGATTTGACGTGTGATTTCGTCAGGCTCGTCAATTAGTATATTGCGAGGCCTGCGTTTGCTCGTGGGAGCGTTTGGGGTGGGTTTATAGTTGACCGTTTCCGTCACCAGAGGGTTCGGGTGATGGGGGGCGAGGTCAAAGAATTTGCGTGATAATGAAGTTATATAGTCTTTGATGGAGGGAAGCTCCAGGTCGCGATGCAAGTCGGCGAGCCGCATATAGCGCGGGCCGTCGACTGCAGCGCGTAAAAAGTGATTCTGGATTCTTTGCAGTTTCCAGATGTTAACGTCGCTGGCGTGGCCAAAGACCACACTCGCATAGGTCAGGATGGGGCGGATGCAAGTTTTGTAAAGAGTCATCTTATTTCTAAGACTCATCTTACTCTTCTTGCCTATCATCGGATAGAGTCGGCCGAGGATCCAGTATGCTCTGTTCCCGACCGCTCTGGTATGCTTGTGGAAGTACAAGCCTCTGTCTAGGATTACCCCAAGATATTTGACTTCGTTAACCCAGGGGATAACTTGGTCGAATAACTTGATGGGCATAAGTTGGTTGGAGGGGCGGGTATTGGGTGAGAGGCAGCTGCGGGAGAACATGATGGCTGCACTCTTCTCGGGATTTAGCTCAATCCGCCATCTACGGAACCAGTCGCCTAGTTCTTTGACGGCGGTGTTGAGCTGTTTGCAGATTCTGTATCTGCTGGGGTCGCTACTGAAAATGGCGGTGTCATCCGCATATAGGGCTAGCTGGGTATGGGGATGCCGTGGCATGTCGCTGGTGAACAGCGTGAATAGTAGGGGGGAGAGCGCGGAGCCCTGGGGGACTCCCGCTGAGATGGTATGAGAGGAGGAGCGGGTGCCCTCCACTCGGAATCTGAATTTACGGTCTTTGAGGAAGTCCCGTAGTATGAGGACGAGTCGGTCTGGCACACCGAGCTGATACAGCTTGTATATCAGCCCGTTGTGCCAAACTTTATCGAAAGCTTTCGCGACGTCGAAGAAAACTGCGCCTGTCGGCCAGGGTCTTCGGCCGCCGCGTTGAAAGTGAGAGAGGACGTGCTCCGTGATGCGGAGCACTTGTTGCGGGCAAGAGTGTCTAGCTCGAAAGCCGAACTGCTCGTGGGGGATGAGATTATTGCTGAAGGCAAAATCACTCAATCTAGTGAGGAGGACTCGCTCATACAGTTTACCCAGTGAACTGAGTAGACTGATGGGGCGGTAACTAGAGGGCTTTGAGGCCGATTTGCCTGGTTTGCGGATGCCAATGACCTCCGCTTCTTTCCAGGCCTTGGGAAATTGGCAGTTATTTATGGCGGCATTGAAGATGCTTACCATAATTAAGATAAGGTGGGCAGGGAGGATTTTTAGAAGTTTATGGCTGATTCCGTCATTGCCTGGGGCCTTGCGGGGCTTTAGGGCTTTGATGAAATCCTGTACTTCCTCTACCGTGACCGGTTCGAGTGTGGTTTCCGCCGGGAGGGAGGACCTATATTCGACCTCGGCGTCTACCTCCGATAGGTGAGACGGGTCGTTATTGGTGGTATTGGGGGAGCATTGGAGCTCGAGACTTTCGGCGAGGCATTCCGCCTTTTCGTCGTCATCAAACGCTTTGGTGTTATCGGGTCTCACGAGAGGTGGCATACTCGAGAGGGTTTCTGCTTTCAGAGATCTCGCCAGTCGCCAGTAAGCCTGGTGAGTTGGGGAGATCTCCTCTAACAGTCGGTCCCAACGTTGGTTCCTGACTTCCTGTACACGGAGTCTGACTTGACGTTGGAGTGCCCTGTAGTGGGCTTTATTCTCCAAAGAGGGGAAGCTGCCGTAGGCTCTGAATGCTGCCCTCTTTTCCCTCAACAGGTCTCTGACGTCGTCCGGGAGTGGCAGTCGTTGGTCCTCGAGAGGTACCTGCCGAGTGGACTCCCGTACCACGCTTTGGAGGTGGCTGGTGAGGGCTTCGATGGCAACATCGTTGTCCTGGGCGCAAGTGATCGGGTCTGGGATTCGGTCCAAGTCCGGGGAGCTTGTTGTTGCCAGCAAGTCCCGGACTTTGGGCCAGTCTATGACGGGTTTCGTCGGTGGTGTCGAGTCAGTCGGGGGGCCTAACTGGAGTACGACCGGCAAGTGGTCGGAGTCTAAGTCGTCCCGTGTTTCGATAGAGCGAAACTGAAGAGAGACTCCCCTCAGTAGCACTATATCGAGAACGCTCGGGCTATGTAAGTCCGGTCTGTCCGGGTATCTTGTCGGGGTCAAGGGGGCGAGAATGCCAAAGAGGAGCCTGTCCGAGAGGCGGAGAAGCTCCTTGCCTTTGGCGTTTTCTATAGGGCAGTTCCAAGAGGGGTGTTTGCAGTTTAGGTCCCCGGCTATTATGACCGCGGAACCTAGACTGAATAGGGCGTTTAAGTCGTCTTCTAAGATGGGCTTCTGACATTTTAAGTATGCTGAAACTATGACAATGGGCTGATGGCCTGTCATCGATAGTTTGCAGGCGGAGACTTCTAGTTCCTCTAGAGGGGGGGTATCAATGGGGATGCAGTGCAAGGACCGCTTGTAATAGATAAGTGTCCCTCCGCCTTGGGAGGTTAACCTATCGTGCCTGATCAGGTTGTAGTTAGCGATACGGGGATCTCTAACGCTCGGCTTTAAGAAAGTCTCTTGCACTAGGAGAATATCTATATTATCGGTGACCAGGAAGTCGTGAACCAAGTCGCGTTGATTTCTAAGTCCGTTGGCGTTATATGTAGCCAAAGTCAATGAGCGGGGTTTTTCCCTACTTGTGGTAGCCATTAGAGAGGTAAATTAGGGCATGTTGAGCAGGATTTTCACCAGCGGGCCATGTTTCATGGCGATCCGCAGATGGTCCTGCAAGGTGGTGGCGGTTCTGTATTTTTCCGCGAGGACGGATACCTCCTCCATGTCGAAGGGAAGCGACTTGGCAAACTGTATTGCCAAGGCGAGATCCTCCGACGGGGAAGAGGGAGCGCCTGAGCGGGGTGGGGCAGCGGCGGGTTGCGGCTGGGGTTTGGGTAGGGGCATCGGAGCTCTAGCCTGGGAAGGCAGAGCGGGAAATCCTGTCCAAGCGTTGAACGCCGGGAGAGGTGCAGGCACGAATGCCGGACGTTTTGGGGCGGCCTTGGAGGCTGGGGGAGAGCGCTTAGCGTTCTTTTTGAATTTGGGGGCGGCCGGGCATCCGCGGTAGTTAGCGGGATGACCGGTTTTCCCGCAGAGAATGCACGCCGGAGGGTCGGGGGAGTCCCGGGTCCTCGTGCAGTCACTGGTCCCGTGATCCCCGAGACACTTGACGCATCTCGGGCGGGAGTGGCAGTGATTTGCCGAGTGCCCATAAAGTTGGCAGCGGTGGCATTGCCGGGGGCCTGGTTGTTATAGGGTCGCTCGAAGCGGAGATTAGTAAGGCCACAGACGCTCTTCAGATTGAAGATTGCCTTGCCTTTTTCCGAGAGGTCTAGGATGGCGAGCACCATGTTATATGGTGTCCTTTCGGAATTACCTTTGTGCATGCGGTGTACCTCATGCACAGGGAGGTTTTGTGATTGGAGATCTTCCAGGATGTAGGAGGTTTCAAGCTCCTGAGAAAGGCCGCGTATGACGACGCGGAGGCGCTTCTCTTCTTCGAGAGCATAGGTGTAATAATTGACATTTCTGTCAATTAGAAGGCGGGTTAGGGCCCGATGGTCGGCCGGGGTCTGCACGGTAACTTTGATACCGTGTTGGATATCGCGTGCTTCTTTCAGCACGATGTTGTGGGCGGGAAGGGAGGTTAAGACATCTCGCCAGAGATGCTTGTCTCTAATGATAAGAGGGGGCGGGGGTCGCTCGCGGCGGGGCTGGCTGTCGGCCTTGGTTTTTGCCTGTTTGGGCTCTTTATCTATGTGTCCTTGAGGCGAACTGTTAAGCAGTCGCTTTTTGGACTTACGGTTTGTGACGACTTTGAAGCCATCGTCGTCACCAGATTGGGCGGTGAGATCAATCTCCATGTCGCTATCAGGCGCGGCTGAGTCGACAGCGGGAGAGATGGTAATGGCGGGGGCTGGGGAGGATGCGGGCGCGGCCGCGGTTGGGGTGGCCAAAGTGGCCGATGGGGTGGTAGCCTTAGTGGCTTTTTGGATCGCGGGGGCCTTAGGGGCCACGGGGGCAGCGGCTTTAGGAGCCACGGTAGGTGCGGCCTTAGGGGCCTTCGGGGGTGGCGCGGAAGACGCGGCTTTCGCGGGGGTCGCGGTGGTAGCCGGAGATGGAGGGATTATTTCCATCATGGGAAGTAATCCCCTCATCTCCTGACAGTACCAAGATTTGAGAGCCGGGTCACGACTCTCAAGTAGACGGAGGGTTTGAACCCACCAATCTTGTGGTGTAGCCATCCCTCAGGCGGGAGCAGCCCGAGGGATATGTGTGAAAATGTGTTCCTAGTCCCCCTGCCGGGTGTAGGCAGGGGGGTGCGCCCTCTGGTGAGCCCTAAGCTTGTAGCCCCTTTGCCGATCTTATTGTGCAAAGGGGTCCCTAACTGCTTTGTGGGTAGACAGAACCACAAAGAATAGGAAAATAAGGAGGAGGTAACCTAGGACGGATTTGGAGATACCTGGGGTCGGCAAGGGTACTCCCCCTGTGCCGGTGGTTCCACGCCAACTTCCGGGTTCACCGTTTCCCTGAAGGGGAACCGGCGGGCGCCCGGGTCACGCCCCAACTAGGTTCGTTAGCACCGTTAGGTGTCCCCTAGCTGACCTAGTGACAATTAAAATTGGGTAAACAATTAAAATTGCCACGAGGGTTCGCGCAAACGAACTACGCGGGTGTGGGGTGGAAACAAAACCCCGCGTCAGAGCGCAATGAAAATTGCGATGACGCAACCTGGTGTGTGTATTAAAAAACCGACCAAAAAGGTGTGTGTATTATACGACCGACTAACAACGTGTGTGTATCGACCGTATCGAAATTCCGAATATCGGGTGGGCGAGCCAGAATGACGTCACGGTGTGCGGACACGTCCGCACGGTGCGAGCGCCGAGACCGGAATGATTTTTTTTTGCATGATTTTTTTGAACAAACGGGCCTCGCAAGGCGCCCTATATTTATACAATGCCGCCTCCGCCGACCCCCCACTTCGTTGTAACACCCCCTTTGTTTTATTTATTTAATTGCACTTTACATAAGCCTTATTTTACCTTATCGCTATTACAATATTTACAACATCATAGATCCTAGCCTATCCTGTGGGTTCCTACATACATATGATCCATAGTTTCGAAACGCGGGACATTCTTACGGGCACTTTCCTCGCCCCCCGCTTCATGACTATAAATATAAAGCGTCGAGCGCGCGAGCGATTACCTCATTGCATAACCATGCGCTGTGGCGCGCGGACCTCTGCCTGCACTAACATTATGGCCTACTCGCTATGGAGTAGGCAGTAGTGCAGGCATACCTCACGGATCTGGGGCTCCGGTTGCGTTCTGCATTCCCAAAGCCCCGTTTCCGCTACCCCTTTGGGTCCCGGGCCCCAGGCGGCGTTCTGCACGCCTGGAACCCGGTTCCCTTATTTACTTTGAGTCCAGGACTACAGGCGGCGTTCTGCACGCCCATAGCCTGGTCTCATTTACCAGGATCTATTTGGGTCGTTAATGAAACGCAAAACATTAAACATTTATTTTTCGGCAAGCTTAAGGCTATCATGACAATACTTATTTATACTATAATCACTAATTAAATAAGTTAAGTTTAAATAAAGTAAAACGATATACACGGTTATATGAAATATTATAAGACTATATGCATCTCTGTCCGACCCGTCTCTTTCTTGCGTTTAACGGCCGTATACATGTTATCTACGAGGCTTAGCAAATTACACCTATGCTCTTATCACCTGTGTAGACGGGTCGGCGAGTTTCTATGATGCAATTCCGTCGTCAACAACCGGTATCTGCTCGCGTCGCGACCTCGCCTGGTGGAAAACCTGGACGAACGCTCTATGTTTACGACCCTGTAACTTAATTTCGCTATTTCAGCTAGGACTGGATCGTCTGTTACTGCTGGCCTTCCCATAACCTCTGCCACTTGTATAGTCCTCGAGTTTTCCATAACTCTGTCCGCTATGTTCGCCAGCCTCTCAACGTTGGTGGTTTCAGTCACTGCCAATACTCCTCGCACTGATGCCGGCAGGTGGTTTTGCCATAGTATACTTAGTGTCTCTTCGCTAATTTTACTCCTGGCTAAATCTTGCATTTTCCTTAGGAGTTGAGTGGGCTTCTGGTCTCCCAGCTCCATTTCCCCAATCAGTTTTTGTATCTGCCGATTTTCCGACTCTTCATAAATTTCTAATAGCCTGCTTTTTAGTTTCTCGTATTTATGCTCTTCTGGCGGGTTGACTAAAATATCAGTTACTTGCTGTATAACGTCTTTACCCAGCTTGGAGATTATAATGTGGAATTTTGCCGTATCCCCTAGTTCTAGTTTTTGTGGTGCTAAAATAGCTTCAAGTTGTATAAACCAGACGCGGGGCTGGTCTGTCCAAAACTCAGGAATGCGGGCCGATAGCGATATGGACGCCAATTCCACATCTTCTACCTTGACTGCCGCGGCTGCAGGATCACGTGCCATTTGTTTCGCTTTACGTTAATTTATTTTTTAAATAACTTTTTACGTACCGAGTTTGTAACCCGTGCCGTGCCCTTGAGTTGACTCGTTTTAATTTTTAATTTACACTGAAGTTAAATTGTCCGGTAGGTTGCGTGGTCACCAGTGTGCGGTTACAAGTTCTTTATATCTTAAATTGTCCTTTATTTATATTTATCGCGTGTTCTCCTACCGGGACAACATAAAATAAAAATGTTTTTTAAGTAAAATTATGTAATCATTTACACAGTCACGTACACATCTAAGAGCGGGCAATGAACAACGGCGCACAAGTACACGGTCACGAGCCAACTGACAATCGGCCTACGTCGCCCCTGGTCGCTACTTGTGTCCCTACAATACTATTTCTGTTTATAAATATGTAATATATATCATAATAATATATATAATGAATATTTATTTTATCGGTATTCCCCAAATATTTGTTTGAATTCTATGACTTTATATTTATATATATGTCGGAGGGACGCTATGACTGACGATATGACGATGTATTGTTGACTGGATGTATAACGCACAATATTATTTGTTTACATTATAATTACTTCTAAAATTCTTATTTTAATTTAATTAGATTTGTCAAATGTTTCTATAACTTCAAGATCGTCCTAACCTAATAAAAGTTATGAATATTGTAATTTAATAAACGACCAATCAGAGCAGAGCATATGGCAAAGCGGGGTCAGCGCCCTCTATACTTTGAGTAATATCTACTTGGGTAGACTGAGGAGTTTTTGTGGCACATGTGGAAGTATGAGCGGGTGCCCTGAACCCGCTGCTCGGTCTAAACTATGTCATAATGTTGATCAAATCTAAATTAAAAGTGTATAAATCGTGGCTATTGTGTTTTATGCTCGCATTTTATCCTGATGACACCCACTAAACCTGCAATAACTAAAGATGATGTCGTGAGAAAGAGGCCGTTCTGCGATATATATATATATATATATATATATATATATATATATATATATATATATATATATACATATAAATAACAGTGCAACATCCATAATAAAACTACGTTTTAACGGTTTTAAGCACGGTAATTTATTTTATTTAGGTTTATCCGACGTTTCGGCCACTTTACCGCGCTTAAAACCGTTAAATCGTAGTTTTATTATGTGTACAAGTCGCGAAAACTTAAGAAAATATTAGTGCAACATCCGTTCGTCCTAGGGTGCAGTTGAAAACAGCGTTAGGCATCCGCGGTTGCCTTGCACATGCTGAACTGCACCTATTTAGTACCATCGCGAGACTCTCTAATTCTTATCACCGTACCGTGTAATTCATTCCATGTCTGTCTCGTTGTGTGTTTACTAAATAAACGTCTTTTCTTTCTTTCCATCTTTCGTAGTTCTGCAATTTCTGAACTGGGATTCGCTGACGAGGAGCTGGGTGCAGGGAAACCTGATGCAGTTGCAGCCATGACTCCTGGTGCCACAATCTTTTGAATGTGGTCGGCCAGTTCAGCAAATTGCCCAAGGGAGTGTGTACGCTGTGATTCTAAAATGGTCTGGATGCTTCGAGGTAGGCGACTGCTCCAAATAGACCTCAAAAAATCTACCGGAACGTCAGGTCCTGCCAGGTCTTGTAGATGTCTAAGGAATTGTGAGGCCTTTCTGTCACCTAAAGTTTCGTGCGTTAACAATTGTCGCACTTTCTTCTCGTGGGATGTTGTCAACCGCCGTATCAACTCGCATTTTATTTTATCGTATTTGAATATGAGCGGCTTTTGCGTGACAAATATCCAAATTAGTGGTAACGAAAGTCAATTTTGTGGCATCATCGACAATTCCTAAGGTCTCAAATTGGCCTTCTATCAGCGCAAACCATAGATCTGGATCATCCGGAGAAAACGGAGGAACTTTTAAATTTAATTGTCGTGTGACGGATGGGTCAGTGGAAACGCACTTTCTCGTTTTGGTTCGGTGCTTCGTTACATTTGTGTTTGCCGATACTACTGACCTGTGGCTGTCTCCTGATTCACTGCTTGATTTACTCATTTTGTGTCCAAGAGTGGGTCACTAATGTGGGGGTGGCGGTGCGGTGGTTAATGTTGGCGTTATCCTCCAAAGTTCCGACACCAAATAACACTCACAAATCAGAAGAAGTAAATAATTTTATTATTGAATATCAGGTCAGCAAACAAGTTTTATAATTATGTTATATAATGTTAACAACGACAAAACACACGACAAATATACAATTATTCAATTCACAAGACGGTATGCGCGCGTGTCACCGGACAAGGTCACGAGCCGCACTGCCGATCGAATGCCTCGGGTGCGTGTCCACAGGCGATACCCGTCGCATCGCGCGGGCGCACCCGCGGCGGGCTGCGCTCGCGCATGTTTAATAAATATTATTTAATGTGGCGGAAGGCCACACGTTTTTAATTAAAGTTTGAAACAAAGGGATGTTTGGATTACAATCAACATTAATAAATAATGACTTTACAGTCTCTGGTAAGGAAGTTTCTGCTATCTTCTCTGAATTAGGCATTGAAGGCCAAAATGAAAAATCAGAATGTAGAAATGGAGGGCCTGACCACCACAAAGACGATTCTCATATGAGGCTAGCACTAATTCCACGAGATATGAGATCAGCAGGATTCTCTTTAGAAGGCATGTATCGCCAGATATTATCAGCAAAACCTTCCCGTATCTCCGAAACACGATTCCCAACAAACGGCTTAAAACAAGTGGGAGAAGAATGAATCCAACCCAGAACGATTGTAGAATCACACCAGAATATAAAATCTACTGACTTAAGCGTTAAAGAGCTGACGACTTTAGTACACAGCCGTGTACCAAGTAATGCGCCACAGAGTTCCAAACGAGGTATGGTGGTGACTTTGTTACCTGGCTTGTCTGTTATATAAATATTTAACTACGGTTATCTTTTATATGATTATATTCTTATCGTTAGCCCTTTTACAGCAGTGTGTGGAAATTAAACTACAAGGTATTCAGTTCAACAATCCAACGTACTTTCATTTATTCAAAGACCCTTAAATATAGATTGATTATATAACAATGAATTATACTATATATGTATATAGCTTAAAGCTAAAAATAACCTTGTATTTCTGCCTTTATCTGACAGGGTTTCGTTATATCAACAATAACTTAGTTGGTATTGCTATATTATAGATTTCTAACCACACTTATGAGAAGTCAACGCTCAGATTCGGAGAAGGTTTTGGTTCATAAAACCAAAGGTTACGAGACTCTAAACAAGGTACTAATCCTAATCGAAGTACCGATAGCAGGGTCGCAGGGAGCTTATGCTGGTCTACGTATGTAAGCTAGGTATAGAAATATTCGTACATAAAGCAACAAAACGCAAAACGATGGAAACACTTAGTGAATTTTATACTTAAATGATTTGAGGGCGCCACTGGCTTTTGAGGGTCTAAGCCAGAAACCAAACGTCCGCTACTTCCACGCGGGCGCGTTCATGGACTTGCCGTAGAAAGGCTGGCAGCGAGGTCCTGGTTACTGATGTGGGTGGGTTTGGTCGTTAGGAGCTCACGGAAGGTATGATAACTCTGTTCATCAACACCCAGTGTTATACCTGACACGATATTATATGATCGCCGGCATAATACTTGATTCTTTATATAACAATACTATATTGAGGTCTCTAAATATCCGCTATAATATAAGCGACCAAACCATTAAACCCGTATACTGGAATAAGAGAGAGTTTTTTAAGTTAATTAATTAATCCAGTATACCTTAAACTGGTTGGGAACAAGGAAACTTTAAACAATGAATTCCCACCAAAGATGAAATAATCTGTCCATAGGACGGTGAACTGTTAACACGTGTTAATTAAACACGGAGCTGCTACTCCACACCAGACGGGTGCTCCGAGACACGTGGTGACTGTCGTGGTAGGTATTACGAATTTTAAATAATTTACATGCCTAAACGCGCATGAGTAACGAAGAAAAACAAAAATGCGTGGGTAACGTAGTACTGTATAAAGTATTATCAAGGTCATAGGAAGATAAATTAATAAATGTCATTACCTGTCTATACGGGTTTTTAATTAAAGTGGTCTCGATGGATTGTTAATATCTCTCGGGGTTATAGTAAATATATATCCGGCCAACAATCGTGCCGTCTAAAGTTGTGGATCCGCTTCCTGATATGACACACTGAAACGTTCAAAGGGAATACGATTCAATAACTAATTATAAGAATACGAAGCGGGGCTAATTAAAGGTTCAGCTACTTACATGATGTCGGAACGATGAACACTATTTAAAGGTTATTAAAGAAGTAAAGGGTTACGAAAGATTTATGTCTGGACTACTCAGCTTGAAACGCACGCCGTATATGAGGCAAGAAAAATGAATTTAATAATGAGACCATGAGTGAATGAAAGGTTGAGACAAGGATGGAAGATTTCTTGGATGCCTGAAGAGACCTAGGTTTCTTCTCGAAACTTCCATTCTAACAGGAATGTTCTAAAAATCTAAATGTATGTTAGCCTAAAGGCTATTGGTGTAAACTGCCCTACTAAATAAACAACAGGGAATAACTGGACTCCAGTAATTAATTTGAGGCGAAGACGCGAGTCAAAACGCGTGCTATTTTAGTGTCCTATATTATGACAAGCGTTATTACACGGAGATGTTATTTTAATTATCTGTATTCTCGTGCAAAGGGGCGCGGCTACGATCGACCAATTATGAGTCTCAAATTGCACGAAATGAATCACGTGACCATAAGGTCCAACGGCGCGAATCTTTCAAAAATGCAATATTGATATTTTACGGATAATTTCTGTGAGTAGTATTTGTAATACCACGTAACAACTTTAAGAGGAGCGATCTTACTTTTAGAGGCTAGGAGGCGCACGCAGATTGTAGTGACGAGACGAGACGAGTGGTATATGGAACGCAACTATGAGGAATGCAACCTTGTGCCTCACTCGATCACACCTGTGTGTGTCTCCCCCTTGCTTGTCTCAACAGTTACATCCGCACTTTATACAGCCCCTGAACTGGTCTCTAAACGAACGTAGAGACAAGCCCCATACGTCTTTTCGGATGCGTCTGTAAATATATGGAGTTCAATGACACGACATATATCATCCAAGATCCACCTAGGAATTTTTACCTCATTAAGATGCGTCAATGTTCGTGTAAAATCGTTCCAACACCTTTTAATGTCAGCACTAACTTCATCATCCCATGAACTCTCATCCATCCAAAGCCTTTGCATGATTAATTTAGCTTCTACTATACACGGAGAAATTAGACCTAAAGGATCGAAGACCTGTGCAATAGTAGAAAGAATGAAGAATATGTCGTTTAGTTAGTAACTGTAGTTTGTTCTTGTATATGACTGATCGAGAATATAAGGTGATCAGAGTAACAGTGCCAATTAAGACCAGGCGTTTTTGAAAGCTCGTTAGCACTTAAATTGACTGTATGATCAGTAGATGGTTCTGCATGGGATGGATGATTGAGTGATAATGATTGAAGAATGTTTGCGCTGTTTGATAGCCATTTTCTAAGTTTAAGTTGTGCTGAGTTGAGTGTTCCATAACATTATAACGACAGAGACGAGAGTTTCAGACTCGGAGTCGGCACCAGACAAAAAGTCATCTCATCTAATATTGAAAGTAAATCATTTTGAACCTTAGGTCCAACTAACTGGATATCATTGAAGGATATACGAGATGATGTCACAGTTGAAGCATCGAACACAACTCGAAGCTTAGTAGTTGCACTCGACTCTCTAAAAACACCATGATGAAGTAAGTAATAAGAAGGCAATAAAGACGATAAATCTGTAAATTTACTCATATGTTCTAAACGCTCATATTCTTGCATAAATTCGACATAATTTCCTTTGAATGTTGAATCTCTTTCCAATCTACGCTCAAGTGATAAAAATCACCGTTTGGCTATATCAAAAGAATTACCTATTTTATTCGGAGCTTCTTTCAACGGTATCTTAACAAAAAATCGTCCATCATGATTAGTTGTATCAAGAAAATTTTGCTCACAAATATACTCCTCAGGTGTATAATTATGCTTAGGTAATATAGTGTCCAATTCCCAAAATCGTGTAAGACTTGAATTTGTATCAAGGTCTTGGGTGAACATGCATACATGTCTTTTGTTGATAGGCTGATATAAGACGCCAGATAAGAGCCAGCCTAATGTTGTTTAAAAAAGAGCCGGGTTATGTTTCCCTAGATCAATACACGAAGTTCCAATCACGCTCCAAAAGACGTTTGCTCCAACAAGTATGTCGATGGACGAAGGGACGCAAAAAGACACATCGGCTAAACGAATACCAGACGGCAAACGTATATCCTGTGTGCCTTTATGCTTGTACTAGGCACTAAAGAAGTTATTTTCGGCAAGACTAAACAATCTATGTCCATGTCTTAATCCGTGCAGGAACGGAGAAAGAATACAATTTCCTGCGGCCGGGCGGCCTGTCGTAAGAGGCGACAAACTACCCACAGCCAGGTGGGAGAGTATTATATATATGCTCGACTGGATGGCGACCACCCCTGGTCTAGAGTATGACGCCATAACAACCTTGTGTTGTGTTCCGGCATTATTGACCAGGATCCAGTCCCTCTTAAGAGAGCAGCAGCACATTTGTAGCACCTTTGGTGTCGCAAATGTCCATAGGCGATGGTAACCACTTTCCATCAAGTGGGCCGTCTGCCTGTCTGCTGATCTCCTGCAATAAAAAAAAAAAATGTTAAAGTCACCAGTATAAGATGCTATACGAAGAACACAAGACCAGGTTGTTTTACACATTTGATTGTTGAAGCCGGTTACGTTAGAGTTTATAATACGTTCCCCCAGGGGGTGCGCCCTGGACTTCTCCCCCCGTCCAGGTAGCGGCACAAGGGGATGCGTCCCCGGGCCCCGAGCGGCCACTGTCACATTCCCCTTTTCACTCCGTGATAGTGGTGTCCCACCTTTCCGCCTCCAAATCCCAATGCCTGCCCTTCCTTACCAAACCTCCTCCCCAATACCCCTCCTTTCCGATGCGACCGCCAGCGTCGAGGTGTTCTCCGCTGGCTGTCAAGGACGGCGGTGGTGATGTCCACCCACCACCGCCCTCCTGACAGGCGACCTATCCTCCCCGACCCCGTCTGCCAACGCTGCTGTGTGCGCGAGGCGACGGGAAAAGGGGAGGAAGGAGAGGGGGGAGGGGTGTTGGCGCAGGAGCAATCCTTCGCAGCCTCCCCCTCCCCCCATCGCGAAGCCCCCCCCGCCGCTGACGCTGCTTAGAGCGCGAGGCGGCGGAGGGGAGAAAGGAGAGGGAGGGGTGATGGCGCAGGAGAAATCCTTCGCGGCCTCCCCCTCCCTCCTATCGCGAGGCCCCCCCCGCCGCTGACGCTGCCGATTGCGCGAGTGGTGGGGGGGCGGGGTGGAAGAAGAGGGGGGAGGGGTGTTGGCGCAGGAGCAATCCTTCGCAGCCTCCCCCTCCCCCCCATCGCGAAGACACTCCCCCCCGCCGCTGACGCTGCTGAGTGCGCGAGGCGGCGGGGGGAGGAGGAAGGAGAGGAGGGGTGATGGCGCAGGAGTATTCCTTGCAGCCTCCCCTCCCGGCGGCAGCGGGCGTCGAGGTCTGGGGGATCAATATAGACCTCCGCCGCACTAATGCCGCGAGAGGGCGCGAGAGGTAGCCGCGCGTCCCTCTCAGGGCCGGGGACCCCATCTCCCCCGGCCCGCACACAGGAGAGGCCGCCTCTGTTTACGAGGCGGCCGGCCGCTGCCGGGGTTTGCGGGTTAAGCTCACGCATGTACCGCGACCCCGGCGCTAGGCGGAAGGAAGGCTCCATGGGGTTTTAGTGGGTATACCGGCAGCCGGTCGTATTGAACCGGCGTCGGGGAGCCCCACACACCGGCCGCGCATGATCCCCCGCGCGGCTGACGGTGCGGCAACGCATTTCCCCATGTAAAAAAAAAAAAAAAAAAAAAAAAAGAGTTTATATACGTTTCCCCCAGGGGGTGCCGCCCTGGACTCTCACCCCGTCCAGGTAGCGGCACAAGGGGATGCGTCCCCGGGGCCCCGAGCGGCCACTGTCACATTCCCCTTTCAGTCCGTGACAGTGGTGTCCCACCTCTCCGCCTCCAAATCCCAATGCCTTCCTCTCCTTCCAAACCTCCTCCCCAAATACCACTCCCTCCGAAGAAAGGTGTGCCACTTCGCCGACCATCGTGGCGAGTGGTGGGGTCTACCAGCGTGACGCAGCTTGCTCCGCTGGCAGACCAGGAGAGGGCTGCACAGTTTTGCCCTGTGCGCCCCATCGACGAGGACAGTGGCGGCGGGCCCAGTGGTGGGGCGAGAGTCTCGCCACTGGGCGTACCGCGAGCGTTATCCCGTGTGGTGTCGTGGATCACGTCTCGCGGCCACACGGGACCGCGGGGCTTGCCTTCAGTGGCTGGCCCAAGAGGAGAAACCTCACTAAAAAACCCCTACACTTAAGCTGCGCGCAGGGCGAGCTGTTTTGAGCCGGGGGGTAAACCCGGTCGTTACTGCGTACCACCCCCAATTTTCAACCATACAAAGTTACGACTCGTGGGAACAAGATGCAAGTGAACAATCCAAAAAACAAAACCGACGTTGTGCCCGAGAAGGGCGGAGCTGACGTAGGAGAGGGCCCGAGAAGGGCCAACAAACCATCCAACCCGAAAGGGCCCGTGAAGGGCGGAGGAGAGAAGACCTCAGGCGCGCTTTCTGTCGGCGATATCTGTGCCAACGAAAGCGCCGAGTTCTTCCACCCAAGCCAGCTCCTGCACTGTGCAGTGGAGCGGCTGAAAAATGTCGACGCGTCCCTGCCCGGTTCATCCGGAAAGGGAAAGCCCCCCTGTCCAGGCCCCACCAAAGGCCCCGGCTCCTAAAGAGCCGGAGGGGAAGGGCATGAGCCAGCCTGCCTCCCACAACACGCGGTTGAGGCAGTACCTGGCTCTTGGCGACGTCTCCCCAATGACGTCGTCAGATGAAGAGGGGATCTTACCCCCACCTCCTAAACCTCCCTCTGTGCAGGCCCCACCGAAGGCCCCGGCCCCCAAAGGGTCGGAGGAAGGCACAAGAGAAGCAAATCGGCAGCCGCAGAGACAGGATGCGTCTGCGGCTGCCGGATATGGTCTTGACGACTCGTCTCCACTGCGTCGTCAACAGACGAAGATGACGAGAGAGACCACCCCTAAACCCCAGCAAGCCCCCGGCAGCCTCAGCGCCGGACGCCCAGCGGGGTAGAGGCCGTCCTCCCACAACGGGGAGTATGTGGGCCTGCCGCAGCCAAGCAGGCGCTTGTGCAGGCCCAGCGCGCCGAGCTGGAGCTCGCGACAGAAAAGGAGATTGTGGAGCAGGCCTCATCAATGGCCACCGCAAGGCGGACGAGGTCTAGGACCATTCCCGCCCTTGCGAGCCAGCCCGCTCCAGAGGCCGTGCAGCTCACGCGCAGGGCCTGCAGCAGCAGATCGCCGACTCCCTGGCGGTCGTGGCCGGGGTGGCAAAAGTCTCAAAGGGCCTGAAAGGAACTCTCCAGAAGGCCCTGAAGGAGGCTGTGTCGGCCATCCAGGAGGCCTCGGAGGAGCTCCTGACTCGTACTTCCAGCGAGGAGGTCGCCCTGCTCCGTGCGGCAAACAGCCGCATGGAGCAGAGATCGCTGACCTCCGTAACGAGCTCAGGAGCCTCCAGGCGGAAGTTGTGCGGCCGCGGCCAGATGCTGCGCCGCCAGCCCCGCCGAATGTAGAGTCGCGATGGCCGCGAATCTCGACAGAATGACCTCCTCATGGAGAGTCGGTTCGCGGCCATGGAGGAGCGGATGCGCTCGATGACCACCCCGAGCCCCGCTCCCCAAAATAGAGTGTGTCTCTGCCGAGTTCGCCCAGATGCTGCGGCCCTCGGCAGAGGAATTCCCTCCGCTGCCCTCTCAGAGGGTAAGCATGGAGACGGTGGCGACGACGTCCAACCGTCGCCACCCGCCCGTCCGGCGCCCACTCCCCAATCGGCTGCGGCTGAAAGGCTGGACGACGGTCACTAAGAAAGAAGGCCAAGAAAAGTGCCGCCCAACCGTCGTCCGGTTCCCTACCGGCCGCAACCGGCGCCGACGCGCCGAACACCCGCGCGAGGCGGCGACGTGGGAGAGGTCGTGGGGGAAAGAAAAGGGGGAGATGGCGCAGGCCCCGGCCTCGCAGCCCCCCCTCCTCCACCACCCCACCATCCAAAAGAAGACGAAGCCAGGGCAGGAAGGTTCCGCGTCTGCGTCCGCCGAACTCCTCCGCCGTCGTACTGACTCTGCAGTCAGGTGCGGAGGAGAGAGGCGTGACGTACCTGAACGTCCTGTCCCAGGCTAAAGCCAAAATCCGGCTGGCTGACCTCGGCATTGAGGGTGGGCTCCGGCTGAAGCGTGCGCGCACTGGGGCGCGGATGCTGGTGGTGCCTGGTGCCTCCAGCGCCCCCCAGGCTGACGCCCTTGCCGAGAGCCTACGCACCGTGCTCAATGCCGAGGATGTGCGTGTGTCCAGGCCTGAGAAGACAGTTGGTCTTCGCGTCTCGGGCCTGGACGACACCACTGAAGGTGATGACGTGGCCGCTGCCATCGCGCGGACCACCGGATGCTCTGTCGAAAGCATCAAGACGAGCAAAGTCCGCCCCGGTCCAGACGGGGCGGGCTCGACAGTGGTGGTCTGCCCGGTGGCAGCTGCCAAAATGTTGTTGAAAGAAGGGACAAAGCTCCTGGTGGGTTGGGCCTCAGCCACAGTGAAGGCCCTCCCCCATCGCGCACAGAGGTGCTTCCGCTGCCATGAGCTCGGGCATGTGGCGGCGGGATGCACCTCCGAGGTGGACCGCAGCGATTTCTGCTATCGCTGCGGTGAAGCAGGACACCTTGTGACCGGCCCCTGCACCGCGAAACCGCACTGCTCTGTGTGCGAAGCCGCGGGCAGGCCAGCCGGTCACGTGCTGGGTGGGGGATCCTGCGGATCCCGGAAGCCCACCAGGAGAGAAAAGGCCAGCCGGAAGAAGGCGCCGGACAAGGCCGCGGCCGCGGCGGCAACAACATCAGCCGCCGCGGGGAGCGGCGAGACGTAACGCCCGTGGCATAACACCAGCCACGGGCGAGCGGCAGCGGGCGTCGAGGTCTGGGGGATCCACATAGACCTCCGCCCGCACTAATGCCGCGAGAGGGCGCGAGAGGCAGCCGCGCGACCCTCTCAGGGCCGGGGAAACACCATTCCCCGGCCCGCACACAGGAGAAGCCGCCTCTGATTATGAGGCGGCAAGCCGCTGCCGGGGTTCGCGGGTCAAGCTCACGCTATATACCGTGTCCCCGGCGCTAGGCGGAAGGAAGGCTCCCATGGGGTTTTAGTGGGTATACCGGCAGCCGGTCGTATTGAACCGGCGTCGGGGAGCCCCACACACCGGCCGCGCTATGATCCCCCGCGCGGCTGACGGTGCGGCAACGCATTTCCCCATGTAAAAAAAAAAAAAAAAAAAGAGTTTTATTAGGTTCCCCCCAGGGGGTGCCGCCCTGGACTCCCCCCCCCGTCCAGGTAGCGGCACAAGGGGATGCGTCCCCGGGGCCCCGAGCGGCCACTGTCACATCCCCCCTTCACTCCGTGACAGTGGTGTCCCACCTCTCCGCCTCCAAATCCCAATGCCTTCCTCTCCTTCCCAAACCTCCTCCCCAAATACCACTCCCCTTCCGAAGAAAGGTGTGCCACCTCGCCGACCATCGTGGCGATGTGGTGGGGTCTACCAGCGTGACGCAGCTTGCTCCGCTGGCAGACCAGGAGAGGGCGCGCAGTTTTGCCCTGTGTGCCCCCATCGACGTGGACAGTGGCGGCGGGCCCAGTGGTGGGGCGAGAGTCTCGTCACTGGGCGCTACCGCTGAACGTTTCCCCGTGTGGTGTCGTGGTCACGTCTCGCGGCCACACGGGACCGCGGGGCTTGCCTTACGGCTGGCCCAAGAGGAGAAAACCTCAATAAAAAACCCCTAATACTTAAGCTGCGGCGCAGGGCGAGCTGTTTTGAGGCCGGGGGGTAAACCCGGTCGCTACTGCGTACCACACCCAGTTTTTACCATAAAAGTTCGACTCGTGGGAACAGAATGGAAAACTTTTTAAACTAAAACCGACGTTCAGTGCCTGTGACGGGCGGAGATGACGTTAGAGGAGAGCCTGCGAAAGGCAAACACGACCAGAAAGGGCCGTGAAAGGCGGCGAAAAAACCTTTTACTCAAGGTTCCTGTCGGCGATCTCGTCACCGGCAGAACAGCCGAGCACATCTCGAGCTGGCTCCCGCCCTGCGCAGGTTGAGCCGCTCGATGATAGCGAAGAGGAGGAGTTCCTGTCCGATCTATCAGAGGACAGGGACTTGACGGCCCCCCCTGCTCAGGCCCCACCAAAGGCCCCGGCCCCCAAAGGTCCGGAGGGGAAGGGCAAGAGCCCGGCTGCCTCGCGCGTTACGCGGAGCAGCTCGGCGGCCTCGTCCCGAAAACCATCCGCGGACGAGGCGGGGGGTTCCAATAAACCCCCCCTTACCAAAGGAGACAACTCGGCCAGGGAGGCCGCGCGCAATGAGGCGCTGCGGCGATACCTGGCCCTAGACGAGCTTGACGAGCTCATGGAGACCTCGTCAGGCTCGTCATCGGAAGATGAGGATAGGAAGGCCCCCAACAAACCCCCGCCCAAGCCACCGGCAGCTCCAGCGCCGGATACAAAGCGGGGCAGAGGCGTCCTCCAACTACAGGACAGTATGTTGGCCTGGCAGCTGCCAAACAACAGCTAGTGGAGGCCGAGCGTGCGCAGCTCGAGCTGCAAGCGGAAAAAGAGGTCGCGGAGATGGCAAACACCATGGTGACCACGAGGGCCACCCGGCCAGGGCTGATCCAACCCCCGTGGACCAAGCCTCTCCCGACGCTCAGAAACGTGGTGAGGCTCGTGCTGCGCATGCACACGGCCTCCAAAAACAGATTTCCGAATCTCTGGCGGTGGTGGCCAATGTGGCCAAGGTTTCAAAGGGCCTGAAGGGGACGCTCCAGAAGGCCCTGAAAGATGCGGTGGCCTCCATACAAGAGGCATCGGAGGAGCTCCTCACCCGCACCAGCTCGGAGGAGGTCGCTCTGCTCCGTGCGGCCAACAGCCGCATGGAGGCAGAAATCGCGGACCTCCGACGAGAGCTGAGGAGCCTCCAACAAGAAATCACCCGGCCACGAGCGCCCCCAGCGCCACAGGCCCCGCCACCGCCAGAGGTGGAGACGAATATGGCCGCGAACCTGGAACGTCTAACTCTTCTAATGGAGAGCAGGTTCGCGGCCCTGGAGGAGCGAATACCGCCTGCGAGGCCGGCACCATCACCTCGTCCGGCCAACTCGCCAAGGCTCGCTCCTCCAAGGACGACCCCGCCAAGCCCCTCGCTCATCTCAGGGCGCGTGGCGGAAGAATTCCCTCCTCTTCCATCGAGGAGGGTCTCAACGGAGACGGCGGTTTCTATACCGCCCCAAACCGCCTGCCCGGCGCTCCCTCCTCCGGCTGCAACTGCGGCTGAAGGCTGGACGACGGTCAGCCGTAAGAAGAGGGCCAAAAATAGTGCCCAGCCGTCGTCCGGCACACAACCGGTCACGACTGCCGCCGAAGCGCAGCCCACCCGCGCTAGGCGGCGAAGAGGGAGAGGCCATGGGGGGAAAGGCCAGGGGGACGTGGCGCAGGCTCCGGCCTCGCAGCCCCCCCCTCCACCACCCCCAGCGCCCAAAAAGAAGGTGCCGGAAAAGAGGAGGAGTCCGCGCCTGCGCCCCCCAAGTCCGCCGCCGTCGTCCTGACGCTACAGCCAGGCGCGGCGGACCGTGGGGTAACATATGCGGACCTCCTCTCGAAGGCCAAAGCTAATATCCGGCTGGCCGAAGTCGGAATTGAGGGCGGCCTCCAGTTGAAGAGGGCCCGCACTGGGGCGCGGATGCTTGTCGTACCAGGAACCGACAGCGCCCCCCAGGCGGATGCCCTCGCCGAAAAGCTGAGGACCGTCCTCTACCCCGAGGACGTGCGTGTCTCCAGGCCCGAGAAGACTGTGAGTCTTCGAGTCTCGGGCCTGGATGACCAAACAGATGAGGAGCACGTGGCCGCTGCCATTGCGCGGTCCACCGGATGCCCCCAGACGTCCATAAAGGCGTCCAAGGTCCGTCCCGGCATCGACGGGATGGGCCAGACGGTGGTGGCCTGCCCAGTGGCGGCCGCCAAGCAGCTCCTCTCCTCGGGGACGAAGCTCCTGGTGGGATGGGCCTCAGCTACGGTGAAGGCCCTGCCCATAGAGCCCAGCGCTGCTACCGCTGCCACGAGACTGGTCATGTGGCGGCGGTATGCAAGTCAGAGGTGGACCGCAGCGGAATGTGTTACCGCTGCGGCCAGACTGGGCATCTGGTGACTGGCCCCTGCACCGCGAAACCGCACTGCAATGTGTGTGAGGCTGCGGGCAGGCCGGCCGGTCACCAGGTGGGCTCAAAGCCCTGCGGGGCCAAGAAGCCCACCAGGAGAAAAGCCAAGGCCAGCCGGACGGCGCCGGGCGCAACCGCGGCCGCGACGGCCTCTCCAACCGTCGCGGAGAGCGGACCGGAGACGCCTGTGGCCAAATAAAAGCCACGGGCGGGCGGCAGCGGGCGTCGAGGTCTGGGGGATCCAAATAGACCTCCGCCCGCACTAATGCCGCGAGAGGGCGCGAGAGGCAGCCGCGCGTCCCTCTCAGGGCCGGGGAAACGTCATTCCCCGGCCCGCACACAGGAGAGGCCGCCTCTGTTTACGAGGCGGCCGGCCGCTGCCGGGGTTGCGGGTTAAGCTCACGCACGTACCGCGACCCCGGCGCTAGGCGGAAGGAAGGCTCCCATGGGGTTTTAGTGGGTATACCGGCAGCCGGTCGTATTGAACCGGCGTCGGGGAGCCCCACACACCGGCCGCGCATAGATCCCCCGCGCGGCTGACGGTGCGGCAACGCATTTCCCCATGTAAAAAAAAAAAAAAAAAAAAAAAAAGGTTCCCCCCAGGGGTGCCGCCCTGGTCTTTCTCCGACCAGGTAGCGGTACAAGGGATGCGTCCCCGGGGCCCCGAGCGGCCACTGTCACATTCCCCCTTCGCTCCGTGACAGTGGTGTCCCACCTTTCCGCCTCCAAATCCCAATGCCTGCCCTTCCTTACAAACCTCCTCCCCAAACGCCCCTCCTTCCGATGCGACCGCCAGCGTCGAGGTGTTCTCCGCTGGCTGTCAAGGACGGCGGTGGTGATGTCCACCCCACCACCGCCCTCCTGACAGGCGACCTATCCTCCCCGACCCCGTCTGCCAACGCTGCTGTGTGCGCGAGGCGACGGGAAAAGGGAGGAAGGAGAGGGGGAGGGTGTTGGCGCAGGAGCAATCCTTCGCAGCCTCCCCCTCCCCCATCGCGAAGCCCCCCCCGCCGCTGACGCTGCTTAGAGCGCGAGGCGGCGGAGGGGGAGAAAGGAGAGGGAGGGTGATGGCGCAGGAGAAATCCTTCGCGCCTCCCCCTCCCTCCTATCGCGAGGCCCCCCCCGCCGCTGACGCTGCCGATTGCGCGAGGCGGTGGGGGGGGCGGGGTGGAAGAAGAGGGGGAGGGTGTTGGCGCAGGAGCAATCCTTCGCAGCCTCCCCCTCCCCCCATCGCGAAGCCCCCCCCCGCCGCTGACGCTGCTACGAGCGCGAGGCGGCGGAGGGGAGAAAGGAGAGGGAGGGGTGATGGCGCAGGAGAAATCCTCCGCAGCCTCCCCCTCCCCCCCATCGCGAAGACACTCCCCCCGCCGCTGACGCTGCTGAGTGCGCGAGGCGGCGGGGGGAGGAGGAAGGAGAGGGAGGGGTGATGGCGCAGGAGTATTCCTTGCAGCCTCCCCCTCCCGGCGGCAGCGGGCGTCGAGGTCTGGGGGATCAACATAGACCTCCGCCCGCACTAATGCCGCGAGAGGGCGCGAGAGGTAGCCGCGCGTCCCTCTCAGGGCCGGGGACCACCATCTCCCCCGGCCCGCACACAGGAGAGGCCGCCTCTGTTTACGAGGCGGCCGGCCGCTGCCGGGGTTGCGGGTTAAGCTCACGCATGTACCGCGACCCCGGCGCTAGCGGAAGGAAGGCTCCCATGGGGTTTTAGTGGGTATACCGGCAGCCGGTCGTATTGAACCGGCGTCGGGGAGCCCACACACCGGCCGCGCATGATCCCCCGCGCGGCTGACGGTGCGGCAACGCATTTCCCCATGTAAAAAAAAAAAAAAAAAAAAAAAAAAAAAAAAAAAAAAAAGGGTTGGGTTGGGTTGGGGGGTGGGGGTTGGGGGGGGGGTGGGTTGGGTGGTTCCCCCCAGGGGGTGCGCCCTGGACTTCTCCCCCGTCCAGGTAGCGGCACAAGGGGATGCGTCCCGGGGCCCCGAGCGGCCACTGTCACATTCCCCTTTCACTCCGTGATAGTGGTGTCCCACCTTTCCGCCTCCAAATCCCAATGCCTGCCCTTCCTTACCAAACCTCCTCCCCAAATACCCCTCCTTTCCGATGCGACCGCCAGCGTCGAGGTGTTCTCCGCTGGCTGTCAAGGACGGCGGTGGTGATGTCCACCCCACCACCGCCCTCCTGACAGGCGACCTATCCTCCCCGACCCCGTCTGCCAACGCTGCTGTGTGCGCGAGGCGACGGGAAAAGGGGAGGAAGGAGAGGGGGAGGGGTGTTGGCGCAGGAGCAATCCTTCGCAGCCTCCCCCTCCCCCCATCGCGAAGCCCCCCCCCCGCCGCTGACGCTGCTTAGAGCGCGAGGCGCGGAGGGGGAGAAAGGAGAGGGAGGGGTGATGGGCAGGAGAAATCCTTCGCGGCCTCCCCCTCCTCCTATCGCGAGGCCCCCCGCCGCTGACGCTGCCGATTGCGCGAGGCGGTGGGGGGGCGGGGTGGAAGAAGAGGGGGGAGGGGTGTTGGCGCAGGAGCAATCCTTCGCAGCCTCCCCCCGCCGCGAAGCCCCCCCCGCCGCTGACGCTGCTACGAGCGCGAGGCGGCGGAGGGGGAGAAAGGAGAGGGAGGGGTGATGGCGCAGGAGAAATCCTCCGCAGCCTCCCCCTCCCCCCCATCGCGAGACACCCCCCCCGCCGCTGACGCTGCTGAGTGCGCGAGCGGCGGGGAGGAGGAAGGGAGGGAGGGGTGATGGCGCAGGAGTATTCCTTGCAGCCTCCCCCTCCCGGCGGCAGCGGGCGTCGAGGTCTGGGGGATCAACATAGACTCCGCCCGCACTAATGCCGCGAGAGGGCGCGAGAGGTAGCGCGCGTCCCTCTCAGGGCCGGGGACCACCATCTCCCCCGGCCCGCACACAGGAGAGGCCGCCTCTGTTTACGAGGCGGCCGGCCGCTGCCGGGTTGCGGGTTAAGCTCAGCATGTACCGCGACCCCGGCGCTAGGCGGAAGGAAGGCTCCCATGGGGTTTTAGTGGGTATACCGGCAGCCGGTCGTATTGAACCGGCGTCGGGGAGCCCCACACACCGGCCGCGCATGATCCCCCGCGCGGCTGACGGTGCGGCAACGCATTTCCCCATGTAAAAAAAAAAAAAAAAAAATAAAAGAAAAAAAAAGGTTAGGTATTCCCCAGGGGGTGCCGCCCTGGACTTCTCCGTCCAGGTAGCGCTACAAGGGGAGCGTCCCCGGGGCCCCGAGCGGCCACTGTCACATCCCCTTTCCTCCGTGACAGTGGTGTCCACCTTCCGCCTCCAAATCCCAATGCCTCCTTCCTTACCAAACCTCCTCCCCAAACCCCTCCTTCCGATGCGACCGCCAGCGTCGAGGTGTTCTCCGCTGGCTGTCAGGACGGCGTGGTGATGTCCACCCCACCACCGCCCTCCTGACAGGCGACCTATCCTCCCCGCCTCCGTCTGCCACGCTGCTGTGTGCGCGAGGCGACGGGAAAAGGGAGGAAGGAGAGGGGGGAGGGTGTGGCGCAGGAGCAATCCTTCGCAGCCTCCCCTCCCCCCATCGCGAAGCCCCCCCCGCCGCTGACGCTGCTGAGCGCGAGGCGCGGAGGGGAGAAAGGAGAGGAGGGGTGATGGCGAGAGAAATCCTTCGCGCCCCCCTCCCTCCTATCGCGAGGCCCCCCCGCCGCTGACGCTGCCGATTGCGCGAGGCGGTGGGGGGGGGGGGTGGAAGAAGAGGGGGGAGGGGTGTTGGCGCAGGAGCAATCCTTCGCAGCCTCCCCCTCCCCCCATCGCGAAGCCCCCCCCCGCCGCTGACGCTGCTACGAGCGCGAGGCGGCGAGGGGGAGAAGGAGAGGAGGGGTGATGGCGCAGGAGAACTCCCAGCTCCCCTCACGCGAAACACTCCCCCGCCGACGCTTGAGTGCGGAGGGCGGGGGGGAGGAGGAAGGGGGGGTGTGGCAGAGTATTCTTGCAGCCTCCCTCCGGCGGCAGCGGGCGTCAGGTCTGGGGGATCCACATAGACCTCCGCCGCACTAATGCCGCGAGAGGGCGCGAGAGGCAGCCGCGCGTCCCTCTCAGGGCCGGGGACCACCATTCCCCGGCCCGCACACAGGAGAGGCCGCCTCTGTTTACGAGGCGGCCGGCCGCTGCCGGGGTTGCGGGTTAAGCTCACGCATGTACCGCGACCCCGGCGAGGCGGAAGGAAGGCTCCCATGGGTTTTAGTGGGTATACCGGCAGCCGGTCGTATTGAACCGGCGTCGGGGAGCCCACACACCGGCCGCGCATGATCCCCCGCGCGGCTGACGGTGCGGCAACGCATTTCCCCATGATAAAAAAAAAAAAAAAAAAAAAAAAAAAAGGGTTAGGTTAGAGTTCCCCCAGGGGGTGCCGCCCTGGTCTCTTCTCCGACCAGGTAGCGGTACAAGGGGATGCGTCCCCGGGCCCCGAGCGGCCACTGTCACATTCCCCCTTCACTCCGTGACAGTGGTGTCCCACCTTTCCGCCTCCAAATCCAATGCCTTCCCTTCCTTTTCAAACCTCCTCCCCAAACACCCTCCTATCCGATGTTTCAGGTGCGGCCTTCACCGGAGTCCCTGGGTGAAGAGGGGATGGGGAACGTCGAGGAAATCGCTGCTCCGTTCCCCGTCTCTAGAAGAGGTCGGAGTGGTCCGCTAGGATTCACCAGCGTACGCCTTCTGCGGACGCGAGGTGGCGGCGGAGTGGTGTCGGCTTTCTGCGTTCGTCGTCGCACTGTCAGGATGTCCGGCGTTGTTTCGTCGTCACTTCTGGGTCAGGAGTTAGACCGTTGGTGCTTTCTGGTCTCCTCGCCGACCAGAAGGGCTCACTGAGTCCGGGCCCCCTCTCGCGTGGCTGGGGCAGGGGGGAGCGTTTAACCAGCCACCTTCCCAGTTGGCGACCCTGTGGAAGTAGACCGTTGGGAGGGAAGACGGGATCCTGGGGGGCTGAGCCGAGCACGGTCGGAGCAGTTACCCGTGTGAGCAATACTCCCCTTTGGCCCTTATTTCCGGAGAACCAGCAACCCATTCTGCTAGCCGGCGGTGGGTAGGTCGCAAGGGTGGCCGAATAACGACACCTAGGTTAGGTGCGTAGGGGCCCCGGTTTGCCGACCGGGGTGGGGCGGCCTTGGAGACGGGGCAAGGGTTTGCGCGCCTTACCAGCTGCGTTTCTCCGAGCCCCCGATTTGCGCGCTTAACCCCCAACTCTGCGCACCTATGCCCTCTGATAGCCCTGGTGTCCAGCACAGGAGGCTGGGCATCCCCGATGGGACTCCAAAGTTGGGTGGGGATTCAGGGGGGTGAGACAAAAACTTTATGAACATGGCACTTGGTACAATAATATTTGATGAAGAGCCGCGGTGGAGAGATGAATGTGGAAGGCCTGCGAAGGGCAACAAAAAAGGAGTTGGCCCGGAAGGGCGGAGAATCTTCGTCGGATCACGACTACCTATCGGTCGCCTCATCACGAACGGAGGCCTCACAATCCGGCAAGACCAAGAAGTCTGGCGCCAAGAAGAAGCGGTCGCGCCAAAAAGACTACGACCGCTCAGATGACGAGTCAGGAGCGTCATCACATGAAGAATTTGGGAAGACGGCCCCCCGCACGTACCGGTGGCTAACGAAGCCAAACGAGGAAGGGGCCGTCCTCCCACAACGGGAGAATATGTGGGCCTTGCTAAAGCCAAGGCAGCATATGTAGAGGCCCAGCGGAAAGCTGGAGTTTGAGTCCGAAAAGAGATTGTGAGGACCCAGACCATGGCGTAATGCGGGCAACGCGGTCCAAACCGGCGCTCCCTCGCGACCCAAATGGTACACGCTTCTCCAGAAGCCCGGGCGGAGCACGCCGAAGGCCTCACAGGCAAATTGAGGAATCGCTTGCTGTGGTGCCGGGGTAGCCAAGTTCAAAAGGACTAAAGGGCACCCTACAAAAGGCCTCAAAGAGGCGGTGGTCTGTCAAAGAAGCGACTGACGAGCTTCTTAGCCGCAACGCCTCCGAAGAAGTGAATCTCCTCCGTGCGGCTAACCGCGCATGGAGGCGGAAATGCGGACTTCGCAGTGAACTGGTCAGCATTCGCCGGAGCTCACCATGCCTCGGGCAGACCCGCCCCATCCCGGACCCACACCGCAACGATGGATCCGGAATGGCTGCGAGCCTCACTCTCCTATAGAGAAAGGTTCGCAGCCTAGCGGAACACTGCGCCCGACCCGGTCGGCACCACCATCACCTGCGCCGATCGTTCCCAAGGCCAGCCACACAGCCAGGCCACACTCTCCGAGCCCCTCTGCTCTCACGGGCTCCCGGCGAGGAATACCGCCATTCCCTTCCCAGATGGAGGAAATGGCACTGCGGTGCATCCACCTCACTACCGCAAGCCGAACTCGCTCCCGCCGTTACGAGATGAGGAGGGATGGTCAACGTGCGAAACGGAAAAGCCGCAACCACCAACAAAACCCGGATCGACCGCACCCCCCCGCCCTCGCCGGCACTGGTGCGCAAACCAAGCGCAAAAGGAAGCGAGGCGGGAGGAAGATCAGGAGAGAAAGGAGAGAAAGAGGGGCAAACGAAATCGTGCCTCACCCCCTCCCCACCAACAACAAAGGCACTGAAAAGGCTAAGGGCAGAAGGGCTCCGCGACTCAGACCGCCGCGGTCCTCCGGGTTGTCTTGACAATCGGGACAAACGCGGGGACCAGGGGCGTCACGTATGAGTCCCTTCTGTCCGAAGCCAAATCAAAATAGACTGACCGACCTCGGAATTGAGGGCGGCGTAAAATTAAGATAGCGCGCACGGGGCGCGAATGCTTGTCCTGCCGGGCGCTGATAGCGCCCCGAAAGCCGACGCGCTCGCCGACAATCTCCGACGCGTCCTCAATCCCGAGGACGTGGCAGTGTCCAGGCCCGAAAGACGATCGGTGTTCGCGTCTCGGGCTTGGACGACTGCACCACCGAAGAAACGTGGCGGCTGCGATAGCGCAGGCCACAGGATGCTCGCGGCACAACTTCGTCCGAGCAAGATCCGCCCCGGCCTCGACGGGCTGGGCGCAACGGTGGTGGCCTGCCCTGTGGCAGCCGCCAAAAAACTTGAAAGACAAAGCTCCTGGTAGGCTGGGCCTCAGCCACTGTCAAGGTCCTACCTCCGCGAGCCCCGAGGTGCTTCCGCTGCCACGAACTACATCATGTGGCGGCGAAATGCACCTCAGAAGTGGACCGCAGCGGTTTCTGTTACCGCTGCGGCCAGGCTGGACATTGGTTACCGGTCCTGCACGGCCAAGCCGCACTGCGCAGTGTGCGAAGCGGCTGGCAGGCCGGCTAACACCAGCTAGGCGGAGGGCCACAATGCAGGGCACAGCCTGCCAGGAGAAAAGGTAAAAGGTCCCAGAAACAAGCCGCGACGGGCAAGCCAGCCCAGACGCAGCCGGTTCCGCAGGAGTCACAGGAGGAGGGGGGGTTAAAACCAAATAATGGATCAAGGCCTCTCCTTCCTCCAAACCAATCTAAACCACTGCGCCACTGCTCAGGATCTTCTAGTCCAAAGCATGGCGCAGTGGAATATCCAGGTGACCGTGGCCGCCGAGCCGTACTTTGTCCCGCCCAGGGATGACTGGGCCGGGGACCTGGAAAGCTCGGTGGTCCTAATTGTGCGGACGGCTGCGGGCAGCCCCCCCTCACCAACATCCAGAGGGGCAGGGGCCTCGTCGCGGCCACCATCGGGGAGACAGTAGTCATCGGAGGCTACTGCTCCCCGAACAAATCTCTCGCCGACTTCGAGAGCTGGTTGAGTGATGCAGGCAGGATCGCCGCTCAGGGCCACCCTCACCCCGTGGTCATGCTCGGGGACTTCAACGCCAAGTCTACGGTGTGGGGTTCCCCGGCCACTGACCAGCGGGGGGAGATAGTGGAGGAGTGGGCGATCCAAAACAGGCTCGTCGTCTTAAATAGGGGGTCAGTGTACACGTGCGTGCGGATGCGGGGCGGGTCGATCGTCGACCTTTCGTTCGCCAGCCCCGCAATAGCGCGCCGTGTGCAAAACTGGAGGGTTCTGGAGAGGGTTGAGACGCTGTCGGACCACAGATACATCCGATTCAGCGTCTCCCCTCGGACCACGGACCCTCGAGCACAAAGGCTCCCCCCACGGAGAATACCCGCGTTGGGCTATAAAAAAGCTAGATCGCGAGGCATTCCGCGAGGCCCTGGTCGTCTACACATGGCCACCGGGGCCCGATCCTGCGGAAATGCCGGACGCAAATCAGGAGGCGGAATCTCTACGGTCGCTGATGACGTCGGTCTGCGACGCCGCGATGCCGAGAGCGGGCCCGTCAAGGCCCGCTCGCCAGGCGTACTGGTGGAATGCAGATATTGCGCAGTTACGTACAGCCTGTGTACGAGCGCAACGCCAGTACGCCAGGTCAGGAGACGGCGTCGCCGGGCGAGGATGCAGCGGCCGTAGAGGCGCGACTGTACGAGGGGTACAGGAGCGCTAGGGCGGCCATGAAGGTCGCCATTAAAGCCGCCAAGTCGGCGGCGTGGGGGGAGTTCCTGGAGACGCTGGATCGCGATCCGTGGGGGCGCCCATACCATCTTGTCCGGCACAAACTCCGGCCTTGGGCGCCTCCGCTGACCCAGAGTCTCCCCCCACACGTGGTGACCAACGTGGTCGATACCCTGTTCCCCTCGGGGGAAGCGCATCCGCCTCCTGCGATGGCGCCGCCATCAGCTGAGCCCAACGCGAGTAGGAATGACGACGAGCCTGTGCCTGCAGTGACCCGGGAAGAGCTGGGTGCGGCGGTGTTGAGGATGAAGTCCAAAAACACCGCCCCCGGCCTCGACGGCATACCAGGGCGTGCGTGGGTTCTGTCCCACGACGCCCTGGAGTCCCGACTGACAACGCTCTTCACGGCGTGCCTGATTCAGGGCCAGTTCCCAACCCGGTGGAAAACCGGGAAGCTGGTCCTGATCAGGAAGGAGGGGCGCCCGGCGGACTCTCCGTCCGCGTACCGGCCCATCGTTTTGCTGGACGAGGTGGGAAAAATGTTTGAGCGTGTGCTCGCTAACCGCCTCGTCCAGCATCTTGAGGAGATAGGGCCGGACCTGGCGGAGAACCAGTTTGGTTTCCGCCGAGGGCGCTCCACCATCGACGCCATCGCGCACGTGAAGAGCCAGGCGGAGGAGGCAATCGCTCGGGGAGAGGTGTTGCTGGCGGTTTCGTTGGATATCTCCAACGCCTTCAACACCCTCCCCTGGAGCTGCATCAAGGAGGCGCTCCGTTACCACGGAGTGCCTGCCTACCTCCGCCGCGTCGTCGGGAGCTATCTCTCGGAGAGAGCCGTCGTTTTCCCGGGTCGAAATGCTTGGAGTCGGCGAGAAATGTCGTGCGGTGTTCCGCAGGGGTCGGTTCTGGGCCCGCTCCTGTGGAACATCGCCTATGACTGGGTGATCCGTGGTGCAGTCCTTTCCCGCGTCAGCGTTACGTGCTACGCTGACGACACGCTTGTGGCGGCGCGGGAAAGGACCCACGAAGAGGCGGGCCGATTGGCCACAGCAGGGGTGGCGCATGTGGTCGCCAGGATCCAGCTGCTGGGTCTGAAGGTGGCTTTGCACAAAACCGAGGCCGTGATGTTCCACGGCCCTCGGAACAAGCCGCCTTCGGACCTACACATCGTCGTGGGAGGTACGCGCATCGCTGTCGGGGCGAGGATGAAATACCTCGGACTCGTCCTCGACAGCCGATGGGAGTTTTCGGCGCACTTTGAGGCGCTGGCCCCCAGACTGGTGGGGGCAGCGGGCGCACTGTCCCGGCTCCTGCCCAACGTCGGGGGGCCGAGCGCGCCGTGCCGGAAACTCCACGAGGGGGTCGTGCGATCCATGGCCCTTTACGGGGCCCCAATATGGGCGGAGACCCTGACGGCCAAGAACGTCGCGCGGCTGCGCAGGCCGCAGCGTGTGATGGCCGTCAGGGCTATAAGAGGATATCGCACGATCTCCTTTGAGGCGGCCTCCCTTCTTGCTGGATCCCTGCCATGGGATCTAGAGGCGAAAGTTCTTTCGCGCCTCTATGAGTGGCGCAAGGACGCACTCCGCCGGGACTTCCGACCCGCGCCCCGCGAAATCGAGGGCAAAAGGGCGGAGTTCCGGCGTGATCTCATGGCAGAATGGGCGACCCGATTAGCGCACCCCAGCGCTGGCCACCGCACGATTGCGGCAATTCGGCCCGCCTTACAATCCTGGATTGACAGACGGCACGGCGCCCTGTCGTTCCGCGTGACACAGGTCCTCTCGGGGCACGGATGCTTCGGGAGGTACCTGTGTCAAATAGGGCGGGAGCAAACGGCAGGGTGCCACCATTGTAGTGCCGGCGCCGAGGACACGGCGCTGCACACTCTTCAAGAGTGTACTGCGTGGGATGAACAGCGTCGTGCCCTCGGCGCAATCATCGGACATGACCTCTCGCTCCCGGCCGTGGTTCTGTCCATGGCTGGGAGCAGCACGAATTGGGACGCCGTCGCCTCCTTTTGCGAAGCAGTAATGTCCGCAAAGGAGGCGGCGGAGCGGGAGAGAGAGCGCGAGTCTATGCTCCTCTCCCGCCGCAACAACCGGACGAGACAGCGGCGCCGGAGGGTCACGTTTGACCTCCGGCCGCCATAAGTATGCGGCACGCGGGTGTTGAGGCCCCTGGGGGACCTATTATGGCCCCACCCGCACGCAAGCCGCGAGGGGGCGCGTTGGTGTTCCGCGTGACCCCCTCACTCCCTTAACATCGGATAGGGAGATGCCGGGGACGATATATCCCGGCCAAGGAGAGGCCGCCCCCGTAATAGGGGCGCCAGCGCCAGCCGGGGTCGCGGAGTAAGGCTCACGCTGTGTACCGTGGCCCCGGCAAAACGGCGAAAGAAGGAACACCGGGGGGTTTTAGTGGGTATTCCGGCACTAGGCCGGCGAGTCCCACAGTACCACGCTGCCGATCCCCCGCGGCGTGGTCTCCGGAAATGGATTTCCCCTCGTCAAAAAAAAAAAAAAAAAAAAAAAAGGTTAGGTTAGGTTAGGTTAGGTTAGGTTAGGTTAGGTTAGGTTAGGTTAGGTTAGGTTAGGTTAGGTTAGGTTAGGTTAGGTTAGGTTAGGTTCCCCAGGGGGTGCCGCCCTGGTCTCTTCTCCGACCAGGTAGCGGTACAAGGGGATGCGTCCCCGGGGCCCCGAGCGGCCACTGTCACATTCCCCCTTCACTCCGTGACAGTGGTGTCCCACCTCTCCGCCTCCAAATCCCAATGCCTTCCTTCCTTACCAAACCTCCTCCCCAAATACCACTCCCCTCCGAAGACAGGTGTGCCACTTCGCCGACCATCGTGGCGAAGTGGTGGGTCTACCAGCGTCGACGCAGCTTGCTCCGCTGGCAGACCAGGAGAGGGCGCACAGTTCTGCCTGTGCGCCCCATCGACGTGGACAGTGGCGGCGGGCCCAGTGGTGGGGCGAGAGCTCGCCACTGGGCGCTACCGCGAGCGTTATCCCGTGTGGTGTCGTGGTCACGTCTCGCGGCCACACGGGACCGCGGGGCTTGCCTTAATTGGCTGGCCCAAGAGGAGAAACCTCATAAAAAACCCCTACACTTAAGCTGCGGCGCAGGGCGACTGTTTTGAGGCCGGGGGGGAAACCCGGTCGCTACTGCGAACCACACCCAGTTTTCTGTTTAAAAAGTTGTGACTCGTGGGAACAAAATGGCAAATTTAAATTTTAAAAAACTCGACGCAGTGCCCGAGAAGGGCGTAGCAGACGTAGAGAGGGGCCCGCGAAGGGCCCAACCACCACCACCAACCCGAAAGGGCCCGTGAAGGGCGGAGAAAAAGCTTTACTCGCGTTCTTCGGCGATATCTGGCCGCGGAGGCGCCAAAGCCTCACAAGCAGGTGGCTCCCGCACATGCGGTCGAAGCCACTGAGAAGATGTAGAGTTCTCGTCCAGCTCATCAATGGACGAGGACAGGACGGCCCCTCCCGATAAGGCCCCACCAAAGGCCCCGGCTCCCAAGAGCCGGCGGGCAAGGGCAAGAGCCAGGCTGCCCCCCGCAACGAGCGGTTGAGGCAGTACCTGGCTATGGACGACCTAAGCCCTATGACGTCGTCCGACGAGGAGGGAATACTCCCCCGAGTCCCCCCCGCCTAGGCCCCCCCCTGCAGCTTCCAAAGCGCAGGAAACAAGCGGGGCAGAGGACGCCCACCCACCACGGGGGAGTATGTTGGCTTGGCTGAGGCCAAGCAAAGTACGTAGAGGCCCAGCGCGCAGCTCTTGCGCTGGAAACAGAGAAGGAGATAGTGGAGAGGGCCTCGTCAATGGCTACAACGAGGGTGACGCGATCCAGAGCGGCACCCACCCTCGGAAGCCAGCCCTCTCCGGAGGCCACGCGGAGCACGCGCAGGGCCTCAAACAACAAATCACCGACTCCCTAGCGGTGGTTTCAGGAGTGGCCAAGGTCTCCAAAGGCCTAAAGGGGACCTTGCAGAAGGCCCTCAAGGAGGCGGTCGCGGCGATGCAGGAAGCTTCGGAGGAGCTTCTCAGCCGTACCAGCAGTGAGGAGGTCGCCCTGCTCCGTGCCGCAAACGCGCGCATGGAGTCAGAGATTGCAGACCTCCGGAACGAGCTGAAGAAGCTCCAAACCGAGCTCGTGAGGCCGCGTGAAGCCGCGCCGCCTCCAGTAATTGAACCACCGCCGTCGCAAACGGAGTCGGTGATGGCCGCGAACCTCGAGCGCATGACGCTCCTCTTCGAGTCCAGATTCGCGGCCATGGAGGAGCGGATGCGCTCGACCCAGCTGGCCTCGTCACCAAGGCCAGCCCCTACGCCGAGCCCCGCTCCTCAAAGTAGAGTTACATCTCTGCCGAGCTCGCCCAGCATGCTGCGGCCCTCGGCAGAGGAATTCCCTCCGCTACCCTCTCAGAGGGTAAGCATGGAGTCGGTGGCGACGACGTCCAATCCGTCGCCACCCGCCCGTCCGGCGCCCACTCCCCAATCGGCTACGGCTGAAAAGGGCTGGACGACGGTCACTAAGAAGAAGGCCAAGAAAAGTGCCGCCCAACCGTCGTCCGGCTCCCTGCCGGCCGCGACCGCCGCCGTCGCGCCGAACACCCGCGCGAGGCGGCGACGTGGGAGACGTCGGGGGGAAAGAAAAGGGGGAGATGGCGCAGGCCCGGCCTCGCAGCCCCCCCCTCCTCCACCACCCCCACACCAAAAAGAAGAAAGAAGCCAGGGGCAGGAAGGTTCCGCGCCTGCGTCCGCCGAACTCCTCCGCCGTCGTACTGACTCTGCAGTCAGGCGCGGAGGAGAGAGGCGTGACGTACCTGAACGTCCTGTCCCAGGCCAAAGCCAAAATCCGGCTGGCTGACCTCGGCATTGAGGGTGGGCTACGGCTTAAGCGTGCGCGCACTGGGGCGCGGATGCTGGTGGTGCCTGGCGCCTCCAGCGCCCCCCAGGCAGACGCCCTTGCCGAGAGCCTACGCACCGTGCTCAATGCCGAGGATGTGCGTGTGTCCAGGCCTGAGAAGACAGTCGGTCTTCGCGTCTCGGGCCTGGACGACACCACGGAAGGAGTCGACGTGGCCGCTGCCATCGCGCGGACCACCGGATGCTCTGTCGACAGCATTAAGACGAGCAAAGTCCGCCCCGGTCCAGACGGGGCGGGCTCGACAGTGGTGGTCTGCCCGGTGGCGCCGCCAAGTCACTTCTAAAGGAGGGGACGAAGCTCCTGGTGGGTTGGGCCTCAGCCACAGTGAAGGCCCTCCCCCATCGGCACAGAGGTGCTTCCGCTGCCAGAGCTCGGCCATGTGGCGGCGGGATGCACCTCCGAGGTGGACCGCAGCGATTTCTGTTATCGCTGCGGTGAAGCAGGACATCGCGTGACCGGCCCCTGCACCGCGAAACCGCACTGCTCTGTGTGCGAGGCCGCGGGCAGGCCAGCCGGTCACGTCTGGGTGGGGGATCCTGCGGATCCCGGAAGCCCACCAGGAGCAAGAAGGCCAGCCGGAAAGAGGCGCCGGACAAGGCCGCGCCGCGGCGGCAACAACATCAGCCGCCGCGGGGAGCGGCGAGACGTAACGCCCGTGGCATAACACCAGCCACGGGCGAGCGGCAGCGGGCGTTGAGGTCTGGGGGATCCACATAGACCTCCGCCCGCACTAATGCCGCGAGAGGGCGCGAGAGGCAGCCGCGCGACCCTCTCAGGGCCGGGGAAACACCATTCCCCGGCCCGCACACAGGAGAAGCCGCCTCTGATTATGAGGCGGCAAGCCGCTGCCGGGGTTCGCGGGTCAAAGCTCACGCTATATACCGTGTCCCCGGCGCTAGGCGGAAGGAAGGCTCCCATGGGGTTTTAGTGGGTATACCGGCAGCCGGTCGTATTGAACCGGCGTCGGGGAGCCCCACACACCGGCCGCGCTATGATCCCCCGCGCGGCTGACGGTGCGGCAACGCATTTCCCCATGTAAAAAAAAAAAAAAAAAAAAAAAAAAAGGTTAGGTTAGGTTAGGTTAGGTTAGGTTAGGTTAGGTTAGGTTAGGTTAGGTTAGGTTAGGTTAGGTTAGGTTAGGTTAGGTTAGGTTAGGTTAGGTTAGGTTAGGTTTCCCCCAGGGGGTGCCGCCCTGGTCTCTTCTCGACCCAGGTAGCGGTACAAGGGGATGCGTCCCCGGGGCCCGAGCGGCCACTGTCACATTCCCCTTCGCTCCGTGACAGTGGTGTCCCACCTTCCGCCTCCAAATCCCAATGCCTGCCCTTCCTTACCAAACCTCCTCCCCAAACGCCCCTCCTTTCCGATGGTCAAGGACGGCGGTGGTGATGTCCACCCCACCACCGCCCTCCTGACAGGCGACCTATCCTCCCCGACCCGTCTGCCAACGCTGCTGTGTGCGCGAGGCGACGGGAAAAGGGGAGGAAGGAGAGGGGGGAGGGGTGTTGGCGCAGGAGCAATCCTTCGCAGCCTCCCCTCCCCCCATCGCGAAGCCCCCCCCCGCCGCTGACGCTGCTTAGAGCGCGAGGCGGCGGAGGGGGAGAAAGGAGAGGGAGGGGTGATGGCGCAGGAGAAATCCTTCGCGGCCTCCCCCTCCCTCCTATCGCGAGGCCCCCCCGCCGCTGACGCTGCCGATTGCGCGAGGTGGTGGGGGGGCGGGTGGAAGAAGAGGGGGGAGGGGGTTGGCGCAGGAGCAATCCTTCGCAGCCTCCCCTCCTCCCCCATCGCGAAGACACTCTCCCCCGCCGCTGACGCTGCTGAGTGCGCGAGGCGGCGGGGGAGGAGGAGGAGAGGGAGGGGTGATGGCGCAGG
>JAABVI010000076.1:0-108527 GCA_012273795.1 Dendrolimus punctatus | reverse complement strand
TACTTTTTAATTAAAAAATTAAATCCCATTAAATAAATTTAAGACAGATTATATCTCATCCAATCATTCATACAAGTCACCAATTAAAAGACTAATGATTATGCTACCTTTGTACAGTCAAAATACGGCAGCCCTTTAATTTTCATCAGTGGGCAGATTAAACTTTAAATTATAATCAAAACGACATGTTTTTGATAAACAAGTGGACATAAAATTTTGCCGAATTCCTTAATATTATTAAATATGAATTAATAATATTTTTAAATTAATCTTATATACTAATTTTATCATTATAACATATTTTATTAAATTATTACTATTTTTTTAATAAAAAATTAATTTTCTAATTAAATTTTAAACAAATATAAAATTATTTATAATAAAATAAAATTTACTTACAATATAAATAATAAAAATTTTAATTAAAAAATTATAAAAATTTAATTTAAAGCTTATCCCTTAAAATATAAAATTAATCTATAATAATAAAATTGTTAAAAAAATATAAATAAATTTATTATGAAACTAATTTAAAATTATTTTTTTTTCTAAAAAAACTAGATATATTTAAAAACGATTAACATCTCATTTCAAATTAATTATTCAAAATATTTATGCAATAATAACTTTAATAATTAATTATTTCTTTTAAATTCGAAAACAATTAAAAATAATTATTTTATTAATAAACTCTGATACACAAGATACATCAAATTAAAATTACTTTTTAATAAATTTATTTTCATATATTTTCAAAATTCATTTACAATACTAATCAACTATAAAATATTTAATTTTATCAAATAACCCTACTTAAAATTTAATATAATAATTTTTTTTTTATTAATAACCCCCATTATTAATTTTTACCTCTCAAATTAATTAAAATATTAATATCTTTTCAATGTAAATGAAAAACTTTTTCAAGCTCTAATTTGAACATTCTAGAAACACTTTCCAGTACCTCTACTTTGTTACGACTTATTTCAACTTATATATGAAAGTGACGGGCAATATGTACATATTTTAATTTTTAATCATTTTAAAAAATTAAATAAAATTACTTTTAAATCCACCTTCAATAAATTATTACAAATTCACATTCATCTAAATAAAATTATTGTAATCCATTATATTCTTAACTATAAACTGCATCTTGATCTGATTTAATTTTAAATTTAAATTTTTAAATATTATTAATCATTTTAAAATATTTTTTTAACAACGATATACAAATTATTAAATTAAGTAAATTTATTCGTGGAATATCAATTATTAAACAGATTCCTCTAAATGAACTAAAATACCGCCAATTTATTTAAGTTTTAATAAAAAATTAATTACTATTTTAGTATTTTAATTTTAAATTTTTAATAATAGGGTATCTAATCCTAGTTTTTTTTTTAATTTATTAATTATCATAAATAAAAATTTTATTTTTTACTAAATTAAAATTTCACTTAATAATTTAAAATTTAAATTAAATATTTTTTTTTTATAAATTAATAACTAAAACAAAATATTTTAAATTTTGTTTCACCGCAACTGCTGACACAAAATTAGTTTTTAATTTTTATATTACTAAATCTTAATTTCTTAAATTTTTAATATTAATTACTACTTCTAATTAAATATTTTATTATTAAAATAAAATAAAATACTTACTAAAATTTATATGTAAAATAAATCTTAAAATAAATTAATAAAACCATAATATTTTTTTTTATTTAATATATATATTATTGTATAGTTTTTTTTATAATAAAATATTTAATAGTCATTATTAAACATTTAATAATTTCTCTTTTTTTTCTTCATAATATTCATATTAAATACAAATTGGCTATATAAAATTTGAAAATTTGATAAATTACAAAATAATAATATAATTAATATTATTTTTTTCAGTTATTTATTATATATATATATATATATATATATATATATATATATATATATATATATATATATATATATATATGTGTCTACGACACGGTGTGCTTGCCACAAAGGTAATATATTAGTGGCAACACTAGAGGTTGCGCAAATTTGGGTTTGTGAGCCTGGCAACACAAACAGGTAGTAGAAAACTGAATCGATGTATGGCAATACCAAATAAAGTCTTCTTCTAATATCCGCATCGGTGTGTAGACATTTTCCTTAATCCACGTATATACATTAAATCGCACAAATAAGCGAGCTAATTACCTAATCAAACAATATATATATATATATATATTAATATAATATATAAAATTATTTATTGTATATATATATATATATATATATATATACAATAAATAATTTAATATATTAATTAATATATTTATAGTAATAATTAATTTATTTTAAGATTTAAAGCGTTTGCAATTTTTTTTTATAGTAATTAATTAATTAAAAATAAGCTTAGGATAAATCAAGTAGATTTCTACCTTTATTATATTTTATAGAATTAAACTATACCTAATAGTATCAAAAACTATTGTGCATCTTACACTAAAATATAATTTTAAATTAAACAAGAATTTATAATTCTTTAATATATCCTTTATATTATTTTATATCTTTTTTTTTAACTAAAATAAAATGTTTTTCTTATTTATTTTAATTTTTAGAACATTTATTTCAATCTCATCTAATTCTTGATTTGGATGTTGAATCGGGTTAGAAATTAATTTATTAAGATTTATTCCTTTAATTTCTAATTCTAATAATTTACTAATATCAGAAGCATCATTAAAATATTTTTTAACTCAATCTATTGCCTCAATTAATCTTTTATTTTCTATTTTAATAAAAATAATTTTATTAAAAAATTTTGACTTAAATAATTTTTTATCAATTATAATTAACTCATCTTTATTAATAAAAATAGGTTCAGCTCCACTTCATTTTTGATTCCCAAATATTGTTGAAGGATTATCTTGATTTAATAATTTTATTTTAATAAGATGACAAAAAATTACCCCCATAATTTTATTATCTTACTATATAAATAATAATTTTTTTATTAATCATAATAATAATAAATATCATAATTGGAGCCATTGGAGGATTAAATCAAACTTCATTACGAAAATTAATAGCTTACTCCTATTAATAACTTAGGATGAATAATTTTTGCTATTATAATCAGAGAAAATTTATGAATTTTTTATTTTAGAACATATTCATTCTTAATCAGAATTATAATTTTCTTATTTTATAATTTAAATATATTTTTTATTAATCAACTTTTTATTAATAATATAAACTCAATAATTAAAATTAATTTATTTATTAATTTTTTATCTTTAGGGGGATTACCCCCTTTTATTGGATTTTTACCTAAATGAATTATTATTAATTTTTTAATTAACAATAAAATATTTTTATTAAGATTTATTTTTACTATAATAAGATTGATTATATTATTTTTTATATTCGGATTATTTATTATTCTTCAATATTCAATTATATCAAAATAAAATGATTTAAAAGTAATTTTAAAAATATTTTTTTATTATTTACCAATCTCATATCACTTATTTCTATTTTAGGAATTATCTTAAGAACCTTTTTATTTTTTTAAAAGGTTTTAAGTTAATTTAAACTAATAGTCTTCAAAATTATTTATAAAGATTTCTTCTTTAAGCCTTAAAAATTTTATATTTTTCCTTAAAATTTGCAATTTTAAATCATTATTGAATATAAGACTTAAGACTTAATAAAAGAAAAACTCCCGTAAATAAATTTACAATTTATCGCCTATAAACCTCAGCCATTTTATTTTATTTACCCTCAAACTAAAAATTAATAAATTAGCGAAAATGATTATATTTATCAAATCATAAAGATATTGGAACATCATATTTTATTTTTGGAATTTGAGCAGGGATAGTAGGAACCTCATTAAGATTATTAATTCGTGCTGAATTAGGTACTCCAGGATCTCTAATTGGAGATGATCAAATTTATAATACTATTGTAACAGCTCACGCCTTCATTATATTTTTTTTATAGTAATACCAATTATAATTGGAGGATTTGGTAATTTGATTAGTACCTTTAATACTGGGAGCCCCTGATATGGCATTTCCACGAATAAATAATTTATAAGATTTTGATTATTACCCTATTAATTTCAAGAAGAATCGTAGAAAATGGAGCTGGAACTGGATGAACGGTTTATCCCCCTTTATCATCTAATATTGCTCATGGAGGAAGATCAGTTGATTTAGCTATTTTATCCCTTCATTTAGCTGGAATTTCTTCTATTTTAGGAGCAATTAATTTTATTACAACAATTATTAATATACGATTAAATAATATATCATTCGATCAAATACCTTTATTTGTTTGAGCTGTAGAGATTACAGCATTTTTATTATTACTATCATTACCAGTTCTTGCTGGAGCAATTACTATATTACTAACTGATCGAAATTTAAATACATCATTTTTTGACCCTGCTGGAGGGGGGATCCCATTTTATATCAACATTTATTTTGATTTTTTGGACATCCTGAAGTTTACATTTTAATTTTACCTGGATTTGGAATAATTTCCCATATTATTCAAGAAAGAGCCCAAGAAAGAGGTAAAAAAGAAACTTTCGGTTGTTTAGGAATAATTTACGCTATATTAGCAATTGGATTACTAGGGTTTATTGTATGTGCTCACCACATATTTACAGTAGGTATAGATATTGATACTCGAGCTTATTTTACTTCAGCAACTATAATTATTGCAGTACCAACAGGAATTAAAATTTTTAGATGATTAGCAACTCTTCATGGAACACTAATAAATTATAGACCTTCCATACTTTGAAGCTTAGGGTTTGTATTCTTATTTACTGTGGGGGGATTAACAGGAGTAATTCTAGCTAATTCCTCTATTGACATTACTCTCCATGATACTTATTATGTAGTAGCTCAATTTCATTATGTATTATCTACAGGAGCAGTATTTGCTATTATAGGGGGGTTTATTCATTGATACCCATTATTTACTGGATTATCTATAAATCCTTTTTTATTAAAAATTCAATTTTTAATTATATTTATTGGGGTAAATTTAACATTTTTCCCCAACATTTTTTTTGGGGTTAGCTGGAATACCTCGACGATACTCTGATTATCCAGACTCTTATATTTCATGAAATATTATTTCCTCATTAGGTTCCTATATTTCTTTATTAGGAGTTATAATAATACTAATCATTATTTGAGAATCAATAATTAACCAACGAATTAGAATCTTTACCCTAAATATAAGATCTTCTATTGAATGATATCAAAATTTACCCCCAGCTGAACATTCTTATAATGAACTACCTATTCTAAGTTATTTCTAATATGGCAGATTATATGTAATGGATTTAAACCCCATATATAAAGGTCTATCCTTTTTTTAGAAATAGCAACATGATCTAATCTCAACTTACAAAATGGAGCCTCCCCATTAATAGAACAAATTATTTTTTTTCATGATCATACATTAGCTATTCTTATTATAATTACTATCCTAGTTGGATACTTAATAATTTATTTATTTTTTAATAAATATATTAATCGATTTTTATTGGAAGGTCAAATAATTGAATTAATTTGAACTATTTTACCAGCTATTACCTTAATTTTTATTGCATTACCTTCTCTAAGTCTTTTATATTTATTAGATGAACTTAATAACCCATTAATCACCCTAAAATCAATTGGACATCAATGATATTGAAGATATGAATATTCAGACTTTTTTAATGTAGAATTTGATTCTTATATAATCCCATCAAATGAACTCTCCTTTTTTTTTTTTTTTTTTTTTTTTATTTATTTATCAGAAAAGCAAACAGATACAATATATATATTATATAACTAAAGTGATATTCTATAATTAATAATAAGGTATCCAATAGCACTTTCCACATTTAATTTTAGGAAATAATAAAAAATATAAAAAATTACCGCTAACCACGCAGCTTACATGTAGTAACAAAAATAACAAGATATAAGACATAATAAAACATAAGAAAATATAGCATTAAGATGTAGACGACGTATTTAAAAGTTTGTTTCTTATATTATGTTTGAATTTCCCAATAGCCATAGAGAATATATCAATTTCATTAAAGTGTTTATTGTATGAATCTACCATTCGACGAAGAGGTGCGCGTAGTCCAGCATTAGTACGACAATTACCCAAGGCAAATAAGTGATATTTGCGCACCTCCCGTATTAATACAGTCCTAGGTATGGCATAGCATATGTTTCTTACAAGGTTCATACAATCGAAGTAGTTGTTGACTATCTTATAGAGAGTCATGACTTCCAAATACCGTCGTCTAGCTTCAAGTGTTAGTATTTTATATTTATCAAGTAGTAAAGTGTATGTCAGATAACGTTTGTTACACCTGTAATGCATAGCACGTAGGAATTTTTTCTGAACATTCTCAATGTTCTCTCTATATTTATGATAATAAGGATTCCAGATTGGTACAGCATATTCCAGTTGAGATCGAACCAAACATTTGTAGAGATATAGGTAAGTGGAAACATGTTTAAAATTTACTGCAGTCCTCATCACAAATCCATACATCTTAATCCTTAAATAGATTTCGTTTATTAGATGTAGATATTCGAATTGTTCTACCTTTAAATAACCAAATTCGAATTATAGTAACCGCTACTGATGTAATTCACTCATGAACAGTCCCAGCTTTATGGGTCAAAGTAGATGCTAATCCTGGTCGACTTAATCAAGATAACTTTTTTCTTAATCGACCTGGATTATTTTTTGGGCAATGCTCTGAAATTTGTGGGGCAAATCATAGTTTTATACCTATTGTAATTAAAAGAGTGCCAATTAATAACTTTATTAATTGAATTAATAATTATTCATCATTAGATGACTGAAAGCAAGTACTGGTCTCTTATATCATTTTATAGTAAATTAGCAATTACTTCTAATGAAATAAAGAATTAGTTAAATAATATAACATAAAAATGTCAAATTTAAATTATTACTAAGTAATATTCTTTTATCCCTCAAATAATACCAATTAATTGATTTATATATTTTTTCTTATTTATTTTTATTTTTATTATTTTAACATAATAAATTATTATATTTTTTATTATAATAATAAAATTAATAGAATCAATAAAAAAAAAATAATCTCAATTGAAAATGATAACAAATTTATTTTCTATTTTTGACCCATCTACTAATATTTTTAATATATCCATTAATTGATATAGAACAATTATCGGAATTATATTCATTCCTTATGAATACATTTTGAATACTTCCTAATTGATTTTTATTATTATGAAATTTTATTTTAACTAATCTACATAAAGAATTTAAAACCTCATTAAAAATAATTACTTCAATGGATCAACAATAATCTTTGTTTCCATATTTTCATTTGTACTTTTTAATAATTTCTTAGGGTTATTCCCCTATATCTTTACTAGAACTAGTCATTTAACCCTTTCTCTTTCTTTATCTCTTCCATTATGACTTAGTTTTATAATTTATGGATGAATTAATAATTCACAACATATATTTATCCACATAATTATAGTATTAATTGAAACAATTAGTAATATCATTCGACCAGGAACATTAGCTGTTCGATTAACAGCAAATATAATTGCAGGTCATTTACTAATAACTTTACTTAGATCTACAGGTATCAACATACCTAATTATCTAATTATTTTTTTATTAATAATTCAAATTATACTATTAATTTTAGAATCAGCAGTTGTGGTTATTCAATCTTATGTTATTGCTATTTTAAGAACATTATATTCTAGAGAAGTAAACTAAAAACTTTATAAATGACAACTAATTCAAACCACCCATTTCATATAGTAGATTATAGTCCATGACCTTTAACAGGAGCTATTGGAGTAATAACTTTAGTAACAGGGATAGTAAAATGATTTCATAACTTCAATTTAAATTTATTAATTTTAGGTTACATAATTATTATTTTAACAATAATCCAATGATGACGAGATATTTGTCGAGAAGGAACATTCCAAGGTAAACATACAATTTTAGTCACTAAAGGATTACGATGAGGCATAATTTTATTCATTGTATCAGAAGTATTTTTTTTTTATTTCATTTTTTTGAGCCTTTTTTCATAGTAGCTTATCCCCTAATATTGAAATTGGAGCAATTTGACCACCCCTAAATATTACCCCATTTAACCCCTTTCAAATCCCTCTTCTTAATACTATTATTTTAATTAGATCAGGTGTAACAATTACTTGAGCACACCATGCTATAATAGAAAATAATTATAGCCAAACTAATCAAGGATTATTTATCACTGTATGTTTAGGAATTTATTTTACTATTCTACAAGCTTATGAATATATTGAAGCCCCATTTACTATTGCAGATAGAATTTATGGATCCACTTTTTTTATAGCAACAGGATTCCATGGATTACATGTAATAATCGGAACTATTTTTCTAATTGTTTGTCTTAATCGAAGATTAAATAATCACTTTTCAAAAAATCATCACTTTGGATTTGAAGCTGCAGCTTGATATTGACATTTTGTAGATGTTGTATGATTATTCTTATATATCTCCATCTACTGATGAGGAAATTAACTATTTATATAATATGATTAGTATATTTGACTTCCAATCAAAAAGTTTAAAATATTTTAATATAAATAATTACACTAATATTTTCCATTACTTTTTTATTTATAGTAATTTCAAATATTATAATAATACTTTCAATAATCTTATTAAAAAAATCATTTATAGATCGAGAAAAATTCTCCCCATTTGAATGTGGATTTGACCCTAAATCTGCAGCGCGAATTCCATTTTCATTACATTTTTTTTAAATTACAGTAATTTTTCTAATTTTTGATGTAGAAATTGCTTTAATTTTCCCTATTATTCCATTATTTAAAATAACAAACTTTATTATTTGAACTAAAATTAGATTTGTTTTTTTTAATTATCCTACTAATAGAATTATACCATGAATGAAATCAAAACATATTAAAATGAACTAATTAATAAGGATTATAATTTAAAATAAAATATTTGTTTTGCAATCAAAAAATATTGAAAAATCAATTTATCTTAAAATACTAATAAATAAGAAGCAATCACTGCATTTAATTTCGACTTAAAAGAAAGAGTTTTTTACTCCTTATTTAATCATTAATTGAAACCAAAATTGAGGCATATCACTGTTAATGATAAAATTGAATTCTTATTCCAATTAAAAATAATAAATAATAAAGAAATATAAAGATTAAAATCGAGCTGTTAACTTAATTTTTAGTGGTTAAATTCCATTAATATTTCTATTTATCTAGTTTAAATAAAACTTTACATTTTCATTGTAAAAATAAAATCTTCTTTTTTATAAATATTTTAATTATTTAAAGATTAAATAATCTCCTTAATATCTTCAATATTACACTCTACTTATAAGCTATTTAAATTTTTATAAAATTAATAATATTATTAAAAAAATCATCATCCATAAAATAAATCTAAATAAATAAATTTTAAAATTATTTATTTGTAAAATATTATATAAAATTGAATAATTCTTTATAATATTAACTATTCCATGTCCACTATACATTTCTCTTCAACCAAAATCAATATTTTTAACAAATTTTGACTAAAATTTAAAAAATTATAACTAACCCCATAAGTAGATAATCCAGGTATAAATCATATTAAACATAAAAAATTTCTTAAATTATAAAAATATAAAGATTTATTCTTTAAATAAATCTCACTAAATAGTCCAACATACCCCCTAATAATCTAACATAAATTACTATTAATTTATATTAAAAGGTAAATAAATTATGTAAGGATAAGGAAAAATTATTCATCTTAAAAATCTTCCTCTAATAACTCTTATAAATAATAAAACAAATATTCTTTTTAATATGATATAATCCTCATCATATAAATTAAAATCATTTACTATTAAATAAAAAATCAATCGTAAAGTATAAAAAACTGTTAACCCTTTAGAAATAAAATATAAAAAAAAAATTAATAAATTTAAATTTCTAAATCTAACTACCTCTAAAATTATATCCTTAGAATAAAATCCAGCCAAAAAAGGAACCCCACATAAAGCTATATTGGAAATATTTAAACATAAGGAAGTTATAGGAATATAATAACTAATTCCCCCTATAAATCGAATATCTTGTATATCTCTTATCAAATGAATAATAACCCCAGCACATATAAATAATAAAGCCTTAAATACTGCATGAGTTAATAAATGAAATAAAGATAAATCAGGAAATCCCATTCTTAAAATTCTTATTATTAACCCTAATTGACTTAAAGTTGATAAATCAATATTTTTTTTAAATCAAACTCATAATTAGCAGAAATTCCCGCTATAAATATAGTTAATCCAGATAATAATAATAAAACTTTAAAAAAAAATATCCACTAATAATATATTAAATCGAATTAACAAATAAACACCCGCAGTTACTAAAGTAGATGAGTGAACTAAAGCTGAAACAGGGGTGGGAGCAGCTATAGCTGCAGGTAACCATGAACTAAAGGGAATTTGAGCTCTCTTAGTTATTGCTGCTATAATTACCATTATACCAATTATTATTATTTCAAAATCATTTCTTATAAAATTTTAATAAAAAAAAATATTATTTCATCTCCCATAATTTATTATTCAAGCAATCACTATTAAGATAAAAACATCCCCAATTCGATTTGATAAAGCAGTTAATATCCCAGCATTATAAGATCTTAAATTTTGATAATAAATTACTAAACAATAAGAAACCAAACCTAAACCATCTCACCCTAATAAAATTCTAATAATATTAGGGCTAATAATTAATAAAATTATAGAAAATACAAATAATAAAACTAAAATAATAAACCGACTTAAATTCATCTCAGATCTTATATAACTCTTTCTATAATAAATAACTACTGAATAAATTAGTAAAACATATATTATAAATAAAAAATATATTCAATCTAATAAAATAGATATTATAATACTTAATGAATTAAAAGAAATAATCTCCCACTCTAAAAAAATAACTAAATTATTTATTATAAAATAAATTATAAAATAAAATTTAAAACCATTAATAAAAATAAAAAGAAAAAAGAAATAAAACAAATTGAATAATTAATTTTAATAATAATTTAAAATGAATTTTATCATATTTTTGACTCCACAAATCAATATTTTTAATTAAATTATTTAAATAAAATCAAATCATACCATAATCAACCTTTAAAATTATAAAATTTAAAGGTAATCAATGTAATAATAACAATAAATATTCTCGAGAAACCCCAGAATAAAATCTATATAAACCTACATAATAACCCCCGCGTTGGGAATAAGAATATAAATAAAGACTATAACCTGCTCTAAAAAAAGAAATTAATATTAATATAATTATAGAAATTCAAGATCGACTCATTAATCTATTAATTGAAAAAAAAAATGAATTTATTTATTTCAAAATGGAATCTATCAGATTACTTATTGAAAGTCATGACTTTACCACCGCTTCCAAGGCAATTTTAGTTACTGTTAAAGGAGAAGAAGCGGCGCAACAAACTCCCCAGTAACACATCTTTACTTTGTAATTATCATGTTTACTTAATAATTAAATTTAATAATTAAACTAATTTCCCCTAATAAATTTAAAGAAGGAGGGGCAGCTATATTAGAAGATATTAATAAAAATCACCACAATCTTATAGAGGGTATAAAATGTATTTATACCCTTATTAATAAAAATTCTTCGTCTATTTAATCGTTCGTAATTAATATTAGCTAAACAAAATATTCCTGAAGAACATAAACCATGACCAATTATTAAAATATAAGCTCCTATAAATCCTCAATAATTTATTACTATAATGAATGAATGAATGAATGAATGAATTATTTATTGCCAAAATGTATGTACATAAGATGTTAGGATATGCGTTGTTTCAATACATTTTGCCTTATTAGGCATGCAATGTCCAAATACATGTTATACTAATTTACATTTTACATTTACATCAAATAATATATATAATACAATTTACATTTACATTAAATAATATATATATATATATATAAAAATTTACAAGTATTCAAAATCATATGTTACAAAATATCATTAGCCATGTCCTTATCATTTTCATAATCATTTACCGTGTAATAAACTTTTTCCATTAAAATTTTCTTTAGTGACTTTTTAAACAAATTTAAAGGCTGCACTCGTAGTATTTCTGGGAGTTTATTAAATATGTTAGGAGCCATACAAAAGATGCTTTTGCGCATCATGGTCGTTTTTGAAGAGCAAACACAGACTCTATGCTGATCTCGTCTGTTCCAAACAACTACATCGGAGAGCTTCGGAAATAAGTTCGGGTTACTCTTGACGAATACCGCAGTTTCAAAAATATATAAAGACGGTAAAGTTAGGATCTTATATTTTTTAAAAAAAGGTTTGCACGAGTCTGTTGATTTAAGATGAAACATGGTCCTTACGCATCGTTTTTGCTGTTTAAATACTTTGTCTACATCTGTAGAGTTGCCCCAAAATATTATTCCGTATCTTATATTTGATACAATAAGACCGTGGTAAGCCGTCATAAGAGATTCCAAATTGACTACCGGAGCCAGCTTATACAGAACATAATTAAGTTTACTAATTTTTTTACATAGAGTGTTTATGTGTTCCTTCCAATTTAGTCTTTTATCTATTGTTAATCCTAGAAATTTGGTAAAATTTATTTCTTCAATTTTAATGTCCTTGTATTTAATGTCAAAATTTTCTGTAGCAGCAATATCGCGTTGTCTAAAATTCATTACATTAGTTTTATTGAAATTAATTTTTAGATTATTATTATTTAACCACGAGACTATGGAAGATAATGTTGAATGTATGTCCGTTGTGTATGTGTGTATACTAGTTTTTTTATATGCTATTGTGACGGCGCTATCATCAGCAAATAGTGATATTGGTTGGCAGGTGCAACGTGGCAAATCATTTATATAAATAATAAAGAGCAGAGGGCCCATCACACTGCCCTGAGGGACACCATATTTTACAATACGCTTATTTGATATGTAGACCTCTTCAATACCAGTTTTATTATTTATTTTGGTCATCATTGTGTACTGGGTTCTATTTAATAAGTAAGAATTAATTAGTTGTAGTATGTTTCCTCGTACCCCATATGCTTCAAGTTTTTTAAGTAGAGTTTTGTGACAGACATAGTCGAATGCTTGAGTCATATCACAAAAAATTGAGCAAACTGGTATGTTTTTGTCAACTTTATGTGTTACATTGTATAAAAAATCATAAATTGCCATATTTATAGTTCTTCCTTCTCTAAATCCTTTTTGTTCATTACAAAGTAATTTTTTTCTTTCAAAGTAATTGGAAAGAGCTCTGAATAGGTATTTTTCAAATACTTTTGCTAATACCGGAATGAGAGAGATGGGTCTATAATTATCGATATTTTCTTTAGATAGTTTTTTATGAAGTGGTTTAACGATTGATATTTTTAATTCTTCGGGGTATATACCAGTACTTATGCTTAAGTTGATTATATGAGAAATGGGATTACTGATGATTGGAGCAACAGATTTGATTATTTTTGTGCATATCCCATCGTGGCCAACACTTAATGTGTTGTTGAGTGCCAATATGATTTTAAAAATGTCAATAGGTGTAGAGGGCTTTATGAATATTGAATGTGTTTCATTTAGAATAGGTGAAGTGTTATTATGTGCTGTATTATTTATTGGGATAATTTTATCAACGAAGTGATCATTAAATGCATTTACAATGTCAGTGGGATTTGTTAATATCTTATTGTCAAATTTAATTGTTGTAATACGGTCTTTGGTTATAGTTTGCTTTCTACTGTTAATAATGTTCCAAGTAGCTTTAGATTTATTTGTTGCCTGTTTAATTTTATAATTATTTTGAGCTTTTTGGGTTAGATTGATTATTTTCTTCAGAATTTTTGCGTATGTTTTATATTTCGATTTATTAGGTTCTGACGGATGTTTTCTAAATATCCATAGAAGCTTCCTTTTTTTCTTACTACATAGTTTTATTCCTCGCGAGATCCATTTTGAGGCTTTAGTAGAATTAAGCTTAACCAATTTCCAGGGAAAGCATAAGTTGTAAAACAGGTTAAAAATCTCAATAAAAATGTTATATGCAACATTTGGATTATTTTCATTGTATATTTCGGTAAATGCTATGTAAATGTATGTATATAATACCCCCAATAACTAATCTCATATGAGCAACAGATGAATAAGCAATTAAAGATTTCACATCTACCTGAGAAAAACACTCTAAGGAAATATAAAACCCCCCTAATAATCTAATTACAATCCATAAATAATTTAATTTCATATTATTTGTAAAAAAATTAAAATACGTAATATCCCATACCCTCCTAACTTTAATATACCCCAGCTAAAATCATTGAACCTGAAACAAGAGCTTCTACATGAGCTTTAGGCAATCATAAATGAACAAAATACATAGGTATTTTTACTAAAAAAGCAAGAACTATACAAATATATAATAAATAATAATCTATATTATAAAATTTTAATATATATATATAGTATCAATATTTAAATAAATATAAAAACCCCCTAATAATAAAGGTAATGATGCAAATAAAGTATAAAATAATAAATATATACCAGCTTGAATTCGTTCAGGTTGATAGCCTCACCCAATAATTAATATTAAAGTAGGAATTAAACTCCCCTCAAACAATAAATAACACATAAATAAATTTATAGATCTAAAAGTTATATATAATATAATTAATAAAAATATAATATTAAATAAAAAAATAAAAAAAAAATTATCTGTAATAAATTTTCTCTAGCCATAATTATTAATCTACAAATCCATACTCTTAATAAAATTAACCCAAAAGAAATTATATCACATGAATATAAATAAATAAATCTAATATTTAAATTTATTATTATAATTATTATAAAAAATAATAATATTTGGACCAATCAAAATATTTTTTTTAAAAAACACAAAGGAATTATAAAAAATATTATAAATAAAAATTTTATCATAAAATTAATAATAAATTATTATTATAATAATCTAAATCTTTGAAAATAATCATTACCATGAGTACGAATTATTGAAACTAAAATTGAAAGACCTAATGAACCCTCACAAACAGAAAAAAACTAAAAAAACTATTAATAAATATATATCATTTTCAATAAAATTCAATATAACTAACATAAAAAAATTTTTCTTAAAACAATAAATTCCAATCTTAATAATACTATAAACCATAATGGCGGTAGTCTACTTTTTTCGAAGTACAGCAGCAGCGATCGATAGCCGCACGTGCCTGTACACGTGCGCAGCGTCGTCGCCCCGCCCACCTTTCACTACGCTTAGAGTATAAAAGGAGACCGCTCCGTTGTATCGGCACGCATTTCCAACGAATGTGTCGAGGAGCAAGGACCATTGGCTTCCAATCAGTACTGCTCTATAGATGTGGAACACCGTCTTTGACGGCTAAGTACTATCTAAATAACAGACGTGGAACACTGTCCCTGACAGTCAGTACTGTCTGACTTGCGGTAGGTGTGTGGAACGCTGTATGTGACAGCCAGTACAGCCCTAAAGAGACCGCCCCGCTCGCGTAACTAACTACGAACAGACGTGGAACACTGTCCCTGACAGTCAGTACTGTCTGAATTGCGGTAGGTGTGTGGAACGCTGTATCTAACAGCCAGTACAGCCCTAAAGAGACCGTCCCGCTAACTACGATTACTTTATTACTACTTTATTACGTTGTTAACGGTTGTTTGTCTAATTAAATCGATAAATTTGTTGTAATATCAAATAAATTGTTTACGATATACCTTCTTTTATTATTTTCCACTTCTGGTCGCTAAAAATACAATTAATAAATGCTTATGCTTAGATACAAAAATTAAATTACCCACAATATATATTAATATAAAAATCAATCACAAGACATATTTAAAATGATTTTGATTAATAATGTTTTTATAGTTTAAAAAAAACATTGGTCTTGTAAATCAAAATTATGAATTTTTCTTTAAAAACTTCAAAGAAAAAGAATCTCTTTATCAATAATCTCCAAAATTATTATTTTATTTAAACTATTCTTTGCATTTGAAATAACAAAATTATAATCTCTATAATAATAATAATAATAATATCCTTAATTATAATTTTCCTAAACCATCCATTATCTATAGGACTTTTTTTTTTTTTTTTTACAAGGGGAAATCCATTTGCGGACCCCCCGCCGGGGGAGACTTCGGCGGGGGAGTGTGGGACTCGCCGGTTGATGATAGCCGGAATACCCACTAAAACCCCTTGGTGCCACCTGACGCCATGTGCCAGGGTCGCGGGATATGCGTGAGCTTTACTTCCGCGACCCCGGCTGGCGTGGGCCCACCCCTGTTGTTGGGCAGGCCTCTTCGTACTCAATAGAGAGGGGCGCGCGCGGGCACCCACGCGCCCCCTCCTCGGCGGCTTTTACTGCGAGTGGCGGTCTTATGGCCTCCCCTGGCCGCCACCCGCGCCGCGTGTTCACGGCGGCCGGAGGTTGGTAGTTCTCCGGCGCCGGGACCGGTTACTGCGGCGGGAGAGGAGCACGGCTGCTCGCTCTCTCTCCCGCTCCGCCGCCTCCTTTGCGGACATGACGGCCTCGCAAAAGGAGGCGACGGCGTCCCACTCGGTTTGGCCCCCGACCATGGCTTGAACCACGGCCGGGAGCGACAGGTCTTGTCCGATATTCGCGCCGAGGACACGGCGCTCCTCGTCCCAGGCCGGACACTCCTGCAGAGTATGCAGCACCGTGTCCTCGACGCTGGCACTACAGTGGTGGCACCCTGACGATGGCTCACGCCCGATTTGACACAGGTACCGGCCGAAGCAGCCGTGCCCGGTCAGTACCTGTGTCTGGCGGAACGTCAGGGTGCCGTGTCTTCGGTCTATCCAGTTTGGCAGGACGGGCCTGACCGCCTCTACTGTCCTGTGACCGGCGCTGGGGTGCGCAAGTCGGTCTCTCCATTCCACCATGAGATCCTGCCGGAACTCCGCCCGTTTAGCTTCGATTTCCCTAGGCGCGGGACGGAAGTCCCGGCTGAGGGCGTCCTTGCGCCAGTCGTACACGGCTGCAAGGACGCGCGCCTCTAGGTCCCATGGTGGGGATCCGGCTAGGAGGGAGGCCGCCTCAAAGGAGATCGTACGATACCCCCTGATGGCCCTGACGGCCAGCGCGCGCTGCGGACGTCGCAACAACGCGACGTTTTTGGCCGTCAGGGTTTCCGCCCATATTGGGGCCCCGTATAGGGCCATGGATCGTACGACCCCCTCGTAGAGTTTTCGGCACGGAGCGCCCGGCCCCCCCATATTGGGCACGAGCCGTGAAAGGGCGCCAGCTGCCCCCATGAGTCTGGGGCCAGCCGCTCGAAATGTGCCGAAAACTCCCATCGGCTGTCGAGGACGAGTCCGAGATACTTCATCGTCGCCCCGACGCCGATGGTGGTGCCTCCTACTGTGATGCTCAGGCCCGGAGGCGGCTTGTTCCGAGGCCCGTGGAACACCACGGCCTCGGATTTGTGCAGAGCCACCTCCAGACCGAGACGCCGGATCCTGTCAACGACATGCGCGACCCCAGCAGTGGCCAGTAGGCCCGCCTGCCGGTGGGTCCGTCCACGGGCCGCGACCAACGTGTCATCAGCATAACACGTGACGCTGACACCGTGGAGGACCGCACCGCGTATTGCCCAGTCATAGGCGATGTTCCACAGGAGCGGGCCCAGTACCGACCCCTGCGGAACACCGCACGACATCTCTCGCCGACCCCAGCTGGCTAGCTGACCCGGGAACACGACGGCCCTCACCGAGAGGTAGTCCCCGATGACTCTGCGGAGGTAGGTCGGCACCCCGTGGTATCGGAGTGCCTCCTTTATGCAGCTCCAGGGCAGGGAGTTGAAGGCGTTGGCGATGTCGAGAGACACCGCCAACAGCACCCCACCCTGGGAGATCGCATCCTCCGCCTGGCTCTTCACACGTTTTATGGCGTCCACAGTGGAGCGCCCCTGGCGGAAACCGAACTGGTTCTCCGCCAGGTCCGGCCCCTGTTCTCCGAGGTGCCGGACGAGGCGGTTTGCGAGCACTCGCTCCAGCAGCTTGGCCACCTCGTCCAGCAACACTATGGGCCGGTAGGCGGACGGAGAGTCCGCCGGGCGCCCCTCCTTCCTGAGCAGGACCAGCTTGCCGGTCTTCCACCGGGTGGGAAACCGGCCCTGCTGCAGGCACGCCGTGAAGAGCCACGTCAATCGGGACTCCAGGGCGCCGTGGGACAGAACCCACGCACGCCCCGGTATGCCGTCGAGACCGGGGGCGGTGTTCTTGGCCTTCAGCCTCAACACCGCCGCCTCCAGTTCATCCCGGGTCACTGCGGGCACATGGTCTTGCTCCACGCTAGGCTCCGGCGATGGCGGTGCCATCGCGGGAGGCGGATGCTCGGCCCTCGAGGGGAACAGAGCGCCAACGATGTCGTCCACCAGGGGTGGGGGGAGACTCTGGGTCAGGGGGGGCGCCCATGGCCGGAGCTTGTTCCGGACTAGATGGTAAGGGCGCCCCCAGGGGTCGTTATCCAACGTCCCCAGGAGTTCCTCCCACGCCGCCGATTTGGCTTCCCTGATGGCGATCTGCAGCTCCTTCTTGGCGCTCCTGTATCCCTCGTACAGGCCGGCTTCTACGGTATTATCTATAGGACTTATTATTCTCATTCAAACCCTCTTAACCTGTCTTATCACAGGAATATTAATTAAAACATATTGATTTTCTTATATATTATTTTTAACTTTTTTAGGGGGATTACTAGTATTATTTATTTATGTAACAAGCAAGAATTGCATCAAATGAACTTTTTATAACCAATTTTAAAATAAAAATCTTATTATCAATCATATTATATTTTACAGTTATTATATCTTTTATTTATATAAATAATCTAAATTGAATAAATTTATCAAATAACTCAGAAATAGAAAGTATTAAAGAAATAATATTATTTTTAAATAATGAAAACAAATTTAATTTAAATAAACTTTATAATCAACAAACTTACATAATAACAATATTAATAATTATTTACCTATTTATTACTTTAATTGCAGTAGTAAAAATTACTAATATTTTTTTCGGCCCTTTACGATCCTCCTCTTTATAAATTAATGATAAATAAATTTAAATCATTACGAAAAACTCACCCAATTATTAAAATTATTAATGGATCACTAATTGACTTACCTACCCCCACTGATATTTCAAGTTGATGAAATTTTGGATCTTTATTAGCATTATGTTTAATTATTCAAATTTTAACAGGATTATTTTTAACCATATATTACACAGCTAATATTGAATTAGCATTTTATAGAGTAAATTATATCTGCCGAAATGTAAATTATGGCTGACTGATTCGAAGTCTTCACGCTAATGGAGCCTCCTTTTTTTTTATTTGCATCTACCTCCATATTGGATGAGGTATTTATTATGAATCATTTAACTTAAAATATACATGAATAGTAGGGGTTATTATCTTATTTTTATTAATAGGAACAGCTTTTATAGGTTATGTACTACCTTGAGGTCAAATATCATTTTGAGGAGCTACAGTAATCACTAACTTATTATCTGCAATCCCATACTTAGGAACTATATTAGTAAATTGAATTTGAGGGGGATTTGCAGTAGATAATGCAACTTTAACACGATTTTATACATTACATTTTTTACTACCTTTTATTTTATTAATAATAACTATAATTCACTTAATTTTCCTACATCAAACAGGATCTAACAATCCCCTAGGAATTAACAGAAATTTAGATAAAATTCCATTCCAACCCGTTTTTACATATAAAGATATTTTAGGATTTATAATTTTACTATTTTTTTTAGTTATACTCACCTTAATTAATCCATACTTATTAGGAGACCCTGACAATTTTATCCCCGCTAATCCTTTAGTCACCCCAGTACATATTCAACCTGAATGATATTTTCTATTTGCATATGCAATTCTACGCTCTGTCCCTAATAAACTAGGAGGAGTTATTGCATTGATTATATCTATTTTAATTTTAATTATTTTACCATTAACTTTTAATAAAAAAAATACAAGGAATTCAATTTTACCCCATAAATCAAATTATATTTTGAATAATAATTGTCATTATTATCCTTCTAACCTGAATTGGAGCTCGACCTGTTGAAGCACCTTATATTATTACAGGACAACTATTGACAATTTTTTATTTTTCTTATTTTATTTTAACCCCCCTTATAAGATTATATTGAGATAAATTAATTTTTAATTAATTAAATTAATGAGCTTGTTAAAGCATTTGTTTTGAAAACATAAGAAAGAATAAAAATTCTATTAATTTTATACTAAAAAAATTATCAATAAAAAAAATTTTAAACCAATAAATAATATTAAATAATTTAAAGAAATAGGTAAATATCTTTTTCAAGCTAAATATATCAACTTATCGTAACGATACCGAGGTAATGTCCCACGAACTCAAATAAATAAAAAAGAAATTAAAGATATTTTTAAATAAAATAAAAAAGTTATATCATACCCACCTAAATGTAAAATAACAAATAAAAAACTTATAAATAAAATTCTTGAATATTCCGATAAAAAAATCAATGCAAATCCCCCTCTACTATATTCAACATTAAACCCAGAAACTAACTCTCTTTCACCCTCTGCAAAATCAAAAGGAGTACGATTAGTTTCAGCTAAACTAGAAGATATTCAACATAGAGATAAATGATATATAAATATAATTATTCAAATATAATCTTGATAATTAAAAAATATAAATAAATTAAAACCTATAACTATAATAATTCTTGATATTAAAATAAGAGCTAAACTCACTTCATAAGAAATTGTTTGAGCGACAGCTCGTAATCCCCCTAATAAAGAATAATTAGAATTAGAAGCTCACCCAGCAACCATCATAGTATAAACGCCTATTCTAGTACAAGATAAAAAAATAAATAAACCTAAATTAAAGCTAATTAAATTAAAAAAATAAGGAATTAATATTCAAATCACTAAAGATAAAATAAATCTAATAATAGGAGAAAAATAATAAGAAAAATAATTAGAAAAATTAGGATATGTTTGTTCTTTAGTAAATAACTTAATAGCATCTGAAAATGGCTGTAAAATACCAATAAACCCTACCTTATTAGGACCTTTACGAATATGAATATAACCTAATAACTTACGTTCTAATAAAGTCATATAAGCAACCCCAATTAAATCCCCTAAAATTAAAATAATCAACCCAATAAAAATAAGAAATAAATCAACCAAAAACATATACTATCTATATAAAAATTTTATATATTTATGAATTCTAAAATCATTACATTTTCTCTGCCAAAATAGCATTAATAAATATTACAAAATTAAAATAAACTAAATATTTTTTTATAATTAATAATAAAATTTTATTATCATTTATTTTTAATAAGTTATTTTTAATTTTAAATAAAATTTTAAATAATATTCTAAATATTTAATTTAATTTTAATACTCGATCCTTTCGTACTAAAATATTATTTATATTAAAAGATAGAAACCAACCTGGCTCACACCGGTTTGAACTCAGATCATGTAAGATTTAAATGAGTTCGATGATCAAAACACTCAAACTTTTACATTTTAATTTCACCTTAATCCAACATCGAGGTCGCAAACTCTTTTTCTTATATGAACTAAAAAAATAATTACGCTGTTATCCCTAAGGTAATTTTTTCTTTCAATCAATAAAAATGGATCCATAATTCACTTATTCATGTTAAAAATTAAGTTAATTAAATTTTTTAATCACCCCAACTAAATAAATAAATAAATTTCAAATAATTAATTTTTGTGGTGGATGGTTGCCGGTTTGTGTAATGAAAGTTAGTTTCGTGTAGCACATTTTATATTAAGAAGAGTGTACAATATAAAACACTAAAGCTGCGCGTAAGCATTCTCGGGCGTTCGTAGTAACCGCGGCAAGACTACACCCGCGCGCTGACCGAAGCAGACTGTGTACAGCGGTTAGCTGTCTGAACAAGAGGGGCGCGGTAACGGCGACACAGGCGGCGAACAACGTAAAGGCGGCTTGCCACAGTTATGTTGCTTAGGCAGCCTGCTGGCCGCTACATTTTATAAATATTTTTAATTTAATATACTTATAAAACTCTATAGGGTCTTCTCGTCTTTTTAATATATTTTAACTTTTTAATTAAAAAATTAAATTCCATTAAATAAATTTAAGACAGATTATGTCTCATCCAATCATTCATACAAGTCACCAATTAAAAGACTAATGATTATGCTACCTTTGTACAGTCAAAATACTGCAGCCCTTTAATTTTCATCAGTGGGCAGATTAAACTTTAAATTATAATCAAAAAGACATGTTTTTGATAAACAAGTGGACATAAAATTTTGCCGAATTCCTTAATATTATTAAATATAAATTAATAATATTTTAAAATTAATTTTATATACTAATTTTATCATTATAACATATTTTATTAAATTAAAAATTTAAAAAAAAAAAAAAAAAAATTAAACAAATATAAAATAATTTATAATAAAATAAAATTTACTTACAATATAAATAATAAAAATTTTAATTAAAAATTATAAACATTTAATTTAAAGCTTATCCCTTAAAATATAAAATTAATCTATAATAATAAAATTGTTAAAAAAATATAAATAAATTTATTATGAAACTAATTTAAAATTATTTTTTTTTCTAAAAAAACTAGATATATTTAAAAACGATTAACATCTCATTTCAAATTAATTATTCAAAATATTTATGTAATAATAACTTTAATAATTAATTATCTCTTTTAAATTCGAAAAAAATTAAAAATAAATATTTTATTAATAAACTCTGATACACAAGATACATCAAATTAAAATTACTTTTTAATAAATTTATATTCATATATTTTCAAAATTCTTTTACAATACTAATCAACTATAAAATATTTAATTTTTCAAATAACCCTACTTAAAATTTAATATAATATTTTTTTTTATTAATAACCCCCATTATTAATTTTTACCTCTCAAATTAATTAAAATATTAATATCTTTTCAATGTAAATGAAAAACTTTTTCAAGCTCTAATTTGAACATTCTAGAAACACTTTCCAGTACCTCTACTTTGTTACGACTTATTTCAACTTATATATGAAAGTGACGGGCAATAAGTACATATTTTAATTTTTAATCATTTTAAAAAATTAAATAAAATTACTTTTAAATCCACCTTCAATAAATTATTACAAATTTACATTCATCTAAATAAAATTATTGTAATCCATTATATTCTTAACTATAAACTGCATCTTGATCTGATTTAATTTTAAATGTAAATTTTTAAATATTATTAATCATTTTAAAATATTTTTTTAACAACGATATACAAATTATTAAATTAAGTAAATTTATTCGTGGAATATCAATTATTAAACAGATTCCTCTAAATGAACTAAAATACCGCCAATTTATTTAAGTTTCAATAAAAAATTAATTACTAGTATTTTAATTTTAAATTTTTAATAATAGGGTATCTAATCCTTGTTTTTTTTTTAATTTATTAATTATCATAAATAAAATTTAAATTTTTTACTAAATTAAACTTTCACTTAATAATTTAAAATTTAATTATTTTTTTTTATAAATTAATAACTAAAAAAAAATATTTTAAATTTTGTTTAACCGCAACTGCTGGCACAAAATTAGTTTTTTATTTTTATATTACTAAATCTTAATTTCTTAAATTTTTAATATTAATTACTACTTCTAATTAAATATTTTATTATTATAATAAAATAAAATACTTACTAAAATTTATATGTAAAATAAATCTTAAAATAAATTAATCAAACCATAATTTTTTTTATTTAATATATATATTATTGTATAGATTTTTTTTTTTTATAATAAAATATTTAATAGTTGTACGGGCCGTTCATTCCATTCATTCACTCCTTCCCGTTCCGTATTAAAAATCTCCCCCCTCTACCCCGCTACCGCACCAAAAAAAGACGTTGCAAATCTCGCTCGCTACGCACGCACTCCTACTAAAAAGTTTCAACTCAAAATATTTAAAATAAGTGCTCAAAGTCAATCCATCCGCGCCGCGACGTGTGTAAAATATTAATATTTTTAAACTAGAAGATGTGAGAGAGTGTTATACTGGTGCCTGCTCATCAAGCTATCGAAGGACACGAACAATTTGTGCAAGGTGCGTACCCCTTTTACCTCACATCTTCTCTGGTCCCTCGATCCGCATCCTTCTCCAACTCTATCGCCCTCGAGCCTTACAAATCTCCTCTATTTATATATCTATTTTTCACACGCATATTTACTATATATTTAGTATATTTTTACATTTTATTACATACGGCGCGGCCGCCATTTTATTCATTCGCATACCCTCGTAAAGCTAACCGCTACACGCAAGTCGATTTATATACTCATATTTCAATCAATCTCAATTCATTATACGCATACTCTTATTTACACTTTATTTATTATTATATATTTCACACGCAAACACTCTTCCTCTAAACACTCACTCTATTGTCGATAACAATGGCAGAGAAAGACTTACGACGCAAGGTTACCCTTTTGGAATCAAAGAAAGAAGCTTTGTTCCAAAGAATACAAGAGTTGTATGATCTATCTCAACAAGTTACAACTGACACAGCGCTTGAAACATTATTTTTAGCACGTTTCCAGTCTTTAGAAAGGTCTAGGCTAGACTTTTTAGACACTATTGATACTCTAAACTTACATTATTTAAAGTTAGATGAGGACGCTAAACCTTCATACGCTGAAATTAACGCATTTGATGATTTATATTGTGTGATCATTGCTACCGAAAAGGCAATATCTAAAAGCCGTGAGAACTCTGCGCGTGATACACACAATCTCACTAAAAAATTACCGCCACTTGAATTAGCCTCCTTTGACGGCACACCCACTAAATGGCCTGTGTTTTACGAAAACTTCAAATCGCTAATCCATGATAACCCTACGCTCACTACGGCTGAAAAAGCACAATATTTAGTAGGAAAACTATCTCGAAGTGCTCTGACGGTTTGTTCAGGTGTTCCACCAACTGGTGAGAACTACCACATTATTTGGAATGCACTAATTGATAAATATCATGACGTTCGAATACAAGCCTCACAGTATTTTGAACAAATGCTTAACTTTAAATCGCAATCTTTAGAAACCTTCCTAGAACAATTTTGTTCAGCTGAGGCAGCTTTACGACGCCTGGAGATTGAAGATCTCTCAGACTTCATTATCACGCATATTGCGCTTAATAAACTTGATAAAAACACTGTTACTTTATTTGAGCAGTCTCAGAGGAATATAAAAATACCTTCTTTCAGTTCTCTAAAACAGTTCATAAAAGAGCAAAGTCGAATGCACTCCTTACGCACAACATTTACGCAAATCAAACCTAGTTACATTCAAAATAAACCTAACATTACTCAGTCCAAACCTAATCACACACATTCATACTTCATTAATACCGCTAACAAAAACCTTTCACAAAACGCTAATTCTCCACCTCACTTCAATCGAAACAGTCAAACACAATTTAACTCAAACATTCCCAAATTTTGTCCAATATGTAAAATGTCTCCCGCTCATGCACTATACAAATGCACTCATTTCTTATCTCAAAACATACAAACTCGCAATACACTCGTCACTAAATACAACTTTTGTCAAAACTGTTTAGGTTTTCATAACATTAAACAATGCAAATCACAAAATCGCTGCTCAATTTGTCAACGCAAACATCACACATTTATACACATTGATTATTCGCACACTGATAACAATAATTCTAATACTTATAATTGTGGCATACAAAATACAACATCCGCGGACATGTCTGCCCATCCCGTAACATCGCAACAAATAAATTCAAGATGTCGCCCGATCTCGCCGAGTACGGCGGCGCACGCACATTCGTCGCCGCCCGAATCTTTCGCGCCGCTTACACCCTCAGCACACACGCATCATATTTCTCACTCGACACCGCCGGTTCCGTTCACTCAGTGCAACACGCATTCATCTACTCATTCACAGGTCGCTAGCGCAGATAACTTACAAACGAAATATGAAAGAAACAACTTATCGCTCTCTGCTACAACCTACCCGCAATACAATAATTCTACCGTCTTATTGCCTACCGCTTCTGTATATGCGTACGATACTTATAGAAATCGTCATAAGTTGCGTGTATTTCTTGACACGGGATCTATGACTAACTTTATAACGCAAGATTGTTGTAATCGACTTAATTTAAAAATCAATTATTCTCCTTTATTAATTAAAGGAATAGGGCGTTCGGAAAGTATTTCGCAAGGTTTTGTCAATTTAACTTTTCAATCTCGTTTCGATACGCGATTTAAATACACAGTGTTAGCCCGCGTTATCGACACTATCACAGACTATTTACCGAACGCACCGATTTGTTTATCTCAGGCAACGCATTTACAAGATTTGCCCATGGCAGATGAAGATTTTTACACGCCTGCATGCGTTGACTGTTTGCTAGGCAATGAAGTATTCCCATTTATATTAGGTAAAAATAAAATATTTTCTCCGCAATCCTCCATCGTAGGTGTTGAAACTACACTAGGCTACGTCGCGATGGGTCGAGCTCAGTGTGATGTCCCGCGTTCGCAACCAAGCAATAAAACATTTTATTGTAATACTCAGACGCCCTCTTTAGAGACTATCACTCAACGTTTTTGGGAGTTAGAAAGTGTACCCCATAAACAACATTTAAGCCCAGAAGATGAACAGTGTGAAAGCATATTTCAATCTACATACTCTCGCGATGATACTGGGACTTATACTGTCAGTCTTCCGTTTAAGTCCGACTTTTCAGAACTAGGTAACTCTTACTCAACCGCTAAACGCCGCTTATTTAACTTAGAAAATAAATTTAACTCTAACTCTGACTTACGGACTGACTATAATTTAACTATTCAAGATTATATTGAACGAGGATATTTGTCAAAAGTTAAAAACCCTAATTTAACCGCTAACTCTTATTATATACCGCATAGGGCTGTATATCGCCCCGATAAAACCACCTCTAAAACTCGAGTTGTTCTTGACGCAAGTTGTAAAACCACTTCTGGAAAATCACTAAACGATTTACTTTTTACGAGTCTAAATTAAAAACTAATATTTTCTAAGTTTTCATTAATTTAATCGCTCTAATTTATTTCATTTAATTTCTCTAATTTATTTGATTAATCGCTATACAAATACTCTATTCGCTCATCCAAAAAAAATATAGTATTTTTGTGTAAAATTAAATCCTTCTCATCAATCTTTTCAACGCATTTTATTTAGATTTGATTCAGAGTCCGCGATCGATACCTATCAATTTAATAGGGTTTCTTTCGGTGTTTCAAGCTCGCCTTATCTCGCTATGCGCGTCGTACGGCAACTTGCTGCTGACGAACGCGACACATACCCAATCGCCGCTAGTGAAGCCACAACTCGAATGTACATGGACGACTATGTATCGTCCATGGACGGCCTGTTCGACGCCGAACAGGCATATAACCAAATGGTTAATATGTTCTTGGCCGGTGGTTTCAAATTAGTGAAGTGGATCTCAAACAGCTCGGAACTTATGAATAAAATCCCTAATTCACATAGAAATACCCAATTTGTAGATTTTGATTCTGACTCTAACGCTTGCACTAAAATTATAGGCATGCAATGGCAGCCTAAAGAAGATATTTTTCTTTATAAAACTTGTACAATTGATGAAGGTCAATGTACAAAGCGCAAAATCTTGTCCGCTACTGCTCGTTTATTTGACCCCTTGGGCATTTTAGGCCCTGTAACCGCCTTTATGAAATTGTTAGTACAGGAGTGTTGGCAACGTGAATTATCATGGGATGAGGCCGTTCCTTATTCCATTGAACGGAAGTGGACCCACTTCAAAAACGAACTTACGTATTTATCGCTAGTAAAAATACCGCGCCATATAGGTATAACCGCAGGTTGTCACGTGTCGTTAGTGGGCTTTGCTCACGCTAGCGAAAAATGTTATGGCGCAGTTGTATATATACGCGTTAGCCCAGACTCACGTTCGCCTGGAGTTGTTAAACTACTCACCTCAAAATCGCGAATCGCTCCGCTTAAGAAAATCTCGCTCGCTCGTCTTGAATTGTGCGCTGCGCTTCTTTTAGCCAACCTTACCACTTCAGTCCGCGACATTATATCTCAACGTTACCCTATTAGTTCTATTCACGCTTTTTCTGATTCCACTGTCAGTTTGTCGTGGATTCATTCACCCGCCTTTAAATTCCACACTTTTGTAGCCAATAGGATAACAGAATTGAACTCTAAACTCCCCTCTGATCACTGGTATCATGTCGGCGGTGATGAAAACCCCGCGGACGTGCTATCACGACCTGTGACACCCAAACTCTTAATAAACTTACCGCTTTGGTATCACGGACCCAATTGGGTTTCCCACCCGCTTTCGCAGTGGCCTATTAAGCCATTCCAAGTCATTTCTAATGACGAAAATTTATTAGAAATGAAAACTATAGCATTAGTTTCCAACGTAGATATATCGGAAACTCACATTCTCGATCAATTAATAGAACGCATTTCATCTTATAGAATACTATTACGCGCAACGGTTTGTTTTACGCTTCGCAAAAATATTACGCTCAACATACGCCATTAGATTTAGATTACGCTGAACTCTTTCTTATACGCCATATACAACATACATTTTTTGCTCAAGATATACACGCTATTAAAAATAATAAACGCATCTCTAAAGCGCTTCTCAAACTCAACCCGTTTATCGACTCCGATAATATTATTCGCGTCGGAGGTCGACTTAAAAACTCAAACCTCAATTTTGAACAAAAAAAAAGCACCCCATTGCACTGTCTTTAAACATTGCTTAATTCAGTTAATTTTGACTATTTCTCATGTATCTAATCAGATACTGGTCCTTCATTTCAACGCGAGATGTGGAACACGCTGACCGAACCCGTGGAGTTAGATCCGGTAGTGGTTATCAAAGATAAAGATAATAACACGCATCCTATATTTTGGCCATTAGGAGTAATCGAAGAAGTCTACCACGGCAAAGATAATGTTACACGCACTGTCAAAGTTCGCACTAATAGTGGTAGTTACATTCGTCCTGTGGTCAAAGTCTGTCCTCTACCATCGCAATAAAACACTCACATATATCGCTTATTTATATATTTATTCTATTATTTTATCTCACGCTATGTAATGTATAAGTACGTATAATATGTATTTATATAACGCTATTATTATTTAATATATTCACTCTATTTCTAGAGGATAACCTCTAGGCCGGGGAGATGTACGGGCCGTTCATTCCATTCATTCACTCCTTCCCGTTCCGTATTAAAAATCTCCCCCCTCTACCCCGCTACCGCACCAAAAAAAGACGTTGCAAATCTCGCTCGCTACGCACGCACTCCTACTAAAAAGTTTCAACTCAAAATATTTAAAATAAGTGCTCAAAGTCAATCCATCCGCGCCGCGACGTGTGTAAAATATTAATATTTTTAAACTAGAAGATGTGAGAGAGTGTTATACTGGTGCCTGCTCATCAAGCTATCGAAGGACACGAACAATTTGTGCAAGGTGCGTACCCCTTTTACCTCACAATAGTCATTATTAAACATTTAATAATTTCTCCTTTTTTCTTCATAATATTCATATTAAATACAAATTGGCTATATAAAATTTGAAAATTTGATAAATTACAAAATAATAATATATAATTAATATTAATTTTTTCAGTTTTTTATTATATTAATATATACACACATATATATATATATATATATATATATATATATATATATATATATATTTTAATTTATTTATCAAAAACAACAAAATGATTACAGCTCTTTGATTTAAACATAGCATTGAAAACCTCTGGGGTTTATATTAATGCTATGGGTGTCTACGTCCGTAGCATTTTACAATTATAGCATTATGTGTCATTTAAATAGTGCGTTTTAAGTTTATTGTTCAAGACATAAAATATGGTAAATTAACTTTTGAATATGACAACACTAAATGCTAATTTTGATAGGTGACAACATTATAAAATAAATTCTCTTCAACTCAAAATGGCTTCTCATTAATACGTCCCCTAAAAGTTTTCCACTCTATTTAATTATTTAACATAGTTAGTGGTCCTTCGATAGTATTAAAATTAATTACCAGCGCATAATAACCATTTTTAAATATAAATATCACCGGGCGGGCGCTTGGTGCAGTTTGCATAAGTATCGAAATCCGACCGAGGCCTAGTTCAAAGGTCACGGCAGCGGCGTGGGAGTGGGCTTGCAGATTAACGAGTCTACGGTTGAAATATCACGGTATAAGCAGTAAGTGCATAAAAATAAGTGTTATATATAGTGTTTGTGTTCGTTTCGTTAAAAATGGAGCAAAAATTAGCAAGATTGCGCAACAAGCGTGGCACGCTCAAGGGCGTGATAACACGTGTGCAATCATTTGTACAAGATGCAATATCCTTGGCTGCAGCCAGCATTGATATGCTTGAGGCGCGCCGGGACAGATTGGCAGCCGCTTACAAGGAATATGAGGAGCTAAATATAGAAATTATAACTTTGGATGCCACGGACAAAGAGGAGGTAGAGGAAGTAGAGAATCAATACTTCCAAACTATTGCAAAGTTGAACCAAGTACTTCGTAGGTATGCTGAACAGGAAAAATACAACATAGTAAACTCGAAATTACCGAATATAGATATACCGACATTCGACGGGAGCAATTTTACGCAGTATAAACCATTCTTCGACCTGTTTTGTGCCTTAATAGACAATAATGGCTCTTTATCCAGCATACAAAAGCTGTTCTATTTACGAAAATACCTCAGTGGTGATGCTTTAGCAGTTATAATTAACCTACCATTAGTTAGTGAGTCCTATCCAGAGGCATTAACGCTACTTAAAAAGCGATATGACAATCAAACTAGATTAATTTCGAATCACATTAGTTTTATATTAGATATTCCTCATATGCAAAAGGGCACTGCCAGCTCCATCAGAGCATTTATGTCGCATGTGCAGCAGCATTTATATGCACTTAAAAACTTAAATCAACCTATTGAACAGTGGGATATGTTATTAATATCTATACTTACTCGTAAGTTAGACACTTATACTTGTCGAGCATATCATATAGATAGGGTGAACCCTGATGTTTTGCCCACTATGGATGAATTCTTATCGTTTTTAGAAAGGCGTGCCATAGCTTTAGAAGATAGTCCTATACAAAAAAGTATGGCTAATGAGGGTACCAAAATTAAATCTTTTAATTATAGAGTATCAAATGTTACTACTCAAAATATTCAATCAAAATCATCCTCATGCAGTTATTGTGATAAGAATTATCATCCCTTACATTTATGTCCTAAATTTCAAACAGCAATAATAGGGGAACGTTTAGAATTTGTAAAAAATAAAAGTTTGTGCAATAGGTGTCTCAAACCACATAAAAATAAGTGTAAATTCAATTTCACATGTAGGCATTGTAAGCAGAGACATAATAGTCTTTTGCATGAGGAGACATCAGGCACAGGTTCATGTGAAACCTCAGAAGTTATCCCAGTTGGGTTGCATTGTAAAAAGAATTCACATATTAATATTTTGTTACCCACAATAAAAGTGAAGTTCATTAATAAGTTTGGAGAGCAAATATATGTAAAAGCGTTACTTGACAGTGGTAGTCAAGCCTCATTAGTTCAGGATAAGCTTGTCAGGGTATTGAATGTGCATGCTATGAATGCATCCTGCGATATTGTGGGAATAGGCAATAATCCTACTAAAATACATAAATATACTGAACTAGTGTTGCATTCAAACGTTCAAAACATTGCATTTAAGGTAAAGTGCCACCTTGTGGACACAATTACAAGCAAATTACCACAACAATATGTTGATATTTCTAATATTGTCCTTCCACAAAATATTAAACTTGCAGATGAAGATTTTAATGTTCCCTCTGAAATTCAGCTATTATTAGGGGCAGATTTTTATTTCAAAATAATACAGGAAGGTCAAATAAATTTAAATAATGGCATAATTTTGCAAAATACCATGTTTGGCTATATAGTGGGGGGCAGTACAGTAACTCCTCCTACCCTAAGCATGAGTAAAAATGAAACTGTCAATTTAGTGTCAAATTTTGTGATGGATGAGACCAAATGTGACTTACAAAATATTATGGAAAACTTCTGGTTAGCGGAGAAGGTTCCCTTGGAACCTGAGATTAGTTCGGAATGTCAGCAGGCTGAAAATAACTTTCAAAACACTGTTAGGCTTATTGACAACCGCTTCTTCGTTGACATGCCATTGAAGTTGCCCATAGAACAGTTACAATTAGGCAATTCTTTTTATATTGCCCTTCAAAGGTTCTATACTTTGGAAAATAAATTTAGGTCTCACCCTGAATATTTTTTACAATATAAAAATTTTATTGGGGAATATATAAGGCTAGGGCATGCAAAAATAGTTGATATTAGTACTTATGATATAAATAATGACCCAGTCTATTTTCTATCCCATCATGCTGTCTTAAATGAAGCCAGCAAAACAACCAAATTGAGAGTTGTGTTCAATGGCAGTATGCCTTCAAAAAATGGAACATCTTTAAACGATAAAATGTTAAATGGACCTATTGTTCAAAATCAATTGTTGGACATACTAATTTTGTTCAGAACCTATCGCTTCACACTAATGTGTGATATTGAAAAGATGTTTCGACAAGTTCATTTAAATAAAAGTCAATTAGGCTTAATAAATATATTATGGAGGGATGATCCCTCAAAGCCGATTCTCTGTTTGCAGTTGCAAACAGTGACATATGGTTTAAAAGCGTCCACATTTTTATCTACTAGATGTCTTTTAGAGCTTGCACTTAGATATAAGGATCAATATCCTCTGGCTTCACAAGCTTTAGTAAGAAATACATATGTTGATGATGTTATCTGTGGGGGTGATGATATCCAGCATCTCCAACATCTAAAAATGGAATTAATAGAGTTATTAAATAAAGGAAGTTTTAATTTGCATAAATGGTGCTCAAATGTAAACCAAATTCTTCAGGATATTCCTGAAAATGAAAAATATTTTGGTGAATTTGAAATAAATAAAGATAATATTATAAAAACATTAGGGCTAAAATATAATGTTAAAAATGACTCATTTAGCTTTACATGTCCTAAGAGCACTGGACAACTTGTGACAAAACGGCAAATTCTTAGTTTTATAGGAAAAATTTTTGATCCACTTGGATTATTAGGTCCTATAGTAGTAAGAGCTAAGCTTTTTATGCAACAGTTATGGGCTTTAAAATTAAATTGGGATACTAAGTTACCTGATAAACAATTACAGGAATGGGAAAAATTCTTAGTTGACTTACAAGACATGGGAACGATAAGCATTACCAGAGGGCTCATAAAGTCAGACATACAGTCTGTACAGCTCATAGGTTTCTGTGATGCCTCATCCAAGGCTGTAGGTTGCTGCCTGTATATCAAGGTAGTTTATAAAAATAGTACTTTTGACATTAATTTATTATGTTCAAAATCAAAAATAGCTCCCTTAAACAAGTCCATCACTATGCCTAACTTAGAACTAAATAGTTGCTTACTTCTGGCTGAACTCACAAACAGAGTACATAAAACTATATCTACTAGATTTCAACCCGAAATTAAATTATTTTCAGATTCTCAAATAGTGTTAGCATGGCTCCAATCAGTTAATTTAAAATCAAATAAATATGTAACCAGTAGGGTGTCCAAAATAAAAAACCTTACACAGGGCTACACTTGGACATATGTTAGAAGTGCAGACAACCCAGCTGACTTGTTGTCTAGGGGCATAAGTCCACATAGCTACAAAATCAAAATTTGTGGTGGCAAGGTCCACAGCAGTTGTCTGATCATAAATATGACTTTAAAACTTGTGAGGTTTACTTTCAAATACCTATTCAAACTTGTCAAAATGTCATAAATAAGGAAAAAGTAATTAATAAATTAGTAAAAATTGATGACATAATTTTTAAAAAGTTTTCAGATTTTTCAAAATTACAAAGAGTTGTTGCTTGGATATTGAGATTTCAGTATAATTGTAGATTTAAAAATAATAAATTTAGTGGTTCATTATCTCCAAATGAGTTAAAAATTTCTTTAAAGTACATAATAAGGCATACTCAAAATGAACATTTATTATTAGAAATTAATTTAATTAAAGAATATAAACCAATTAAGTCAAATTTGGCTGGTCTACATCCATTTCTTGATAATGATAACATTCTTAGGGTAGGAGGTCGCCTTCAGAATGCTACAAACATATCTTATGATAAAAAACACCCAATAATATTACCCAAATCATCCAATATTACATATATGCTTATAAGAAAAGAGCATCTCAGGCTTTTACATGCTGGAGCAAAGTTAGTGCTAAGCTCACTGTCTCAAAAATATTGGATAGTTAACGGCATTAGAGAAGTTAAAAAGATTTTACATAAATGCACAATATGTTTCCGGGCAAAAGCAGTGGCCTCTAAGCAATTAATGGGTTCACTCCCTGTACAAAGGATTACGCCCTCTAGACCATTTGAGGTCACAGGAGTGGATTTTTGTGGTTCATTTGACATAAAGGTAGCAAGGGTTCGGAAACCAATAGTAACGAAAGGCTATGTTGCAGTATTTGTTTGCTTTTCCACAAAGGCTATTCACTTGGAGTTGGTCAGTGACCTGACAACACCAGCCTTTTTAGCCTGCCTCCAAAGATTCATTGCTAGGAGGGGGATGCCATCACAAATATATTGTGATAATGCTAAAACCTTTAAGGGTGCAGATAATGTCATAAAAAACCTATATAAACTACATTCCTCTAAAGTCACATAGACTGTATTGAATACTATTGTACATCAAATTATATCAAATTTAAATATATACCAAGTTACTCCCCAGAGTTTGGAGGGCTTTGGGAAGCCGGAGTAAAGAGTCTTAAGTATCACTTAAAGCGCATAGTAGGTAACATTTGTCTCACATTTGAAGAGTTTGGTACTATCTTAACACAGATAGAAGCTATACTAAATTCACGACCTCTGTTGCCAATGAGTAGTGATGTGTCAGATTTAAAATATTTAACACCGGGTCATTTTCTCATAGGTGCACCCCTGACAAGCTATCCTGAAACTGATCTAACAGATGTAAAAGTAAATAGGCTTAAGCTTTGGAATGTATGTAATAAATTAAAACAAGACTTTTGGAAGGTTTGGTCAAATGATTATTTGTCTCAATTACAAAATAGACCAAAATGGAAATATGATTATACTAATTTGAAAGAGGGTGATTTGGTGATTGTAAAGTTAAGTAATGTTCCTCCTCTTACTTGGCCCATGGGGCGAATTGTTAAAACTTTTCCAGGCCCTGATGGGAAGGTTAGAGTAGCTGAGGTTAAAATGGGGCATAATAATAAAATTTACAGTAGGTCTTATACTAAATTGTGTCCATTACCACTGTCAAATTGAAATATTTAAATAAAATGTGTGTCCTATATAGATATGTTTAAAATGCTTAAGATAAAATAACATTGTATAACTTGACATTTTTGTTTGTAATTTTGGTTTTTGCTTTGTATAATAATAAATACAAATATTGCTAAAATGTATGTTTGTGTCAACAAGCAATAGTTGCAATAATTATTTAACATAATATATAATAACGTAAAATATAAATATAAATAATTGTGTTATTGTCACTTAAATTATAATTTGAATTGTGTTATATTAGTGTTGTCAATTTTCTATTTAAATGTTTAAAAATTGTATTTCCTTTAATAAAATTTGTCTTGACATTATTTGAAATTGAAATTGTATAACTTTCATAATTAATACATTAGTAATTAGGGTGGCCAGGAAATTAAATATACTAGAAATTGTTTAATATCATTTAATTAATTATTTATTTTTATATAACTTTCTTTGCTGGGCCCAACTTATGTTCAAGACATAAAATATGGTAAATTAACTTTTGAATATGACAACACTAAATGCTAATTTTGATAGGTGACAACATTATAAAATAAATTCTCTTCAACTCAAAATGGCTTCTCATTAATACGTCCCCTAAGTTTTTCACTCTATTTAATTATTTAACATTTATATTTAATATTTGTTGATGTAATGCTTTCCCTAAACTCGACAGGTAAGTCATTTAACAAGCGCGGAACTATATATTCAGTCGTGCGCTTGCCGTACATGTTGTTTGCCCGACTCGTGACGAACCGGTTTTGGGCCATGGCTCGCGTATATACAGAGTGTTTTATTAGTGTTTGTAAGTCTTGGTTAAAAAATTGCTCTTTGAGCATCATTTTTTTAAACTGGTTTTCTATGGGTAAAACTTTACAATGTTTAAAGAGACCTTTTTCATCATTACAATATTGGTTTTTTATTGTTGGTGAAACTAATTGTTTAAGTATTTTTAGTTGAAGATTATAAATTTTTTTAATATAACTATTATACGTACGACCGTAGCTGGTTAGGCCATACTGTATAAATGATTCGCCTAAGGCATTATAGAGCATTAATTTGGTTTTATGAGGTAAGCGTTTTTTTAAAATAATTATATTAGCCAAAAATTGCCTTAATTTATTGCAGACGTGTTCAATATGCTTGGCCCAGTTTAGGTTATTATCAATCATAAGACCAAGATAGGTATGGGTATCTACAACATCTATTTGTGGGCAAGCACATGTCGTGGTCGTTTTATGCAGGCAGTGATGTTCATGCGCAATTAGGTTTTTTAAAGATGGACATGACTTGTAGGGCGATTTTATAATCATCAGTTTAGTTTTATTAGAATTTAGTACTAAACCGGCATCATGACACCATCTAGTTAGCACATTGAGATCAAATTGCAATCGCTCATAAGCTTTGAGTAAGTCTTTATCTCCAGCTACCAAGCATGTGTCATCAGCAAATTGATAGCAAGTACTGTTTTTAATACAGTTTTTCATGTCGTTTACATAAGATAAAAAATGAAGGGGGCCCAGTACAGATCCTTGAGCCGTGCCTATAGTCGTTAAAAATGGATCACTAAAGGACTTGTTTACTTTTACCTTGAATTGACGATTGTGAAGATAATTTTGGCACAAAGTAAGCAATTTACCTCGGACACCACATTGTTCTAATTTTTTGATTATTTGCTTATGCTCTAAGGTATCAAAAGCACGAGAGAAGTCAATAAATAAGGCTAGGACATATTCTTTTTTATTTAAATGTTTATTAATTTCATCAGTAAATTTAGATAAGAGACTATATGTACCTTTACCTGCTTGAAATCCAAATTGGTTGTTGTATATAATGTTGTGTGTCTTAAAGTACTTATGGATCTGCTCGCATATGTACTTTTCAATAATTTTATCAATTGATGAGAGCAATGTAATAGGCCGATAGTTTAAAAGTTGGCAATTGCCATTGATATGTCTTTCCCTACCACCTTTATGTCACTTACTTTAATATCATCTAGTCCTGGTGATTTTTGCACCTTCAAATTTTTTATGATTTCATGAATTTTATCGCAAGATGCTTTTTTGAAAAGTATACTATGATCTACAAAAGTACTGTATGTGTCCGAATTTAATAACTTGTTAGTGCAGTTAGGTGTAATATTTTTTACAGACTTATCAAAGCTAGAAGCAAAGTTATTTGCAATTTCCTTGTCCGTAAGCCCTTGTTTATGAAATGCCATAATTATTGCATCATCAATAGATAGTGTTACTGGACTATTTAGGTGTAAGAATAAAACGACCGTATACAAAGAGAGCACGTTTTTACTGGCTCGCGGGGGGAAGGCGGCCACTGTACACTACACTCCTCCCATGTTATTCAGAAGACCTATAAAAATACAAATATTAACTTAAATATAAAAACTTCTTATAATTAATGACCTTTCTCGGTCTTAGGGTCATAGGTTCATACCCTTGCCTCCTACCAGTGGTTGCTGTTGGAAAATTAGAGTCAGCAGCCGCATCGGCAGGACTGCCGCCTATGTCGGCGACGTTTTCCGACTGCTCAGTCGCTCCGTCTCCTCCCTCTACAATTTCAGTACCGGAATGGGTGGTTTCTACATTTTGATCATCAATAATCTCCGCGTCGGCAAACGGTTCAAGTGAATCGGGGGCCGCCAGAATTTGGGGACTTGGCGGCCGCGACGAGGAGACGGATATCGAAGGAGAAGTGGAACATGGTGCCGTCATAGGTTGCCTCAGTACTGAAGTACTTTTGTTATCGGTTCCATTTCTAACACTTTCGTTAATGTTATATTCTGAATTAGTTCCAACATATTTTCTGATTTGATTTAAATGCCTTATACAAGTAGTATGCAAATCATCGAAATATATTTTAAACATTCTTCTGCCTATTTTGTTTACAATTTTCCCCATCATCCATTTAGCCTTTTTAGCAGAAAACCACCGCGCCCATACTTTTTCACCAATCTCAAATTTCCTACATTTACTTATTTCATAATTATAAGAATTATTGTTCTGTATTGTCTCAGTTTCATCCGGAAGAATCAAATCTATTCTGGACCTTAAATTACGTCCGAACAGCAACTTAGCTGGAGTGGAACCGGTTGAACTGTGTGTGGTATTACGGTATTCAAATAAAAATCCTAATAATTTCTCTTGGATTTGGCGTTGTGACAAAATATTATTTTCATTAAGAATACATTTAATCATCTTTTTGCATGTCTTAACCGAGTTTTCTGCTTGTCCTTTGCTAGATGGGTGATATATAGGAGAATTTAAATATTTAATACCATTATTTTTGCAAAAATTTTGAAATTCTGCTGAACAAATTTTAATATCGTTATCTGACACAATTAAATATGGAATTCCAAATCTAGAAAAGATATCTTTTAATTTAACTATAAGAGCGGCAGTGGAGGTGCCACAGTTCATTTGAATGCATTCTAACCACTTACTGAATGCGTCTATGACTACGAGATATACCGTTTGCCCTATCTCCATATAGTCTATATGTATTCGATGCCAAGGCGCGGGGGGTCGCGGCCAAGGGGCGGGTGGCGCGCGCGGCGGAGCAGCGAGCACAGCGGAACACACCGTGCAGCCCTTCACTTGAAGCTCGATCTCGGCGTCGATGCCCGGCCACCACATTCTACTACGCGCTGCACTTTTGGTTTTCACTATCCCGAAGTGAGCCGAATGTAATTCATCCAACAATCTTTTACGAAATATTGCCGGAACAACGATCTTGTGACCGCGGAATAAACACTTACCTACGACCTCTAAATCGTTTTTACATTTAAAATAGGGATTTATAAGTTTACATTTTATTTTACGCGGCCATCCGTGATTCATATATTTTATAAACGTTTGTAACGTTTTATCCTTAGCAGTAGCTCGCTCCATTTGTTTGAATGAAACCGGTTCTAGGGTGGAATTCATAAATAATAGTGGTATTGGCAGTGATTCCTCTTCTCCTTCAAGGGCTTCAGTAACGCTATATGGAATAGAAGCGCGGGAAAAATAATCTGCCACGATGTTATTTTTGTTGCTTATGTACTGTACGGTATAATTATAAGCCGATAACATAACAGCATAACGTTGTAAACGTAGGGCGGCCGTTACTGCAATACCATTTTTCTTTCCAAAAATGGATAATAACGGTCTATGATCTGTTCGTAGAATGAAGGGTTCACTCCGTCCATATAGGTACTGATGGAATCTTTTGACACCAAAAATTATAGCCGTCGCTTCCTTTTGAATTTGACTATAATTTCTTTCACTTTGGGTTAAGGATCTTGAACCAAATGCAATTGGTCTCTCAATACCTCTGTCATCTATATGAGCAAGAACCGCGCCGAGGCCGGTTGGCCCTGCGTCCACCGTTAGGATAAGCGGCAGTCGCGGATCAAAGTGCGCCAGTACGCGTTCCGAGCATAGTTCACGCTGGACAGCATGGAGCGCCCGATCGTGGTGTTCTTCCCATCGCCAAGGAACCCCATATAATTTAATATAGCTTCTACCTTTTTTGGGCACGTTCGCAGGCCTTCCTTATCTATCACATAACTTAAATATGTTACGTTTTCTTGAAAAAATGAACATTTGTCTTTTTGCAACTTTAATCCAGCATTCTGTAACCTACTCAATAGTTCTCTAAGTCGGGCGAGATGGAGCTCTCGGGTGGGAGCCGTTAAACAAATATCATCGTACCAGCAAACCACGCCTTCAATGCCGGCAATTAGTGTTTCAATTGAACGCTGAAAAATAGCTGGAGCATTGGCAAGTCCGTATACTAAACGTGTATATTTAAACAGGCCTTTAGGCGTATTAATGGTAGTTAAGCTTTGAGACGAATCTTTGATTTTAAATTGATTATAAGCGTTACTTAAATCAAGCTTTGTGTAATGCTGTCCGCCTCCAATTTTAGCAAAAACTTCATCTATATGAGGCAATGGGTATCTATCAATCTTTAAAACCTTATTTAAAGTGCAAGAAAAATCTCCAGCTATTTTTACTTTTCCGTTGTCTTTTAAAACTGGGACAATAGGGGTTGCGTACTCAGAAAATTGTACAGGTTGTAAAATACCTAACATGACTAATCGGTCTAATTCTTTTTCTACTTTTTCTTTCAGGGCAAACGGTATGGATCGCGGTTTAAAAAAATTTGGTACAGAATTTTCCTTTATATATAATTCTACTTCGAATTTATTAAAACACCCAAGTTCTTCTTCCCAAAGCTCAGGAAATTCGTTTAAAATCTGTTGCACCTCCCTATTTCCGGACAATTCTATCAAATTATTGTTATCAGAAACTAATTTAATATTAAATTGAGCCATAAAGTCACGTCCAAGGAGAGGTGGCCCTCCTCCTTTAATTACATGAAATTGTATTTGACGTTGAATATTATTATAAGAAACATAACAATTGAAATGACCAATAGGAGTGACTTTATGTTTCGTGTACAAGCAAAATACAAGATTCGATTTCAATAATTCGTATTGTTTAAAATACTTAAAGTAAAAATTCTCGGATATAACACTGCGACCTGCACCACAATCAAGTTCCATGGTCATAAGCACACCATCTATCATTACATCTACTTTAATAGGTTCAAAGTTCGCATACCTTAAATTGTTGAGGTCGCATTCGTTGCAAACATGATCAGTTGGTTCGATATTATTTATCGACATCTTCCCGCACTTTTTGACACACATTTTTTTAAGGTGACCTTTATCACCGCACACCAAACACTTGTAATTACGAAAACGACACTTTTCCGCCACATGGTTGCGTAAACCGCACACAAAACAGCGCCCGTCCGCCGCCGCTCCAGTGGCGGCCGCTCGCGCCACAGCGCCCTGCGCCCGGCGCCCGCGGACGTGGTACATTGCTTCTTCCTGTTTGATTCGATGCTCCCCAGCGGCGTCGACGAAGGAACGTGCCGCGCGAGCGCATGCAGCTTGTTGTGCTATTTCTATGGCCTTAGGCAGGGTGAGAGACGCTAATTCTTGTTCAAATAAGCGATCTCTTTCCGGTCCTGCCCTGAGCCCCAACACAAATTTGTCTCTGAGCACCGTATGTAATTCAGCAGCACTAAAGTTGCAATATATCGCCAATCCTCTGAGTCGTGCCGCCCAATCTTCTATGCTTTCGCCGTCGATTCTCACAGCATCATAGAATTTTGCTCTGTCGGCAAAAGTCGAACGTTTTGGTTCAAAATGGTTATTTAAAACGCCAATTAGTTCCGACCAGGTGACGTCGTCCAAATTCCGTGGATGCACTAAATTTTTAGCAAGACGGTAAGATTCGTCTGAGAAATGCGTTAATAGTACTGCACACCAGTTATTCGGCGGTATCACATTCAATTTAATGAAATTAATTAACTTTCCGTAAAATATCTGCCATTCTTGGCTTTTGTGATCGAAAATATTTAAGTTGCCGATTATGGCAGCCATCTTGCAATGCGCGCGAGGGCAAGTATTATACTCGTCGCCAGTGGACTATTTAGGTGTAAGAATAAAACGACCGTATACAAAGAGAGCACGTTTTTACTGGCTCGCGGGGGGAAGGCGGCCACTGTACACTACAGTTACCCTTCCTAGCATTTGGTTAATAATTTGGTATACCTTTTTAACATTCCCGAAATTATCTTTAATATTTTTAACGTAATAGTTGTTTCTTTTAAATTCTAATATCTTGTGGACCTTATTACGAGTTTTATTATATTCTAATCTTAGACTAGGATCACAAGAGTTATTTTTCCAAGCTCGAAATAATTTATCGCGTTTTTCACAGAGTCGTGTTAGGTTTTCATCAATCCAAGGTACCTTAAGTCGTTTGGTTTGTTTGTCAAGGTTGTAAGTTTTTTTAGAAGTTGCCATTTTATTTGCATGTTCAAATGAAGTATTGATAAACTGGAGAATATCAATCGGAGAACTCATGTCATTGGTTTGGGCCCAATTCACATTTCGTAACTCCTTATATAAAATATTAGTATTAATTATATTTTTCGTAACACTCTGTATATACTTGGATGGCGATTCGTCGATAGATATATATATATATATATATATATATATATATATATATATATATATATATATATATATATATATTGTAGTGAAACACACGCAAGTTGGTTGAACACTGATTTATTTCAAAGTACCCACTTATGTACATACATTTTATACTACATCTTTTCCTTTTTACAAAAAATGAGAAAAAAAAAATACAACATTACTAATTAAACTAAAACATAAGAAAGATTAACCTAATAAAAAAATAAATAAATTCAAAATATTTTCTAGATCACTATAGTACACATATTTTCTTATTAATATAAATAAACCACAAACCAATAAATATAATTTAATCATCTCTAGATATTTGTCCTAATCTGGCTTTTGACCTTGTTACGGGAATTAATTTCGGGGATGGGGAGGATAAGCAGCTAGACGAGTCCGTAGTGTTATTGGGGCTGTAGTCATCAGCGATGCTGTGAAACGAAGAGTTTAAATCCTCGACCTCGCCTTCTAACGCGGGCGATGCAGACGGCACGACGCGACTCGCTTGCGGTGACGAGCCCGTTGTATCCAGTGATTTTTTTCTACGCCTAGGCACAACTGGAGTTTTCACCTGCTTTTGTGTCTTTTTGTCACCCATATACTTCTTTTTCTCCGGAGCCCCAGACCCTCGAACTACTAAGTGACTGCGAGTTCGTCGATACCTATTTCCGCTCTCATCTTTTACGATGTACGATCTGGGCTGCGTTGCCCGTGCAACCACTGAAACCGGTTTTCTAGTTCCATTGTTTATCATTGTTGCTTTATCACCTAAGGACAAACGTTTAAGTGGCATTGCCGAACGATCATAGTATTTTTTAATCGTCAACCGGTTGTTTAATAACGCTTGATAATTTTGTTCATTATTTACTTTTTCCCCCAGGAGCTTCGCACTGACCGGTAATTTTGTATTTAAGCGTCTACCCATCAGCATTTGTGCCGGAGAATCTAGGCCGTTGCGTGGTGTAGCCCTAAAATTGAGCAATGATAAGTAAAAGTCTTCTCCCGAGTCCACACACTTTTTCAATAAATTTTTTACCGTCTGAACAGTTCTTTCGCTTTTCCCGTTCGATTGTGGGTAACGTGGAGATGATGTCTCGTGTGTTACTTCCCAGTCACGCATAAACTTTTTGAACTCCTGAGAGCTATAGGCTGGCCCATTGTCCGTCACTAATTCTGCCGGTATTCCATGGCGCGAAAATTGTTCCTTCATAAACTTAATTATGTTGCTTGATGTTACATTTACTACTTGTCCGACTTCTACATAATTAGAAAAATAGTCCACTAAAACGACGTAATTTTTCTTTTTGTACTCAAAAGTGTCCGACGCTAGTTTATGCCAAGGCAGAGCAGGAACGGTATGTTGCAGTAGCGGCTGACGACGCGCAGAGGGCGCATGCAACGCGCACGCCGTGCAACGACGCACGGTGCGCTCCACATCTTCGCATAGTCCTGGCCAGAACATTACTTCACGCGCTCGCCTTTTACATCGTTCTATGCCTAAATGCCCTTCATGCACACGTGACAACATTTCCGCGCGTAATGCAGATGGAATAAAAACACGATCGCCTTTGAAAATGATTCTCGCTACGTAATGAAGCTGCTCACGATATGGCCAGAATACTTTGATTTTTTCAATCACATCACGCCTATTCCTAGGCCAACCGTTCAATACATAATTTAGCAACCATGTACATTCACTGTCCTTCTTTATTTCATTTTGTATCTTTTCTAATTTTTGAGGACTAAACGGTACGTTTTGTAACATAAAACACGTTTGTGTCTCGACCTCTGCTGAGACGCCGTCCTGCATTAGCTCTTTCAAGGGAGCTCTCGATAGAGTGTCCGCAATATACATGTATTTTCCAGGTGTATAAATGACTTTAAACTCATATCCTTGTACTCTCATCATCATTCTCTGTAAACGAGCTGGAACTGAAACTAGCGGCTTGCTAAAAAGTGCTTCTAAAGGTTTGTGATCTGAGTGAATTGTAACATCAGACCGCCCATAAATGTATTGCCTGAAGCGCTCAACCGCAAACACAATAGCAAGCATTTCTTTTTCTATTTGGGCGTACCTAGTTTGTGCATCCGTGAGTGTGAGTGAGGCAAACTCCACCGGACGACCTGCCTGCAACAACACCGCACCTAACGCCACGCTCGACGCGTCCACTGACAGCACTATGGGCGTACGCTCACAGTACAGCGCCAACACAGGTGCCGTAGCCAGCTTGCCTTTCAGCTTGTCTACCGCATCAGAATGTTGTTGCTCCCATATCCATGCAGATTCCTTCTTTAATAAGGTCCTTAAACTGTTCACACATTCCGAGTAGCCATGTATAAATTTTGCTAGATAGTTCACCATACCTAGAAATCTTTCTAAGGCCTTCCTATCACATGGGTAAGGCATGTCCATTATTGCCTTTACCTTTCTCTCATCTACTCCCATACCGTTAGCATTAAACTTGTGACCCAAGTACGTAATTTCAGGTACACCAAATTGACACTTTTCACGATTGAACTTAATGCCGATCTCCCTAGCACGTTGTAAAAGGCCTTTTAATCGACGGTCATGTTCTTGACTAGTACTTCCCCAAACCATGACGTCATCCGCGAATGATTCGACCCCCTCTAAATCTTCTAAATGCTGTCGTAGTTTCGCGTGAAAGACTTCAGGCGCACAATTAATCCCATAAGGTAAACGTAAAAATTGATACCGACCATACGGTGTACTAAACGTGCAGAGATCAGCACTGGCGTCGTCAATTTCCACCATCCAAAAGCCGCAGCGCGCGTCGAGCACGCTGTAGACGGTCGCCCCGTGCAGGCGCGCAGCCATCTCCGGCACGGTAGGCAGCGAGTAATGCGCGCGTCGCACCGCCCGGTTAAGAGGTCTGGAATCCAAACAAACCCGAATAGTACCATCTTTTTTCGGTATTAAAACTATGGCATTCACCCAGTCAGTTGGGTGTGTGACTTTTCTGACCACACCTAGCCCCTCCATTCTACGCAACTCGTCTAATAACTTGTCCTTAAGTCCCAATGGAATTTTTCGTGCAGGACATATAACCGGCTGTATATTTTTATCCATCACAATACTATATTTGCCCGGTAATTTCCCTAAACCATGAAACAAATCAGAATACTCTTCAATATTTATTGTATTTACATGATTAATTAAACCTAACGTAATGCAACCATTCAAACCGAGCACATTCTGACAATTGAAATCTGCAACAACGAATGAAAGTAAATAAAGATTATTGTTGTAAACAATGGACAGCTTATCGATTCCCAGAATAGGTAGTTGGTTACCTGTAAAGGAATGTACTCGCTTTGTGAAAGGCTTAAGGTTCATAATTGAAAAACCCAAATTTAAATATTCCATTTTAGAAATAACATTTATCATAGACCCTGTATCTATTTTTAGAATAAATTGTTTGTTATTGCATTTAACAATCTCTATCCATTCTTTCAAAAACTTACTTGGTTTATTGGGTTGTTCAATCGTGTTAATATAAAACATTTCGTCATCCTTTTCACTGTCACTATTTACGCTTAAATTTAATACTTTACGTACAATTTTCCGTTGCTCACACACTCGCGAGAAATGACCTTTCTTTTCACACACAAAACACAACGCATTATTCGCGGGGCATCGTACGCCGCCCGAACACCGCCCGCCACACGTAGGACAGGGCGCGCGCGCGGGGGGCTGCGGCCACCAGCTACCAGCGCCGCGAGCGCCGCGCGGCCGGCCCCTGCCGCCGCCGCGTACGCCGTTACGCCGCCGCCGTCCGTCGCTTACGCCTGCGCCGCCATCGTGAACCGCGTTCACCTGCATACCGCCGTCGATACATTTGCCTTCCTCGTTTGAAACTTCTGCCACTTGACAAATTTGCATTGCCTTTTGTAACGTTAAGTCATCAGTGCGAAGTAAACGATCTCTCACAGTGTTGTTAATAATGCCACACACAATCTTATCTCGTAGCAAACTTTCTTGTAGCTCACCAAATTCACATTGTTGGCTTAATAATCGTAAAGCAGTCAAAAATTGATCGATATTTTCCCCTTCTTCTTGGTTACGAGTAAAAAATTTAAACCGCCTGACAGTTATATTGGGTTTCGCACCGAAATGACCGTCAAACTTTTTTAATATGCAATCGATATCATCTTCATTTTCACCCTCTTTAAATGTGAAAGTAGTGTATACTTCGTAACCGGCCGAGCCAATGAGGTTCACCAACAGACTAGCCTGAACTTCCTTAGGCTTTTTGCTCACTCCAGACGCCTTTAAAAACACCTCAAAGAGCTTCCGCCATTTCCTCCACGCTTCTGAGCGCGCAGCCGGGCCGCCCTCGAGACATAATTCCGCTGGAGGACGCGCGTGTTCCATAATTATATGCTAACTTTAATATTTCCAGTCTATTTATACACTTGTACACAATATTTTATAAGGTGCAGTCCGTTTAACCACTTTACATTATATTTAAAATAGCACCGCTGCCACCATGTAGTGAAACACACGCAAGTTGGTTGAACACTGATTTATTTCAAAGTACCCACTTATGTACATACATTTTATACTACATATATATATATATATATATATATATATATATATATATATATATATATATATATATATATATATATAATAATTTAATATATTAATTAATATATTAATAGTAATAATTAATTTATTTTAAGATTTAAAACGTTTGCAATTTTTTTTTATAGTAATTAATTAATTAAAAATAAGCTTAGGATAAATCAAGTAGATTTCTACCTTTATTATATTTTATAGAATTAAACTATACCTAATAGTATCAAAAACTATTGTGCATCTTACACTAAAATATAATTTTAAATTAAACAAGAATTTATAATTCTTTAATATATCCTTTATATTATTTTATATCTTTTTTTTAACTAAAATAAAATGTTTTTCTTATTTATTTTAATTTTTAGAACATTTATTTCAATCTCATCTAATTCTTGATTTGGATGTTGAATCGGGTTAGAAATTAATTTATTAAGATTTATTCCTTTAATTTCTAATTCTAATAATTTACTAATATCAGAAGCATCATTAAAATATTTTTTAACTCAATCTATTGCCTCAATTAATCTTTTATTTTCTATTTTAATAAAAATAATTTTATTAAAAAATTTTGACTTAAATAATTTTTTATCAATTATAATTAACTCATCTTTATTAATAAAAATAGGTTCAGCTCCACTTCATTTTTGATTCCCAAATATTGTTGAAGGATTATCTTGATTTAATAATTTTATTTTAATAAGATGACAAAAAATTACCCCCATAATTTTATTATCTTACTATATAAATAATATTTTTTTTATTAATCATAATAATAATAAATATCATAATTGGAGCCATTGGAGGATTAAATCAAACTTCATTACGAAAATTAATAGCTTACTCCTATTAATAACTTAGGATGAATAATTTTTGCTATTATAATCAGAGAAAATTTATGAATTTTTTATTTTAGAACATATTCATTCTTAATCAGAATTATAATTTTCTTATTTTATAATTTAAATATATTTTTTATTAATCAACTTTTTATTAATAATATAAACTCAATAATTAAAATTAATTTATTTATTAATTTTTTATCTTTAGGGGGATTACCCCCTTTTATTGGATTTTTACCTAAATGAATTATTATTAATTTTTTAATTAACAATAAAATATTTTTATTAAGATTTATTTTTATTATAATAAGATTGATTATATTATTTTTTATATTCGGATTATTTATTATTCTTCAATATTCAATTATATCAAAATAAAATGATTTAAAAGTAATTTTAAAAATATTTTTTTATTATTTACCAATCTCATATCACTTATTTCTATTTTAGGAATTATCTTAAGAACCTTTTTATTTTTTAAAAGGTTTTAAGTTAATTTAAACTAATAGTCTTCAAAATTATTTATAAAGATTTCTTCTTTAAGCCTTAAAAATTTTATATTTTTCCTTAAAATTTGCAATTTTAAATCATTATTGAATATAAGACTTAAAACTTAATAAAAGAAAAACTCCCGTAAATAAATTTACAATTTATCGCCTATAAACCTCAGCCATTTTATTTTATTTACCCTCAAACTAAAAATTAATAAATTAGCGAAAATGATTATATTTATCAAATCATAAAGATATTGGAACATCATATTTTATTTTTGGAATTTGAGCAGGGATAGTAGGAACCTCATTAAGATTATTAATTCGTGCTGAATTAGGTACTCCAGGATCTCTAATTGGAGATGATCAAATTTATAATACTATTGTAACAGCTCACGCCTTCATTATATTTTTTTTATAGTAATACCAATTATAATTGGAGGATTTGGTAATTGATTAGTACCTTTAATACTGGGAGCCCCTGATATGGCATTTCCACGAATAAATAATTTATAAGATTTTGATTATTACCACCCTCTCTTACCCTATTAATTTCAAGAAGAATCGTAGAAAATGGAGCTGGAACTGGATGAACTGTTTATCCCCCTTTATCATCTAATATTGCTCATGGAGGAAGATCAGTTGAGTTAGCTATTTTTTCCCTTCATTTAGCTGGAATTTCTTCTATTTTAGGAGCAATTAATTTTATTACAACAATTATTAATATACGATTAAATAATATATCATTCGATCAAATACCTTTATTTGTTTGAGCTGTAGGGATTACAGCATTTTTATTATTACTATCATTACCAGTTCTTGCTGGAGCAATTACTATATTACTAACTGATCGAAATTTAAATACATCATTTTTTGACCCTGCTGGAGGGGGGATCCCATTTTATATCAACATTTATTTTGATTTTTTGGACATCCTGAAGTTTACATTTTAATTTTACCTGGATTTGGAATAATTTCCCATATTATTCAAGAAAGAGCCCAAGAAAGAGGTAAAAAAGAAACTTTCGGTTGTTTAAGAATAATTTACGCTATATTAGCAATTGGATTACTAGGGTTTATTGTAGGAGCTCACCACATATTTACAGTAGGTAGAGATATTGATACTCGAGCTTATTTTACTTCAGCAACTATAATTATTGCAGTACCAACAGGAATTAAAATTTTTAGATGATTAGCAACTCTTCATGGAACACAAATAAATTATAGACCTTCCATACTTTGAAGCTTAGGGTTTGTATTCTTATTTACTGTGGAGGGATTAACAGGAGTAATTCTAGCTAATTCCTCTATTGACATTACTCTTCATGATACTTATTATGTAGTAGCTCACTTTCATTATGTATTATCTATAGGAGCAGTATTTGCTATTATAGGGGGGTTTATTCATTGATACCCATTATTTACTGGATTATCTATAAATCCTTTTATATTAAAAATTCAATTTTTAATTATATTTATTGGGGTAAATTTAACATTTTTTCCTCAACATTTTTTTTGGGGTTAGCTGGAATACCTCGACGATACTCTGATTATCCAGACTCTTATATTTCATGAAATATTATTTCCTCATTAGGTTCCTATATTTCTTTATTAGGAGTTATAATAATACTAATCATTATTTGAGAATCAATAATTAACCAACGAATTAGAATCTTTACCCTAAATATAAGATCTTCTATTGAATGATATCAAAATTTACCCCCAGCTGAACATTCTTATAATGAACTACCTATTCTAAGTTATTTCTAATATGGCAGATTATGTGTAATAGATTTAAACCCCATATATAAAGGTCTATCCTTTTTTTAGAAATAGCAACATGATCTAATCTCAACTTCGGACTCGTTCGGACTATTTTAAGTTATAATAAATATTATTGACTTTTAATTAATAAAAGGCTTGTGCTATATAAATATTAAAATACGAAGAATTTGTACTGGCAAAACAGTTTTCTTGAAAAGTGCACATAGTGAGTGTTTCAACGAAACTATTACTTCACGGAAGACTAACCAACATTGTTATTAGTGAGTGATCCTATTAGTTATTACATAAAGTGTGTAAATTAAAGTCCTGAGTACATTTATACCGACACAATATTAAATTCCATAAAGAAGAATACATATAGGGCTGACACATATTATTTTTACCCGTGACTATACTTGTCGAATTTTATTAACAATGTCTAAAATAGTTTTAATTTGGGGTTGCTGTAAGGGCTCTGAAACAGGAGCTTATGTGAAATGTAAACTATGCTCAAAAGCTTTCCATATTGAATGCATTGTACCAAGAGATGCCCAAGGAGCAAGTTTAGAACCAGACTGGGTGTGCCCCTTATGCAAAGGTGCACAACGGAAAGCTCGGAACTTGGACAATTCTCCGTTACCACCCTATGATCGAGTAAATATTGAAAACTATTCCGCGAAGAGATCCTCCAAAAGGCAAGCTTTATCTTCGCCTCCAGAAACAAAAGATAATAATGAGTCTATGACCGAGGAAAAAGTGCGAGATATGATAAGTGATGTGATGGAAATTCACTTGGAACGTTTTTTGGAGAAGGTTAACGAGAATGTGTCAAGAACAATAAGCAAGGAAATCAAAGTCGTCAGAGATGAAATTAGTGATTTACAGGATTCCGTTAGCTTCATGAGCAAGCAGTATGATGATATTCTTAAAGACTTTAAGACAACTAAAGAAACCGTTAAGGATTTGAGGGAAAACAATGATTAAATGCAAATGATGGTTAACAACTTGAACGCGAAAGTGAACCAACTTGAGCAAGAATCTAGGAATAGTAATATAGAGATTCAATGTGTGCCTGAGAACAGATCTGAGAACATAAATTCTATTGTTATTCAATTATCCAAAGTAATAAAGTGTGCCGTAACAGAAGAAAATATATTGCAATGCACTAGAATAGCAAAATTTAATAAAGAAAGTGCCCGACCTCGTTCGATTGTTGTTAAGCTTTCCTCGCCTCGCATTCGTGATTCTTTTTTGGCTTCTGTTATAAAATTCAATAAAGCTAACCCAGATTCTAAATTGAACACTTCACATATTGGCATTGCCGGCGAAAGAAAACCCATATTTGTTACTGAACATCTATCGACGTATAATAAATCTCTTCATGCAGCAGCTAGACAAAAGGCTAAAGAGTTAAATTATAAATTTATTTGGGTCAGGAATGGACAAATTCTCATGCGGAAGTCCGAATCATCTAAGTATGTTGTAATAAAAAACATGGAATTCCTCGAAAAACTAGAGTAGCTCTGCTTCTATAGTTTTTTTTTGCCTTATTTTTGTATTTTCTTAATTTTAATTCATAAACCATGGCTAATAAAGGCTACACAAAACATATACTTAATATTTACTACCAAAATGTTCGAGGACTTAGATCTAAGACCAACTTGTTTTACAATAATGTATGTAATTGCTCTTACGATGTCATTGTTTTATCAGAGACCTGGCTAAATAATAATATTTTAAACACTGAGTTATTTAACAACAATTATGTTGTGTATAGAAGGGATAGGGACTTATCTAGTATTAATTCTAAAAAAGATGGAGGTGGTGTCTTAATAGGTGTTACAAAGAGTATAAATTCTGTGCGTATGAGGGATTGGGAAAGCGACCAAGAAGATATCTGGGTTGTAATAAAAGATCATGCCAAAACTAAAGGCAAAGACCTATCACTATGTGGTGTTTATTTACCTCCACCTATAAACAAAGTTAATTTAGACAATTTTATTGACAATTGTAACAGAATTATTGACCAAAATGATATATACGCTATTCTATTAGGAGATTTTAACCTTGGTCGTATTAACTGGGAGACATTTAATGATAATTCAAAGCAATTCAAACTGTCTCACGTTGAACAGATATTCATGGACTTCTGTTCGGTAAATAATTTGCATCAACACAATAACGTTAAAAATTATTCAGGTAAAATGCTCGACTTAGTCTTATGTAATGGATTAAATTGTGCAGTTAGTGAAGCCTTGGACATTTTATCTAATATTGATCGTCTACATCCACCTTTAGTAATTGATGTATCCCTTCAACACTGTATTCAACTTGACTATAATATTAATAGTCGATACCAATTTTCTAAAACTAATTTTGAAGCAGTGAATGATTACTTTAATAATACCAACTGGCGTAGCCTTTTCTCCGAATGTAGGGATATAAATGAAATGGTAAACTGTTTTTATGATATGTTATGGAAAGCTATCAAATTGCATACACCTGTAGCGTCATTTAAGCGATCAAGAAAATGTCCGATATGGTTTAATAGTAGTTTGAAAAATTTATTTAAGGAAAAGGAGAATCTTAGAAGAAGATACAAAATTTATAAAAATCCTTTAGATGAACTGTCGTTAAAATGTTTAAAAAAACGCTGTGATAAACTTGCTAAAGAATGCTACGATAAGTATTTAAATTCTATAGAAAGTAACATTCCTAAGAGTCCTAAATATTTTTGGTCATTTCTTAAAGCTAAACGTGCTAGTACTAATAGCTATCCAAATGTTATGGCTTTTAATAACACTACAGCTTCAACGGGTCCGGATATTTGTAATTTGTTTGCTAGTTTTTTTTCATCTGTTTACACCAGTGATTCTAAAGTTCCCAACGATGAATTTATATGTCTTAGCACTATACCACATAACTATAGCGGTCATTTTTCGCACCTTATTTTGGATAGAGATACGATCAAGAGTAAATTAAAAAATCTTGATAAAATGAAAGGCGCAGGTTTAGATGGAATACCACCCAATTTTATTATTTCCTGTGCTTCCTCACTCTCTATTCCTTTATGTATGATTTATAATGAAGCATTGCAAACTGGTATTTTCCCAAATCAATGGAAAATAGCTAAAGTAGTGCCTATTTTTAAGTCTGAGGACAAAAGCAATGTGACTAATTATCGACCGATATCTATTTTATCTACTTTTGGAAAAGTTCTAGAATCACTCGTATGTCCCCATATTCAACATTATTTTTCTCGATATCTCACTCTCCATCAGCATGGTTTCGTAACTTCTAGATCCACCTCTACCAATTTAGTGTTATTTACTGAACATATTGCTAAAGCTCTTGACGCGCAAAGTCAAATTGATGTAATTTATACCGATTTTAGTAAAGCCTTTGATAAAGTTCCACATAAACTACTAATTAAAAAGCTGTTTGCATATGGAATTGGTGGCTCTTTGTTATCTTGGATAGAATCTTACTTAAGTGAACGGAGCTTTTGCGTTGTAATAAATGGATTTAAATCTTCTTATTTTAAAATCACATCAGGAGTACCGCAAGGGTCTCATTTAGGGCCATTACTTTTTAATATTTTTGTTAACGACCTTCCTAGTTATCTACATCATTGTGAAACTTATTTATATGCTGATGATTTAAAGTTTGGCAGAGAGATCAAATCACACATTGACGCCAATTTGGTACAGATTGATCTAAATAATTTAGTAGAATGGTGTAAAAATAATCTAATGTCATTGAATCATAAAAAGTGCTCTCAAATAACTTTCACTAGAAAGACAAAACCTATTATAACACAGTACTCTATAAAAAACAATAAAATTGAAAAGGTAGATGCTGTAAGAGATCTGGGTATTATACTTGACAATAAACTAACCATGGTCCCACACATTGAATCATGTATAAGAAAAGCATATAAAATGTTAGGATTTATCTGTCGTAACGGAAAAGAATTTCGAAAACCGAGTACAAATATTTCTCTTTATAATTCTTTAGTTAGAAGTCACCTTGAGTATTGTAGCGTTGTTTGGAGGCCGCATTATGCCACCCACTCGCTTAGGATCGAGCGCGTTCAAACAAAATTTGTAAGGCATCTTTCTTGGACAACATCAGTAGGAAATCGTTTTACTCCATATTTTGACAGGCTTAGACATTTCAAAACGCTACCCTTGTCATCACGTAGAGATTTACTGGATTTGATGTTTTTATTCAAAATTGTCAGAAATAAAGTAGATTGCCCACAGCTCTTAGAACTTTTAAATTTTGCTGCCCCCACTAGGATTCCGCGTTATCATATAAAGCCCTTTGCACCGCCATTACGCAAAACAGCTCTTGGTTTTAACTCTCCTATTCCTCGTTTATGCAGGTTATACAATAAAATGAACGGTTTAGACATATATCATGACTCCTTATTCAAATTTAAGAAATACATTCACTCAGAATTAATCAATAAAATTTAAGTCTAGCCTCTTACCCTGATGTTTTGTTGTGTATTATCTTTATATTAAGCAAGCTATGTTTGCCTGTAAGAGACTGTACATTTAGCATAAGACCATTAACATGTATATTTAATTAAGCATAATAACAATGTATCAGTTGTTGGTAAACTTAATAAATTAAAAAAAAAAAAACTTACAAAATGGAGCCTCCCCATTAATAGAACAAATTATTTTTTTTCATGATCATACATTAGCTATTCTTATTATAATTACTATCCTAGTTGGATACTTAATAATTTATTTATTTTTTAATAAATATATTAATCGATTTTTATTGGAAGGTCAAATAATTGAATTAATTTGAACTATTTTACCAGCTATTACCTTAATTTTTATTGCATTACCTTCTCTACGTCTTTATATTTATTAGATGAACTTAATAACCCATTAATCACCCTAAAATCAATTGGACATCAATGATATTGAAGATATGAATATTCAGAATTTTTTAATGTAGAATTTGATTCTTATATAATCCCATCAAATGAACTCTCCTTAAATAGATTTCGTTTATTAGATGTAGATAATCGAATTGTTCTACCTTTAAATAACCAAATTCGAATTATAGTAACCGCTACTGATGTAATTCACTCATGAACAGTCCCAGCTTTAGGGGTCAAAGTAGATGCTAATCCTGGTCGACTTAATCAAACTAACTTTTTTCTTAATCGACCTGGATTAGTTTTTGGGCAATGCTCTGAAATTTGTGGGGCAAATCATAGTTTTATACCTATTGTAATTGAAAGAGTGCCAATTAATAACTTTATTAATTGAATTAATAATTATTCATCATTAGATGACTGAAAGCAAGTACTGGTCTCTTAAACCATTTTATAGTAAATTAGCAATTACTTCTAATGAAATAAAGAATTAGTTAAATAATATAACATAAAAATGTCAAATTTAAATTATTACTAAGTAATATTCTTTTTTATCACTTAAAAATTGTAAAGACTGGTTAGTTTCACGTTCCCCCAGGGGGTGCCGCCCTGGTCTCTTCTCCGACCAGGTAGCGGTACAAGGGGATGCGTCCCGGGGCCCCGAGCGGCCACTGTCACATTCCCCCCTCACTCCGTGACAGTGGTGTCCCACCTCTCCGCCTCCAAATCCCAATGCCTGCCCTTCCTTACCAAACCTCCTCCCCAAACGCCCCTCCTTTCCGATGCGACGGCCAGCGTCGAGGTGTTCTCCGCTGGCTGTCAAGGACGGCGGTGGTGATTTCCACCCCACCACCGCCCTCCTGACCGGCGACCTACCCTACCCTCCCCGACCCCGTCTGCCAACGCTGCTGTGTGCGCGAGGCGACGGGAAAAGGGGAGGAAGGAGAGGGGGGAGGGGTGTTGGCGCAGGAGCAATCCTTCGCAGCCTCCCCCTCCCCCCATCGCGAAGCCCCCCCCGCCGCTGACGCTGCTGAGTGCGCGAGGCGGCGGAGGGGGAGAAAGGAGAGGGAGGGGTGATGGCGCAGGAGAAATCCTTCGCAGCCTCCCCCTCCCTCCTATCGCGAGGCCCCCCCCGCCGCTGACGCTGCCGATTGCGCGAGGCGGTGGGGGGGGCGGGGTGGAAGAAGAGGGGGAGGGGTGTTGGCGCAGGAGCAATCCTTCGCAGCCTCCCCCTCCCCCCACCGCGAAGCCCCCCCCCTCCACCGCTGACGCTGCTGAGAGCGCGAGGCGGCGGAGGGGGAGAAAGGAGAGGGAGGGGTGATGGCGCAGGAGAAATCCTTCGCAGCCTCCCCCTCCCCCCCCATCGCGAAGGCCCTCCCCCCCGCCGCTGACGCTGCTGTGTGCGCGAGGTGGCGGGGGGAGGAGGAAGGAGAGGGAGGGGTGATGGCGCAGGAATAATTGCAGCCTCCCCCTCCCGGCGGCAGCGGGCGTCGAGGTCTGGGGGATCAACATAGACCTCCGCCCGCACTAATGCCGCGAGAGGGCGCGAGAGGTAGCCGCGCGTCCCTCTCAGGGCCGGGGACCACCATCTCCCCCGGCCCGAACACAGGAGAAGCCGCCTCTGGTTACGAGGCGGCAAGCCGCTGCCGGGGTCGCGGGTTAAGCTCGCGCACATACCGTGACCCCGGCGCTAGGCGGAAAGAAGGCTCCCATGGGGTTTTAGTGGGTATACCGGCAGCCGGTCGTATTGAACCGGCGTCGGGGAGCCCCACACACCGGCCGCGCATGAGCCCCCGCGCGGCTGACGGTGCGGTAACGCATTTCCCCATGTAAAAAAAAAAAAAAAAAAAAATGGTTAGTTTCACGTAACTCCCTTTTCAATGATTTTTTCTATTTCCGCTGATATATGTGATAACAGTTTAGATGTATTTATTGGCAAGTTGTCTTCCTTATTTGAGCCTGTATCATTATCGTCCTCTGTCTCATCTTCTGGAAATGAACTTTTTCTAAAGGGTGATTTTTGTTTGCAGTTATTGCATGTCCATTCAAGGTTATCCGCGGCTTTTAGCAGGTTAATTTGTTTATTGGAAAGCTCAGTGCAGACAGTATTAGCGTGTACTATTGCTCCACATCGTTTGCATTCCAATTCGGGGGTTTTTTTTGTCACAATTTTATTACAACTTTTACACTTTCCCATATTAGTGGGTAGTTCGAAATTTATTTATAGTTTATTGTGTACGTCCTCACGATACAACAATTGGGCGAGACATGGAGAGATTAGATGCGAGGGCGCGAAAGAGATCATAGTGTAATACTTTTTGTGGATGACACGTACCTTATATGCTTTTATGTACCCTTGACATGTCTAAATTTTTTTATAACGATTGGTTGAGTCGTTGGTTGGTTTCGTTAAGGTATGAAAGCGTAACAAACATACTCACATAAAATTTTATTAGTTACTAGCTTCTGCCCGTGACTTCGTCCGCGTGGTGCGGTTTTTTAGCTGTCCCACAGGAGCTCTTTAATTTTACGGGATCAAAGTATCTGGTGGTGCGGGTGACAAAGGTAAGAATTTGTTGATGGTGGAAGGAGGCAAAATCCACAGCCTGGTAGATAAAGCGGCACTCACCTGCGGATTCCCAATCCTCGTTCCTTAGAATAACACGTTCAGCACGTCTTCCGAAATTTGCGTATTATTCACACCAACAACTGGAGCGGGTTTACAGGTAAAATAGCGTTCTTATTTTTTGATTGCACTTAATGCGCGTGCGGTGATCGCGGGGCTTTCGACGTACTGGGTCGCCCGTCGGCACGAATCATGGTTGGCCGACAGATGGCACCACCTGTCTCTATCCAGCATGCGGATTTGCGGGAAGGAGGGGAAAGGTAATATAAGGCACAAAACGCCTAACCGGTATCCTATATGTTGACCAGGGATATAAGCTATCAGCATACAAAATTTTATGTAAATCGGTCCAGTCGTTTCGGAGATTAACCGCTACAAACAGACAAACAGATAAACAGACAAACAGAGAAACAAAAAAATTAAAAAAATCTAATTTAGTTCTATTTCACTTCTTATATCCTCCTGATTTGGTTTTTAGCATTTTTATTAATTGTGCAGAAGTTTGACCTCTACAATTTTATTATATGTATAGATTTTGATTGCCGTAAAGTTTGCCCAACACCCCGGGTAGTGTGTTTGTAATAGTACCATATTCGATTCCTCCTGGCTCAGGGTCATTGAGCGTTGTGCAAGACGCTTATCGTATTTAAGGGTGGTAAATGCGTTTAGTGTTTCTTAAATAAAATTAAGGAACGTCATGCAAGCCGCCCTTTGACTGCGTTCGGCTACACGGGTCGTGCGGCTTATTTAAATCACTAAAAATAATGCCGTTTACATATAACCACATTAGATAGATAGATAGATAACACTTTATTGCACACCAAAATATATAATTACAGAAACAGACCATTTCATTTACAATATTTTCTAGGCAATACAAATATATACACACGAATACATACATATATACACAATTATCTATACAATAATACACAAGTTATTATAATAAAAGTGTTAGCATGGTTATATTCTGTTAATCAGACAGCTATTTGTGGACAAATAGTGCTTTCTGAGCAAATTTCTAAATATTGGTAAAGATTTGGCCTCTCTGACAGTAAGAGGCAGCATATTCCAAAGTTTGACAGCCTGCACCGTAAAAGAATTACCATAATAGGATGAAGTGTGTGCAGGCGTCATAAGTTTTCGGTACGTATCATGGCGCAAATTGTGGGCAGTGGAAAGGCGAAGGAATTTAAAACGTTCCTTAAGGTACTGGGGACTATTAGAAGTAAATAATATGTTATAAAGGAGAATGAGAATGTCAGTATTCCGGCGAAAATGAATAGGAAGCCACTTGAGTCTTTTACGATATTCGGAAACATGGTGTAATAATAGAAAAGATAGTGGGCAACACTGCTTGTCATTCTGCGGCGTCCCTTGGTTAAAATGGCTTCTTCCTAAATGTATTGTAAATTGTAATGTAAACTTGGAGTTTAAAATAAAACACAATTATTGAAGATAAAGTGTTTATCATTAATTATAACCATATGAAACACAAACATGGCGCTGAGGACAGACAGGGCAAGAGATGGCACAAAACCTCGCGAAGAAACAAGCGTCGAACATGTGACCACGCGGCAACATGCGTCACAAGATGGAATCATGGGCATAAAACCTCCAGATTCCTTGAAAGACATGACTGCGGAAGGCTTCAAAAGGTGGAAAAGAAGATACGAAATATACAGAGTAGCGGCGCAACATGAACGGAAATCAGATAAGGTACAGGTGGCATTATTATTACATTGTATGGGCGAGGAATGCATTGAATTATATCAAACCTTCAATTTAACTGAAGAAGAAGAAGACTATTACTCAATAATAAAACTATTTTATACCCACTCAAAATGAAAGTTTAAACTCCCATATTTTTTTCACAAGAAACCAACTTGAGGGTGAAACATTTGATAATTATTTAACAGAATTAAAGAAGTTAAGTATAGATTGTAACTTTGGAGAGCTAAAGGACAGATTGATAAGGGATAGAATAGTAGCTGGTATTAGAGAAAATAGATTAAAAGACAGACTCTTAAGGGAGGTAGATCTAAATCTTGAAAAAACTATAAAAATATGTAAAGCTTCTGAATTAGCAACTGAGCAGTTAAAATACTTGGAAACTAAACATACTATGGATATGATACATAAAAAGAATGAACGGAAAACCCAAGCGGAGAGCCAGGCAGCAACAAAAATGGGTTATGCTGGGCCATCAACTTCATGGAACCATGGAAGGGAGTGTCAACGATGTGGATGTCATCATACATATAAAAAGTGTCCAGCATATGGGAAAAAGTGTTTGAAATGTAAAAAATTGGGACATTTTAGTAAAAAATGTAAATTTATAGATAAAACAGTGCGGCATGTAAAATTGGATGAAAATAATACAGATAATAATGACTCTGTGTTTATAGGAAATATTACACTAGGAAAAAACTGTGAGTGGACTGAAAAAGTGTTTTTTTTTAGAACAGGGACTGACAATAGAATTTAAATTACACAGGAGCGGAATGTAATGTTATTTCAAAACAATTATGTAAAAAAATGGGTCTTATGTGGAGCGATGCAAGTGTCAAGTTATCAAATTATGATGGGAAGAACAGTAGGAAAAGTATGTGTAAATTGTCAAATAGGCGATCAAAAACAAATAATTGAATTTCAAGTTACTAAATATCCTTTATTGCCTATTTTAGGGTTACCAACCCTTATTGAGTTTGGTATGGTAAACAGAACAAAAGAAATCAGTGTAATTGATGTCAATAATCCTTTCATTAGACAGTATAAGAAAGTGTTTATGGGATTAGGTAAAATAAAAGATTATGAGTATGAAATAAAGTTAAAAAAAGATTATGTAGGAAAAATTGAACCGAACCGACATGTACCATTAAAATTAATGTCAAAATTGAAGTATGAATCAGAAAAAATGGAAAAGTCAGGTATTATAAGCAAAATTAAAAAACCTACTGAATTTGTTAGTTCATTGATTATGACTTTAAAGCCAGATGGTAGTATTAGGTTATGTTTAGATCCACAACACCTTAATAAACAGATAGAGAGAGAGAGAGGTTTATGATGCCTACGGTAGATGAAATCATGGCTAAATTATCAGGTTCTAAGGTATATAGTGTACTTGATGCGCAAAGAGGATTTTGGCAAATTTCTTTATCGGAAAACAGTGAAGAGCTCACAACTTTCAATACACCATATGGTAGGTATGCTTTTAACCGTTTACCCTTCGGTTTAAACTCTAGTCCTGAAGTTTTTCACAAAGTATATGCAAATATATATAAAGATATAGAAGGGGTAGTAACTTATTGTGATGATTTATTAATTTATGCACCATCACCAGAAATTCATGATAACATATTGGGAAAAGTATTACAAAGAGCTCAAAAATATAATATTACATTTAATCCAGAAAAATGACAATTTAAAAAATGTGAAGTGAAGTACTTAGGGCACATATGAACAGCTGAAGGTATAAAATTAGACAGTGATAGGGTAAAAGCTACAAGTGAATTGAAACCTCCTCAAAATCAAAAAGAATTATTAAGATTTCTTGGCATGATCAATTATGTATCCAAATTTATACCTAATTTTTCAGAATTAACAGCTCCATTAAGGAATTAATTAAAAAAGATTTTAGATTTGTGTGGTCATATATACAACAGCAGGCTTATGATAATATAAAGAAAATTCTTTGTGAACCTTCCGTTCTAACATATTATGACAGTAATCAACAACTTGTACTTAGTGTTGATGCCTCACAGGAGGGCTTAGGGGCAGTTATATTGCAAAATAATAAACCGTTAGCTTATAGTTCCAAGGCAATGACAGAAACTGAAAAAAGGTACAGCCAAATAGAAAAAGAAAGTCTTGCTATTTTGTATGGATGTAAAAAGTTTTACCAATATCTTTTTGGTCAAAAGTTTATTGTTGAAAGTGATCACAAGCCTTTAGTGTCAATATTTAACAAACCATTATACAAGTGTCCAGCTAGATTACGAAGGATTAGAATGGCTTTACAATCATATGATTTTGAGATAATATATAAACCTGGTAAAGAGTTAGTGTTAGCAGATCATTTGAGTAGATCATATTTACAAGGGGACAGTAAGGAAACGTATGAAGCTGAGGTAGAAGCACATGTGTGTATGATTTTAGACTACAGTTTCAATATGACAAAAATGTAAATTATTTATTGAAGAAACAACTAGAGATGAAGAATTACAGTTAGTGTTACAGTATATTCATAATGGGTGGCCTCACAATAAAAGTCAGGTAGATAGTAGGGTAAAACAATATTTTGCTTATAGAGATGAGTTATGTGAATATAGAGGGTTAATATTAAAAGGCAGTCAAATTGTAGTTCCACAAGAGTATAGAAAAGAAATGTTGTACAGAATACATTATTCATATATGGGCATAGAAAAGTGTAAGAGTATGGCTAGAAAATCAATATTTTGGCCATCAATGACAAAACATATTGAAGATTATATAAGTACATGTGATACTTGTAAATCATATCAAAAGGCAAATACAAAAGAGCCTATGTTGTGTAAAGAAATTCCAAACAATGTATGGGAAATAGTAGCGATAGATATTTTTTTCATGTCAAATTTTCCTTACATTTTAGTAGTAGATACTTTTAGTAAGTTTGTAGAAATTAAAGAGTTAAAAAGTTTAACAGCTTTTAACACTATAAAAAGCTTAAAAGAAATATTTGCTAGGTTTGGGGTTCCACAGATAGTTTATTCGGATACGGGGATTCAATTTACAAGCATAGATTTTAAAAATTTTGCTAGTGAATGGGATTTTGAACATAAACTTACAAGTCCTAAACATCATCAGGCAAATGGCCTAGCTGAGAGGCATATTCAAACAGTTAAAAGAATGTTAAAAAAGTTGATTAGAGATAAAAGAGATATATATTTAGGTTTATTAGCATATAGAAATACTCCAATATCAGGTAACAATGGTATAACACCATCTGAATTAATGTATAATAGAGTTGTAAGATATATATTACCTAGTTTAAATAAGGAAAGAAAAAATATAAGATTAGAGTTTAGGAAACAATTAATAGAAAACCAAATTAAACAAAAAAGGTATTATGACAGGGGTAGTAGGCCTTTATCAAGATTGAAAGAAGGTGAAAAGGTAAATATTAAAAATGAAAATAATATATTACCTCATAGAAATGGAATTATTATAGGAGAAGGGAAAGGGCCAAGGTCTTATAATATAAAAACAGAAGCAGGACAGGTAATAAATACCTATTAACTAGAAAGAAGAGATATTTAAAAAACTAACTAGAAAGAGGACATATTTAAAAACTTAAAGGGGAAGTTGTTTATAGAGGAGAGGGATGTAATAATAGAAAAGATAGTGGGCAACACTGCTTGTCATTCTGCGGCGTCCCTTGGTTAAAATGGCTTCTTCCTAAATGTATTGTAAATTGTAATGTAAACTTGGAGTTTAAAATAAAACACAATTATTGAAGATAAAGTGTTTATCATTAATTATAACCATATGAAACACAAACACATGGTCATATTTTCGCAATCCAAATATGAACCTGATACAAAAATTCTGAAGCCGCTCAAGCTTGTTCAGCTGTTCTAAGGTTAAATCTAGATAGCAGGCGTCAGCGTAATCAAGTATGGGAAGCAAGAGGGACTCAGCAAGCGTAATCTTGGTAGCAGTGGGCAGAAAGTTTCTTAATCTTCTGAGGGATCTAGAAGACAAGAAGACTCTGCGACTTAAATCGGTGATGTGAGGCCGCTAAGACAGCTCCCTATCGATGATTATGCCGAGATTTTTGACAGTATCGCTAAGAGGAATGTGTGTCCCGTCAAAAATATCCTGTGGTAAGGAAGACCAGGTAAGTTTAGCATTCATCCTAGGGCTACCGACGATAATCAATTGAGTTTTCTGAGGGTTTACAGCAAGACCAAACTTTTTGCTCCATCTTAGAATATGATCCAGGTCTGTGTTGATTTTATTAATTGCAGTATTCATCAGTGTCGCTCTGTGTGTAGATTTGTAAATCGTCAGCATATAGGTGGTAGGAAGAAGTCAAATTATCGGAGATAGAATTTATAAAAACAGCGAATAAAAGGGGAGATAAAACGCCGCCCTGAGGAACACCGGCAGTTAAACCACACCAGGATGAGTATGACTCATCAATACGAATTCTCTGCCGGCGCCCAAGCAGGTAACTGTGAAACCAGTCGATTACTGATGGAGATATGTTAAGAGTTTTTTTTTTTTATAGCTGGAGTACAGCAAACAGGCTGACGGCCCACCTGATGGAAAGCGGTTACCGTCGCCTATGGACGTTTGCAACATCAGAGATGTCACCAACGCGCTGCCGGCCTCGAAGAAATTTTATGACACCCTTTTTGAAAAACTCCATATCGTAGCGCTGTGGGAAAACCTCGGCTGGGAGCTCATTCCAAATCCCCACGGTACGCAAGAGAAACGTTCTACAGAACCGTTGCGTACATGAGCGAAGCGGCTCAAGGAAGTGGGGGTGAACTCCCAACCGATGGCGAGCGGTGCGATGGTAGAAAGAGGACGAATGCACCATTCTAAACAGTCCTTCGGAACACTCCCCATTATACAGTCGGTAGAATACGCAGAGAGAAGCAAAATCTCTCCTAAGGCCAAGCGTATCTAGACCGTCTGTTAGTATGGGATCATCAACAACGCGAACGGCTCGACGTTGAATACAGTCCAGGGGATTAAGTTGGTAGGCAGGTGCTCCAGCCCAAAGGTGTGAGCAGTACTCCATATGCGGCCTCACCTGGGCTTTATAAAGCACAAGGCGTTGCCGCGGTGTGAAGTACTGCTTGGACCGGTTTAGCACTCCCAACTTCTTGGAGGCAAGTTTTGCCTTGCCTTCAAGATGGCCCCTGAACTGTACATCGTTCGCGATGTCAACACCAAGGATCCCAATACTCTTGGAGGTGGTAAGGGGAGTTCCTTGAAACTGAAGCGCTTGCTCGAATGGAGTTTTTTTGGCAGAGAATACGCAGACTTGTGTCTTCTTGGGGTTGAAATGGACAAGGTATTCGGAATAGGATTTTGCACTGACTTTCCAACTCCAAGTGATTTCAAAAACTTCCATACTTTTGAAGGGTTATCTTTCTCAACTGATTCATGAATATACCGGCGCTGTGCATCCCTACATACTCTATTGCAGCGATTACGAGTTGTTATAAATGCTTGTTTGTTTTCATCACTGGGTCACCACATCACATCACACAAGCTTATACTTGGTCTTAGCCATAGATTTCTTACGAATGAGCTTCTTGATATCGTCTGTAAGCCACAGTGCAGGTAGATGCTTTATTCTAACACGTCGCATAGGTGCATGCAAATCATACAACCCCAATAAGGCTGTATTAAATACATACACCTTTTCATCTACAGAAGCAGCCTTGAAGACCCCAGACCAATCCAAATCTTGGGTGTCCTGGACTAGGGCGGCCAAGTTTATACCACCAAAATTACGCTGCAGGATAACTTTACTTTTGGGTTTTGGCGGACGAATGTTATAAGAGAGAAAAATCAAGTCATTATAAGAAAAAGCATCCGCCGGGCACTGACCATGAGAAATTACATAAGAGGGTGTAGAAACAATGATCAAGTCTAAGAGAGACGGTGTAGAATTGGGAAAATAATGTGTTGCTTTCAGTGGAAGTATGGTCAGGCCAGAAGCCGTAACTAAAGATTCGAGGGACATACTACGATGATTCTGTTTTAGAAGACAGGTGTTAAAATCACCCATAATAATGGAATGTTTATAATTTGGGATTAAGTCTTCTAAAAGTTTTTCGAAGGACGAAAAATAATTAATTTTAAGGGAAGGGCTGTAAAACACACCTACCAAAATCTTTACAGAACAAAGCTCAACTTCAATAAATAAGTGCTCACCAGTATCAGAAGAGGGAGGTTGCGGTGACATGCTTACAATGGTATAAGGAAGATGTGTCCGGAGGTAAATAGCAACTCCCCCACCGCCACTACCTGTACGATCATTTCTGATAAGGTGGTATCCAGGTAAATTATATAACGTTGAAGGGAGACATGGTTTTAACCAGGACTCAGATACTAGTATAGCATGGATGTTACATTGATTAAACGACGCCAACATATCTGTAAAATGAGCTGGAATACTCTGCGCATTTAAGTGAACAGCGTTGAAATTCGGGGATGCATTTTGTGTCGACCTAAGCCTTAATTCCTTTTGTCCTTCTAAACCCTTCCCTGTCCATAAACTCGGCAAAAAAAAGGAAACAAAAGGGAAACCTGAAGATATCAAGAGATGGCGCCATCTGTCTACGCGGTCGACTGCAAACGTCAAAATCCATCATCAAAAATTCTCTCTCAACCGACACGACACGTACGTTCAAGTTAAAACCAAAAAATTAAAAAATATCAAATCTGTGCGGGGTCCAGGTGCGAGGATCAAAGCCGGGTGAGTCCCTTTTCCTTCCTTGCCCTCACATACGACACAACATTAATATTTACCACATTTGAAAAACGCGCCTTAAGAAGTTCCTGTAATGATGGGTGATTTTCGTTGTAACTACTGTCAGGGGAACAAGATAAATACTCAGACTCAACATCACTGTCACTTGAAAACCTAGCCATTTTTTTATATAAATATACAAATAAATATGATTTACTTATAAGAAATATATAAATAAATAAATATTATACAATGATACATAATTATTAAGTTTAAAAATTATAAAATAAGCCTTAATAATGCACCTGCCAATTACATAATATAAGAAATTAATTTAAGTTATTTTACATACAACACAATAAAGAAATTATTATAAGTTATGAGTAAAATAACGACATAGAACGCATTGGAACGCGGCACTACAAATTGTATTACATTTCCGAACACACAAAAAAAATAAAAAAATGATCAATATTAATCAACAATAACATAACCTATACAATAATTGTGAAATAGTTTATTACAATTACCTCGAATTTGAAATAGAGTTAGTGATAAAGTAGTAAAGAACTATGTTACAACTATTAGCAATATACCTAACCTATTTGTGGATGTAAGAACAATTATTCCAAATTTGTAGTGCCAAGAAAAGAGAAAGGAAAACTTTATCAAACAAACAAAAACAAGTGGGGAATAATAACTACTTTTTAAACGCAGCTCTACGTTATTTTGAGGCTGCAGGGACTTCTTTAATCTGTTGTTCATCCTTGGTTGGCAGAACTATTTTTTCTAAGTCAGCAAGTTGTTTAATGCGGTGGCGAATGTTATCGGAGCCTAATACAAAGATGATACCATTTTGTGTCCAACTCTTCGATATGCCAAAGCGTTGTCTTGCCTTTGTGAAAATACTATGCCTTTTCTTCGTCAAGAATTCAGACAACGTGATTCCAGAACCTTTGAGCTTGGTTTTAGCCATCCAGATTTTGTTCCGAAGACTGACATCACACAACTTGAAGAGAATGGGTCTGGGTTTACCAGGCGCTAATGATGTCTTGCCCAACCGATGACAACGACGGATATCCTCTAAATTGAACCCATCTTATTTCAGCTTAGAGAGTAAAAGCTTTGATACTACCTCAGCCACATTTTCCTCTTTATTTTCAACTACACCATGAAGTAATAGAATTTTTCTTCTGCTATGCATTTCAATATGGTCAGTGGATTGTTGAAGTAAATCGATTTGCTGTTGTAATACCTTCAAACTGTTCATGGTTAATGTTTTAAAAGCAGCAAATTCAGCCGACAATGAAGACAGAGTAGTTTATGAACCTGCTCCTTTCTGTAGTTCTCCTTCAAAGTTCTCCATACGTTCTTTAAAAACAGTCCCAAGTTGAGGCATTGCATCTTGTAAAGCCTCCATTGTGAAATGAAAATTAGTGTGATTTGTATAAGTTCTAATTCTCAACAAAGCCTTTGTGTTGCACTAGGAAAACACTTTGGCAGGTGGGTAAACTATACACTATTATTATGCATGTACTTTAATTAACAATTAGTTTATTAATTTTATTAAATTCAAATTAAATTTTAAGAGCTCTTTATAAACTGTGTTACTTTTTTGTACATAACATAAACACATACGTTAACTGACAATATTTAATGTCAATAACAATGTCGCATCTCAAATGACGCAATAAGCCTATTGCGTGAAACGGCCTATATCAGTAACGTTATAGCAGATGAAGCCGGTAATAACATAATTTCAGTTGACTTGACTGTCAACTGGCTTATCAGAAAGAATTATGGTGGACCTTCTATCGCTAAATAATAAACATAATTATTTCCTTTTTTATTTAGGTTTGCTATTAAAGCCTGTTTTTTTAGCGTTTTCAGATAAAAAAAATTATAAAGCAAGGGTTGTGTTTCAGGTCTATACCATGTGCCAGTCGTGCTATTGCGCGACGTGCTACGCGCACCCCTGTACGTGTATTTAACATCAAAATTTGGAGCCGGTTTAAAATTAACCGGCTTTTTTCATTATAATCGATTTTAGTAAACTATTTCGCCGTTCGATATTGAGGCCCTTCAAAGGGCCATCATCGTCTCGGTGGGGACGATGATCGATGCTCGTCTAGCGGTGTTCAAAGAGCGTCTTCCTCCTCCAAAGACAGTTCGCCCGCCGCTAGCGGGGGACAAGAGAAAAAAGGGGGTTCGGACCCCCCCCTCAGGAATTGTCCCCGCCCCCGTCCCCACGGAGGCGATGAGGCTTGAGAAGAGGATGGAGAAGGCTCCCCCCCACCTCCGAAGGCCGGGTCGTCGCGCCCGCCGCCCAAAAAGTGGGCCCTGCTGGGTCCTCTGGATCTGGTGATAGAGAGTTCCCTTCGCTAAGGGCACCAAGATCCCAGATCAAGGGTTTCTCCTCCGCTGTGGAGAGTGCCCCCCCACGGACAACGAGTGGACCGTGGTGGAGGGGGGGCGTAAAGGTAAGGGTAAGGGAACGGGAACGGGCAGGGGACCGAACGTTTCGGCCCCCCTCCAGTCCGCCCAACCCCAAACCCAAACGCGTTCCTCAGGACGGGAGGACCGACAAGTGGACCGTCGGGAGGAGCGCCGTGATAAGAGGCATGAGCGTCGCCGTGGCCCCCCGGGGAAAATTGACCCCAAGGGGCTCGTTGAAGAGCGGGCTCCGGAGGCTGTGGAAAAGGGAGCGGCGTACTGCGACGTCTTCTCTAGGCAAGGGGCGTCGTGGACATAGTCGCCCTCGGATTAAAGAAGGGGCTCAGGGTCGTCAGGTCTGCCAATGACTCGCGGCTTCTGGAGTTCCCGCCCGGTCCTGATAGTGCGGCGTTGGCGGACTGCGTGGCCGGGCTCCTTCAGGGGGCACTAAGCGGAGTGGCCGAGATCTCCAGGCCCGTGAAAAACGGCGAAATCCGGCTCACGGGACTGGACGATACGGTCACTCCGGAGATGATTGTGGAGGAGATCGCGCGTGTCGGCAACTGCCCCCGCTCCCACATCCGGGCAGCGGGGATTGGTGTAGGAAGAGGAGGAGGTATGGGCTCGTCGTGGGTGATGTGCCCGATCCCAGTGGCGAAGCGCCTGGCGGAAGTGGGTCACCTCCTCATAGGCTTCACTTCTGACGCCGTGGAGGCCTATGAGAAACGCCAGGTGAGGTGTTATAAGTGTCTCGCCGTTGGGCATGCGACGACGAGGTGCCCAGACGGCCGGGGGATAGGTCCGGCCTGTGCTATCGGTGTGGCAAGAGCGGCCACAAACTGATAGACTGCAGGTCGGACAAGGCGCACTGTATTGTGTTCGCCGAAACGGGAAAACGTGCAGATCACGTCACGAAGTCAAGGCACTACCAGCCTGGCACCGTCCGTGCAAAATTTGTCCCCCCGGCCTGTAGGGTCGGCGGTGTCGTGATTAGGCAAGGGGAGGAGTCTCGTATGTCTGATTGATGCCTGGTCAGCATGCGAGATTCCTCCAAGGGAATTCAAACCACTGCGCCGGGATTAAGGATCTATTCCTGCAGTCGATGGCGGAGTGGAGGATTGGTCCAGCTGTGGTATCGGAGCCTTACTACATCCCCTCCCAAGACAACTGGGTTGGGGACCTCGACGGCTTGGTGGCGGTGGTAGCTAGATCAGGCATTAGCCCCCCTCTCATTTCCATCGAGAAGGGACGGGGTTACGCGGCAGCGGGTTGGGGAGAGTACATCATCATAGGGGTGTACTTCTCCCCGAATCGTTCCCTGGCGGAGTTCGAGACGTTCTTGGACTCCGTCAGGACCGCCGTGGTCAGGCAGTCGCCAAGGGCAACATTCGTCCTCGGTGACTTTAATGCCAAATTCCGTTCCTGGGGGAACACCGTCACCAACGCGCGGGGTAGGCTCGTGGAAGCGTGGGCTCTCCAATGTGGTCTGTCGATCCTCAACAGAAGATCGGTCCAGACCTGCGTGCGATCGCAGGGTGGATCTATTGTGGATTTGTCGTTCGCAACCCATGCGATCTGTTACAGCCCTACTCTCTCTAGGCAATTATTGCAGAGCCGGCAAGCCACTGACATCAATAGGCTAAGCATCGATCAGCAGTAATTGCCTATAAATACTAAATCTTTTGTAAATTTGTCAGAGTCTTCTGGTAATTAGCTAAAGCTATTCAACAACGGACCTGGTTTCTGCCTGCCGGTTGAATAGCCCTAAACTACATTACCAAACCCGGATCCGGTAGACCTTTTAGGTCCCGTAGATTGAGGCTCCAGTACTGTGTAGTACATAATAAATCTCAACTCCAGTACTATAGTGTTTTTTTTAAAAACCACACTAAGTATCCGGGACTAACATTTGGTGTCAGAAGAAAGCGGGATTTTATTGCCCGCCGGACGCCCTATTCCTGACGACGTCCAAAAGCTGAGACGCTGCTACCCGGTCTCTCTGACTGCACGTAGCCAGAGTCCAGCAAAGAAGAAAGCCGCCACGCTGTACCTCTTCGTGCCCGAGGGTCCACTGCCCAGCCAGGAGGTCCTGTTGAGGGGCCCTATCGATCAACCATCATAGTGCAACGTCACGCCGATTACGTCACGAGTCGGTTACGTCACACTCCGTTTGTGTCTGGAGTCGATTTCGTCACACTGTCTACATCACGCGCCGACTCCGCGCAGTCTGATTGCAACATACACCGTTTCGTCGTCACCATTGAGTCAGCACAACGCCGGTTCATGCCTCCGCTGCTATTTTTGCTAATGTGAGTGAACTTTTGATTTATTTATTATCTGTTATAGTTTATATAAATCAATCATGGCTAACCCAGTTTCTAAGACCGATTATTCCCAATCATCCACTTCCTACAACGAATCCATAAAAATGAACTTTAGTGACCTAACTCGTTTCATTAAATCATTCGATGGGGACAGGAACAAATTATCTCCATTCCTTAGAAACTGTGATAATGCTCTCAGTTTAATTAACCACAATCAATATGATATTTTATTTAAATTTATATTGTCACAATTAGAAGGGAAAGCCGAAGCAATATGTTCCCTTAAAGTATTTAACAGTTGGTTAGACTTAAAACAATTTTTAAAAGGTAATTTTGGTGAGTCTAAACACCGTAATCACCTGTTAATCGACTTACAAAACTGTAAAATGAAACATAATGAAAGCGTTTTACAGTATAGTACGCGATTAGAAACTCATTTAACCAGATTACAGACCGACATCTCCCATTCGACAATAAACCAGTGTGAACTGCTAGGACGACTTGCCGACACCGAGGATTTGGCTTTACACACCTTCCTGTTGGGACTACCTAGCCATATCTCAAACATTCTCAGATGCCGTAATCCCGAAAACCTAGCCGAAGCCGAATCTGGCTATTCAAGAAGAGAAATTCTATAATTATGTACAGTCCTCACAATCGAAGGTCCCGGGAGAATTGAGACCTAAGTGCCGTCTATGTGGCAAATCTGGGCACACTGATAGGTCCTGCTATACGAATCGTCACCGCCCTATTCATAATGTCGCTCCTCCTCTAAACGCTGCTAGGTCTTTCCAAACCACCTCGTCACCCAACCATCTACATCAGGGAACTCGATTATCTGCGCTTATTGCAAATCAGTGGGTCATCATATAACTCAATGCCGTAAAAGGCAATATAATAACGAAAACCGTCAAAGATTTTCAAATCCTCCCTTGAATAAAGTACACAATCTAGACGAAAATGTCGATCAAACCCAAGAGTGCCAAACAGACTCTCAAAGGGATAATTTTTTATACTAAATCGGGTTCCGCGACCCCATCATGTGGAATCCGCCACACAAACAGACGCTCTATCGAATAATATAGTTTCAAATGACTCTGATTCTTTTCGCTACCATAATTGCTATGTTGATAAATTACTGACAGACAAAACGAATAATCATGCCTCTTTTCTTCCTTCAAAAACCACTGAATCCCGAGTTACACGACAGGGTAACCAGCCCCAAATAGGAAACTCGTTTATAAAACACACTGCCTCTAAAAACTGTACTAAACCTACCAATTCTAGCAAAAATTCAAATTCTACCAAAAATACAATTTCTACCAAACCTACCAAATCTACCAGAGCTACCAAATCTACGAAACCTAATACTACTAAATCATACAACTTCATTAAAAATAGTGAGAAAATTTATAAAATTCATTTTAACGATAAAGTCCACTTACCACATGTCTACGTAAAATCTCAATATTCAAATAATCCGCTGGTTCTCTTGATAGACTCCGGTTCTAGTATTTCTCTAATAAAAAAATCTTCATTAGACACACAGCCTAAACTTACTACAGAAATAATAAAATTCAAAGGTATAGATGAAAATGCCCCATATTCTGAAAGCTTTGGGCACTTTCAATTAGACTTTAGACTAGATAATTCTGAAACAATATTCGGAAAATTTCACTTAGTTTCAGAATCCTTGGGCTTTAATTTCGATGGAATTTTAGGTAACGATTTTCTGAAAATTAATAACTGCAACATTCTATACGGAAATAATATTCTTCATCTCGATAAAGGCTCATTACAAATTCACTTCGCCAAACCTCAATATACAATACCAGCTCGTTCAGAAATGATGATAGAATGTAAGGTAACTAACCCTGAAAATACGTCTGGGTTTGTAGAAAAATCTGAAATCCAGAAGGGTGTATACCTATCCAGTTGCCTCACGTCACTAAAACCTAATAAACATGTTAATGTATCTATCCTTAATACTACAAATAATGATATAAATATACAAAGCTTTAATGTTGAACTCCAGCCATGTGACATTTTAAGTTCGAATAATATATATAATATAACATCCAATTACAATAAGCGAGCTTTTGAAGTACAGAAACAAATAAGAACATCTCATCTCAACTCAGAAGAATCTAAAACTCTTCTATCTCTTTGCCACAAATACTCTGATCTATTTTACCTTGACGGTGATCATCTTTCTAGCACTAATACTCTTAAACACGAGATTAAAACTACTAATTCACAGCCAATTCACGTAAAAAGTTACCGCTATCCAGAATGTCATAAAGAAGAAGTAAATAAACAAATCCAGAAAATGTTGAACCAAAATATTGTTAAACCTTCTAGTTCCCCATGGTCTTCCCCTATTTGGGTAGTTCCTAAAAAGCAAGACGCTTCCGGTCAGAAAAAATGGAGAATCGTAGTAGACTATAGAAAACTTAATGATATTACCATAGGAGATGCTTACCCTATTCCTAACATAACCGAAATTTTAGACCAATTAGGTCATAGCAAATATTTTTCTACACTAGATCTCGCCTCCGGGTTCCATCAGATTCAAATGGCTGAAGAAGATTCTCCCAAAACCGCCTTCTCAGTTCCCAATGGCCACTTCGAATATACTAGAATGCCCTTTGGACTGAAAAATGCCCCTGCAACCTTTCAACGTCTTATGAACACCGTCCTTACTGGTTTGCAAGGTCTACATTGCTTTATCTATTTAGATGACGTCATCATCTATTCTCATGATCTCCAGTCCCATATATCTAAAATTGAGTTAATATTTGATGCCTTGAGAAAACATAATCTCAAGTTACAGCCAGATAAGTGTGAATTTCTTCGAAGGGAAGTTGCTTATCTAGGTCATATCATTTCAGACAAAGGAGTGTCTCCCAATCCTGATAAAATTAAAGCCGTAGTATCCTATCCTACACCTAAAACACCCAAACATATTAAAAGCTTCTTAGGTCTCGTAGGCTATTATAGAAAATTTATTAAAGATTTTTCTAAGATTACTAAACCATTAACTTCCTTATTAAGGAAAGATGTAGAATTTATTTGGTCAAACTCACAGGAAGAATCATTCAATACTCTCAAAACAATGCTTACTATCGCCCCTATCCTTCAATATCCTGATTTTTCCAAACCATTCGTCTTAACTACCGATGCATCCGAATATGCACTTGGTGCAGTGCTATCTCAGGGTGAAATAGGTAATGATTTACCCATAGCTTATGCTTCCCGAACTTTAAATAAAGCAGAAGGAAATTATAACGTATCCGAAAAAGAATTACTTGGTATAATATTTGGTACAAAAACATTTAGACCCTACCTCTACGGTAGAAAGTTTAAAATCGTAACAGATCACAAACCCCTTGTTTATCTCATGAATTGTAAAGATCCCAGTAGTAAGTTATTACGCTGGAGATTAAAAATAGAAGACTTCGATTATGAAATTGTTCATAAACCAGGAAAATTAAATAGTAACGCCGACGCCTTATCAAGGCCACCCATACATAACATCGATGATATCGACCTTAATGATAATTTAACATATGAATCATACATTAGATCCCGTTCAAATCCTACAGCTTTTAATACTCAAGTAACAGAATATAACCAAAATTTACTCGAATCATCATGCCTATACATGGCTTACCCAACTTCTATTGATTTAGATGAATCTAACCCTTACTGTGATAACATATTAAACCTATTAGAAAACCGAAATGATTTCGAAAACTCTGAGAGGGAATTACATAACATTAAAACATCAAACATAAACAATAAAACTTATTTTCATCTCTTTACTAAGGTCCATCACTATGACTCTGCCACTTACAGAGATATATTTGCAGTATTAAAAGAACTAAGAAATAACTTAATTACATCCCACCCCGTCGTGAATGAAATATCTATCTCGGATTTCGATAACCCCTACGATAAATTAAAATTTATGATTATTTACGAAATGATAATTTACATATTTCATAATACTAATATTAAACTAAATATTTACCACAATAAACTCATATATCCTACTCCCGACGAAATATCCACTGTCCTAAAAGACAACCACAACTCTCCTATCGGAGGCCATATTGGCTCAAACCGAATGTACAATAAACTCAAAGATACTTACTATTGGAGTGGAATGAAAAGGGATATTGAAAACTATGTAAGAAACTGTTCACTTTGTCAACAAAACAAAGCACTTCGAGCTTCTAATAAATCTCCGATGGAAATCACTACCACATCAATTGAACCCTTACAAAGAATATTTACCGATATTGTGGGTCCCCTTCCAGAATCCGGTTCCGAAAACTATAGATACATAGTTACATTCCAAGATGATTTGACTAAATATACCATGGGTTACCCCATTGTCCAATCCACTGCCGAACAAACCTCCAAATGTCTTATAAAATTTATTTCTCATTTTGGTATTCCTAAAACTATTCTTTCAGACCAAGGTGTCCATTTCATAGCCGACATATATAAACAGGTAGCAACTCTTTTTAAAATTAAACACTTATTCTCATCACCTTATCATCCCCAAACAAATGGTGCACTTGAGAGAAGCCATAGCACTCTCAAGGAATATTTAAAATCATATGTAAATGATAATCAAAATAACTGGCATAAATATCTCCCTACTGCATTAATATCCTATAATTCCACAACTCACTCTTCCACAAACTTTAGCCCCCACGAACTCTTATTTGGTTGTAAACCGTACTTACCAAGCTCTATCTATGATATAAACCCCACAGTCACCTATCCCGATTACATTAAAATTTAAAACATAAATTTATTAATACAAGAAATCTAGCTCGTGAAAACATTGTTAGAAGTAAAGAAAGACCAAAACGTTATTATGATCAACATACTAGGGAAAAATCTTATAATGTTGGAGATTTGGTGTATATAAAATACCACCACAGGTTGCGTAAGGCCTTATCCCCGATATGGAAGGGTCCTTACAAAATAACCGCAGTTCACAGCAATAATAATGTCACAGTCCAAGTAGATAGGCGAAAAATCCGTTACCATTTTGATGAAGTAAAGCTAGCCCATGATAATTCCATTCCAGGGCCATCGCGCCAGCTGCCACCTCCGACACAAGAGTAATATCTCCTATTCAGTTATATAATGAATTGAGTTCTAACCAAAACAATATAGCACAGAATTTCCCAGTATCGTTAAGCATAGAAAACATGCACACTCTTCTAGATATTTCATCAGTCTCTAGCTTTCTTAATGGAACTAAATTAGTATTTGTAATAAGAATTCCATTAGTTATTTTAAAAGAATATAATCTTTATCACGTTTATGCTATCCCTACTCCACACGATATAAATAATCCTCATTCCTTCGCTATGATCAATCCATCCACTAGATTTCTAGCTATAACAGATGATAAATTAATATACTCGACAATAGACTCTATAAGTGAGTGTAAAAGTATAACAAGAGAAAACTATTTATGCAAACTAAGTGATGTGCATTCTACCGCGACAAACCCGATTTGTGAAGTGATAATCTTAACTAAACATATAAACAAATTACCAAAACCTTGTGATTATAAAGTAATAATTAGTGATATTGACGTTTGGCAAAAACTTAATATAATAATAAGTGGTTATATGTACAGTCTAATCTAACTAAACTATCTGTTAAGTGTAACAATACTCTTAGCGACTATGATATTGTTGGAACAGGAATCCTCAAGCTTCCTAAAGGCTGTAAGGCTTTTCATAATCTTTTACAATTTGTTGCATCTACAGAATACGAGTCTAAACTATATTTACCTTCTCCAAATTTTAATATTATAGAAGACGATTGCTGTTCCAAGAAAAGGATAAAATGTTTACCATATCTTTACCAATTCTTATATGAATATTGTACTAGTTCTTTACAAGTTCATAAAGTTTACTATTTTTTACTAATTCTTATAATTGAAATAATATTACTATATCTTTACCAATTCTTATAATGAAATAATTGTACTAGTTCTTTACAAGTTCATAAAGTTTACTATTTTTTACTAATTCTTATAATTGAAATAATATTACTATATCTTTACCAATTCTTATAATGAAGATAATTGTACTAGTTCTTTACAAGATCATAAAGTTTACTATTTCTTTACTAATTCTTATAATTGAAATAATTTTACTATATCTTTACCAATTCTTATAATAAAGATAATTGTACTAGTTCTTTACAAGCTCATAAAGTTTACAATTTCTTTACTAATTCTTATAATTGAAATAATTTTACTATATCTTTACCAATTCTTATAATGAAGATAATTGTATAGTTCTTTACAAGTTCATAAGTTTACTATTTCTTTATTAATTCTTATAATTGAAATAATTTTACTATATCTTTACCAATTCTTATAATGAAGATAATTGTATAGTTCTTTACAAGCTCATAAAGTATACAATTTCCTTACTAATTGTTATAATTGAAATAATTTTACTATATCTTTACCAATTCTTATAATTGTACTAGTTCTTTATAAGTTCATAAAGTTTACTATTTCTTTATTAATTCTTATAATTGAAATAATTTTACTATATCTTTACCAATTCTTATAATGAAGATAATTTTATAGTTCTTTACAAGCTCATAAAGTATACAATTTCCTTACTAATTGTTATAATTGAAATAATTTTACTATATCTTTACCAATTCTTATAATTATACTAGTTCTTTATAAGTTCATAAAGGTTACTATTTCTTTACTAATTCTTATAATTGAAATAATTTTACTATATCTTTACCAATTCTTATAATGAAGATAATTGTATAGTTCTTTACAAGCTCATAAAGTTTACAATTTCTTCACTAATTCTTATAATTGAAACAATTTTACTATATCTTTACCAATTCTTATAATTGTACTAGTTCTTTATAAGTTCATAAAGTTTACTATTTCTTTACTAATTCTTATAATTGAAATAATATTACTATATCTTTACCAGATCTTAAAGTCAAAATAATATTACTATATCTTTGCCAGTTCATGTAATAATTCTATTTCTTTACTAGTTCTTAAAATCAAAATAAGTTTACTATTTCTTTACGAAAATAATTTTACTAGTTGTTAATGTTTTTATTTCTTAAAATCCAAATAAGTTTACTATTTCTTTATCAATTAAAATTTCCTTTTCTAAGATTAAAATAAACTGTATATTTTCATTACTAGTTAATAACATTGAAATTGTTTTTACTATTTCTTTACTAGTTTCTAAGATTAAATTGTTTAACTGTTTTTCACTTTTGTATTTATGGTGTCTCAATCTACTCGCATTCTTTCTTTTTTCCAATGCTTCGTCTTAAAGGGGGGAGGTGTTACAGCCCTACTCTCTCTAGGCAATTATTGCAGAGCCGGCAAGCCACTGACATCAATAGGTTAAGCATCGATCAGCAGTAATTGCCTATAAATACTAAATCTTTTGTAAATTTGTCAGAGTCTTCTGGTAATTAGCTAAAGCTATTCAACAACGGACCTGGTTTTTGCCTGCCGGTTGAATAGCCCTAAACTACATTACCAAACCCGGATCCGGTAGACCTTTTAGGTCCCGTAGATTGAGGCTCCAGTACTGTGTAGTACATAATAAATCTCAGCTCCAGTACTATAGTGTTTGTTTTTAAAAACACCCTAAGTATCCGGGACTAACAGATCGTTTACGCGGGAGGGACGCGACGCGTTCGCGTCCCTCCCGCGCAGTCGTTGCCTGTAGTAAATATCATTTACGGTTTTATACGCGGAGAGTGTGTGTGCGTTCATACTTATCGACAGACTATAATTTTATTGTCTATAAATTGATAAAGGTTGATGTTTTAAAAAGTGAATAATCTATGTTCAATTAATAACTTAAAACTATTTTCGGGAGATTTCAAAGTATCCGATATTGCTCCTAAATCGACCACATTTAAAGATGTTTTATATCCGATTTTATTGATGGAAAGAAGAGTATTCCGATTTTCATGTCAGTTTGCAAGATTTTGATAGAGACCAAAGTAAATTATGAATGTGCATCATTCTTTTACACATATTTTGTATATTTATTTAGTTCTTGACACTATTAGGTCAAAATAATATTAAGTAACATATACGATTATGTACGCGAATATTTGCTAGAAAAAATATATCGTATGTAACACATAGGATATTTTACGTGGGATTTTTGAGTAACATAATTATCGTATGTAATACGCCGAATTTTAAAGTAATATTATTATCGTATGAACTAGTTACTATTATTAACGTGGTTCATATCGATACTGTATGTGTAACTTACTATTATATACTTCGGTAATTTATGAATTAATAAGTATTGTATACACGATTACCTTCTTTTACTTTCGTAAAAATTACAATAAGTAGCTAATCTTATGTTTAGCTTTCATTATTTCAGATTCACTATTGCCTGAGGCTGTTAATTTGTCAGAAATTGAAGAACTTTTTTTAAATGATCCACAACGATTTGAAGAAAAGGGCATCAATTTTACTATCCAATGATGATGATGATCATCAACATTGTAAATTTAAGTTTATTACATCTCATTTTCCTAGAATCACGCTGAAATATTACATTGCTATAGTAAATACAAAATATATTTTAATTTAAATGAATTTATCAAAATACTATTTTTTAGGCGAAGTTTTACTGCTACTTTATCTGCTTACTCAAAGCATGAATACTTTCTTGAAATGTACCTTATGATTAAGCTACTTGCTTGAAAACCCCAAAGACATTTCACTCATCTTCTCCTGAATGATCCATTAACCATTTAGATGCTGTCTGTATAAATGATTTTGTCCTTATATTATTTATACTACAATAGAACAATCGCTATCACAACTTTCTTTTATTTCGGACTGTTTTTCACCCCAAGCAACATCGGCAAACTTCATTCGAAAGAAAAACATATTAAGAAATGGCCAAGGCAATGGTGAAGGAAATACGAGATTTAGTGGACAGATACAAAAAGATTTTTTTTGGTAAAGCATACATGACTCATAGAGGTAATAAGAAACCAAAGAAAAGTATAAAATCACCTTGTAAATTAAATGTATTGAAAAGATGTCCAACAATCACAGATTTTTTAAAATAATTTCTGGTAATTTGGCGATCATCATAAACAATGGGACATATAGAGTCCAATCCAGTAAGCCAAAATCTCAAGAGACGAGTTTATATTGGTGCTAAATCTTGTTAAAAATATAAGTACGATGAATATAAGTTACCTCTTGCAAGTAGTGAAAATGCAAAAGAAAGTTAATTGATCGTATGCAAGAAGCAACTTTTATCAACGTTGTTGATTAGCGAACAGTTTGTGATCAGTCATTTAGAAAATTGACTCTTTATCAGGCACTCTGACCACAGTACGTTTAAGGTAAGCAAAAAAGGTAAGAAAATTGTATGTGACCATATTAAATGCTTACAACCATTAAAGGTCATTATATTGGAAAATAAACGACCAGATTCACATATTTATTATGTACAATGATTGGTGTGATGACTAAGGGTCTGGCGACTAAGTGTGAGGTGCTAACTAAGTGTCTTGTCCCTCTCTTCCGCGCCTTCATAAGGAACAGACGTGTCTTTGGTTGTTACGCAGTGCACTTACATTGTATTTTAACTCATTCATATTCAAGTCTATAGTGTAAAATCGATCTATCTCGTTTTAACTTGTGTTCATCGCTATAAGGCCATATCGCTGTATCGGACCTTTCGCTCACCGCGACCCACGCAAGTGACCTTGAAGACAGATCACTGTGCTTGCGCTGCGCTGTGATACGACAGGTGTGAGTACGGTCCGTGCGATTTCAACTTATCGATACTGTTACAAGTGGCGCCATCTGTTAACTGAGGTCGTGAAACTAATCTTTCTAGGCAACTTTAAAATATTGACTTCTTTTATTTATCTTCTTCGACAAACAAATCATCATGAAGTGCGTTGGATGTAAAAATACGCTTGAGCAAAACAATTACGTAAAGTGTAATGCATGTAACGCTAGTTATTGCTTTGCTTGCTTGAATATTGATTCAAAATTGGAAATGGATCCTGCCAATCTCGCGAATTTAAAATGCCCATCGTGCATGAACAAGAATGTAAATGCATCTAGACGCAGACATGACAATGATTCACCGCTTGCTTCTAATCAAAGCTTTAGCTTTATCCGTACTCCGGTAAAGCAAGTAGAAACTGCCGGGAATGTAAGTACCGAAACTACTCACGTGCCATTTTCTTTAGCCGATATTAGTAGTCTCCTAGATCAAAAACTATCGCCTAATTCACCTAATATGAAGAGCTTACGATCAGCGTTGTATGAAGACGTAAAATCATTGGTCTCATCAGAACTAAACTCTGCAGTTCAAGGGCTCAAAGAGGATTTCACAAAGACTACAGATTATATAATGGCAGAGGTAAATGACTTAAAAAATCAAATCAAGAGCAAAGATCAAATCATTTCTGAAATAGCACTAAAACAATCTAATTTAGAAAGGGAAACCATGTACTTTCGATCACGTGTGAATACTTTGGAAAAAATCTCTAGAGCTAATAATATTGAGATTCAAGTCGTTCCTGAAAGAAATAATGAGGATGTGTATAAAATTTTTAAAAGTATATGTTCATCGTTGAGCTTTCAAATAGCAGAATCTGACATTCATTCTTGCCGCAGAGTAGCCAAAATGGATCCTAAAAGTTCAAGGCCACGAAATATCTTGGTAACACTTTCATCGCATCGCTTACGTGATAATTTGCTTTCTACCTATAGCCGATTTAACAAGCAATACTCCAATAACAAGCTGAATTCTACTCATGCAAACATAGACGGTGAATCAGGAAGACTTTATATAAACGAACATTTGTCTGCCGAGATTAAACAACTGTATTCAGCCGCTCGCAAATACTCTAAAGAAAATAATTGTGACTTCGTGTGGGTCAAGTTTGGACAAATTTACATCAGAAAGAACACAACCAGCAAAGCTATACGCATTACTGATGTGAATTTTTTAAATACTTTAAAACTATAACGCTGCTGCCACATAACTTTGGGTTTTATATGTCTATTTTAATTTTTATTCTGTATTTGCCAATATTTGCTTGTTTTTCATATTTTGTATGTTTATTAATTAGATTGTTAATGTTCTTTTCTAAAATTTACGTTCAACGTCAACTTACTCGTATTTTTATCATTTATTTTATCCTTAAGTTTAGTTTAATTATACACTTGATTATATATCAAATTTGTATCCACTTACCTTGTATAAAATTGTTTAATACTGTGATTCTTCTGCACGGAGAACTTTTATTCACATTTACTCTGAATTCATTACTACATAATTGGTCTATTTCTTCTGTTCTTATTATCAATTCATTCCTCTTGTTATATTATTATTATTTTTCAACCATTTATTATCAAATATTATACATACTATTACAACATACTATTAGGCATAGTTTTAGCAAGCATGCAGGAAATACACTACTTTTATATTCCATTCCCAAAATTATTTCACAATGTCACCGAATAATGTAAATTGCTTGAAGATGTATTATCAGAACGTTCGAGGACTTTGTACAAAGACGTTAGATTTTTATCAAAGTATCTTAAATCAAAATTTAGATGTTATCTTAATTACAGAGACTTGGCTTAACACGGGTATTCTGGATTCAGAACTATGTGACGATCGTTACGAAATATTCCGAGCTGATCGACCAGAATCTTTAAGAGGCGGAGGAGTTATGATTTGTGCTAAAAAAACTCTTTGCGCCAGACTACGACCTGAGTGGTCTGCCCTTCCAACAGAACTCCTCTGGATCACAATCCCACGCTCTTCTTTAGCAAATAGTGAGGCAAATATTCATATATGTATAGTATATATTGTTGGTGGTAAATCCAATCAAGACGAACATGTTTATAGATTTCTTTCTTCCCTTAATGAAGTACTCACTTTACATCCCAATGACCATGTACTTATAGCAGGAGATTTTAATTTACCATGCATCCATTGGCATCCCACCTGCCCATCAGTATTGCATGAAGGTTATTCTAGAACTCAGGAATCAGCTGATAAACTCATTGAAGATATTAACACTCTAGGTTTGAATCAATACAATAATTTTAAAAATAAAAGCTGCAACACATTAAATTTAATTATTTCGAACTTTTTTCTATCATTGTCAATAAGTGCCGATCCCTTAGTTAAAGAAGATTGCTTCCATTCTACCCTAGACATTACTGTAAATGAAATTTTTGTCCACTCTTTGCCTAAGGTTAGTAATCTTAAATATCAGTTCTCTAAGGCAAATTACGACGTAATAAATAGTGAGATTAATGGTATTGACTGGCCTTCTTTGTTATCATCTGAAGAATGTGTTCATGATGCAGTTCTTCTTTTTTATGAAAAAGTTAATGACATTATTCGGTTACATGTTCCACTGGTAACTATTTATAGTTCAACAAAATTTCCTGCTTGGTATTCGTTACCGCTAATTAAACTTATTAAAGAAAAAAATAAAGTTCATAAACGTTGGAAACGCTTTTCTAATCCAAGAGATTATGACGAATTTTCTTTGTTACGCAAACGCCAAAAATCGATGCAAAGTGACTGTTTCGACAAATTTATTGAGATATCACAAAGTCAAGTAACACAACAACCAAAATTATTATGGAATTTTATTAAAAAAATGAGAGGTAAGCAGGGCAATTCCAACCTCCCAAATAGTCTGTCCGACGGTATTAATACGTTTAATACAGGTCCAAGCATCTGTGATAGCTTTAACAATTTCTTTCAAAGTGTCTTTCAAAACCCCGCTACTTCTTATAATAATTTCGTTTGTACTGTAGCACCGAGAGGTGACAGTGGTTACATTCATACTATAAATTTTACTCATAAAGATATAACTGATTACATACAACGTCTTGATATATCTAAGGGGGCTGGTAGTGACGGAATTCCACCTCTATTTTTAGTTAAATGTAAAAATAGTATTTCTAAACCTTTATATATAATCTTTAATAGGTCAATAAGAGAAGGCGTTTTTCCTGATTTATGGAAAGCTGCTAATATTGTACCTGTGCACAAAAAAGGCTCAAAATTAGTCATACAAAACTATAGACCCATATCCATTTTGAGTTCTATTCCAAAATTATTTGAGAAAATGGTTCACGACGTTATTTATGTTACAGTTACTTCCAACATTAGTTCCATGCAACATGGCTTCATTCGTAAAAGATCTGTAAATACGAATCTTTGTGAATTTGTCGGATATGTGTTAAATAATATGGATTCTAATGCCCAGGTGGATGTTATCTATACGGATTTTGAAAAGGCCTTTGACCGCGTCGATCATCATATACTATTAAGAAAATTGCATAATCTCGGAATACAGGGCGATCTCTTCAGATGGGTTAAATCTTACATCACAAACAGACGACAGGCGGTAGTTGTTGGTGGATACAAGTCTGATTACGTTTGTATTCCATCAGGCGTGCCTCAGGGATCCCACTTAGGACCTTTATTTTATAACGCGTATCTTTTTGATCTAGATTCTTGCTTTAATAATGCTCGGCACCTACTCTATGCCGATGATAAAAAACTATTTATGGCTGTTCGATCTATAGAAGACTGCTTAAAAATTCAAGATGATCTAGACAGACTCTCCGAGTATTATAAGAAAAACCATATATCCGTCAACATAGACAAATGTGTTGCCATTTCTTTTACACGTAAAACTAAAATAATTAATTTTGACTATGTAATTAATAATAAATCATTAGTAAGAACAAAAGAAGTCCGGGATCTTGGTGTACTCTTAGATTGTAAAATGAGTTTTGTTAAACATATAGATACAATTACTGACCGAGCTTATAAGAATCTTGGGTTTTTAATGCGAACTTGTAAGCCATTTAAGAATATGAAATGTTTAAAAATGATATATTACGCTTATGTTCGCAGTCATTTAGAATTTTGCAGTACTGTATGGAGTCCTAATTATTACACACATATAAACAAAATTGAGCGTATCCAAAAACTTTTTGTCAAGCATTTAAATTTCAAGTTTAATAAACATTTCAATGATTATACTGCAGCTTGTCTACATTATAATCTTATACCTCTTAGTGAAAGAAGGCATTACCTCGATATGACGTTTTTGTACGATATCATAAATTCTGTTATCGATTGTCCCGATCTCACTTCGTCTTTGAATATTAACGTACCACAGCGTTACCCTCGAAATTGTTCCTCATTCAAACTGTTTGCTACCCCTGTTTCGAAAACTAACTACGGACAAAATGAATATCTGCGTCGTTGTACAAATACCTACAACAAATATTTTAGTGATTTAGACATCTTTTATACTTCGAAATTAATGTTCAAGTCATTAGTCGTTAGTAAACTTATTAATAAGATTGAAAAGGAAAGTAGTATTTGTATTTAGAACTAACAATTTAGTTGTGTTTAGTTTCCCCGTCAGAATGTTTCACAGTATTAGATATATTAAGTAATTTATTTATTTTAGTGTAGTGTAACACACCATCTCCTATGTTATTTTTTCTAGATTATAAGTATCCAGTTTTTGGTTAAGATTTATTGTATGTATTGTTAAGCCTTCAAATTGTGGATATACTGTCGGATACTTTTAATTAATAAATTAATAAATAAATTTAATTAATAAATAAAAATGTTGTGTTTAATCGACTGAAAGCACATGCTACCGAATTTAGGTTTTAGTCAGGTCAAAACAGGAACCGAATTCTGTTTGCTACTTATTTGATATTGTCACACAAATACAATGTCGCCATCAAACATTCAGAGAAAGACAAGAACCAGTAAGAAGGCCATGGTCTTTACGCCTTAATTGAAAGATGTCCCAAAAATATTTTTTAATCCCATATGTAAACTTGAGTGTGTCATGGAGAATGGACTAAACAAGACGATCAATCTTATACTTAATATTGTAAAGTTGTACCAAACCAAGTTTATGAATGAAGAGATTGAAATTCATAATTAAGCTAAATTCGACTTCAGCCGCAAAAAATTGGAATTGGAATTTAAACAGTGATGTCGTTCAATGGACAAAGACAAAATAAATCAAAGTTCTTTCTTCTGATGCGAATTAACTACATATTACTATAGTTTCTCAAGGTTTCGCGAATATTATACATAATAAAACTACTGTAGTCTGGTAATTTATTTGATTTTTATTATTCGAGTTTCAGCCACTTTTCAGTAGCCGCCATCACGTAAGGCAAATATGTCAATTGTCAATGAACATTGTAAGAGTTTTCTTTAGCCTACCGCCAACTGTTCATTATCATTATTTAATTTTAATGTTTTTATGGTTATAATCTACTATATGGGAGCCTAATCTAATTTACCACCGCTTCGCAATATGTCGTGGGTTGAAGGAAGAAACGACACAAGCCTTTTAGGGTATTTGGTTGTCTAGATAGCCACCACCCCTGGTCTAGAGTATGCCGCCTTTACAACCTTGAGCTGTGTTTCGGCATTAGTGGCCAGGATCCAGTCCCTTCTACGAGTCCGGCAACACATTGACAGCACCTTGATTATTGCAAATTTTCATAGGCAATGGTAACCAGTTTCCATCATGGTTAGGCTGTCTGCCTGCCTGTCTACTGTAATACAGCAATAAAAAAAATATATTAATAACAAGGAATGACTTTTTTATTTGGTTTTATACGGACTTACAATAATTATATTTATAAGCGGTACAACTAAAAGTATAGTATGTTTTACATACGTGCAAAAATAATTAAGTTTTTCCAAGTATAATGGAGTATATATGTCATACGATATTTTTGATTCACTAAAACACGATGTAAATAAATGTATGTTTCAGTTACGATTTTTGAAGTACGTGTACTTACGCCGTACAAAATCGTAACAGCAATATCTCCAAAATGCCTATTAATTCACAGTTCAATTTTAAATCATTGGAAAATATCTAACTTTATATGCATACGGTGAAAAAACTAGAATTGTGTCCCTAAAATTAGCTGAATAGCACACAAAACTATCTTTAAATCGCTCTCCTGTAAAATCGTGTTTTTGGACTTACGATAGTGTACGTAGGAGCCATCGATATTGTTCTTTAGTACATACATAGTTTAAATCTATTACACTCTGAATATATTTTTCTTTAACAAAATTATATTTAACATGTATATGTTTGCAACGCTTATGATAGTCCACATTTTTAATTAAACATATTGCACTTTGACTATCTATGTTTAAACACACTGAATTTTGTTTAAATGCATCAATATCAAGTAACAAGGCTTTCAGCCATAAAGCTTCCTTTGTTGCAGAACATGCAGCCATAAATTCGGCTTCAGTGGTGGACAGTGCCACACTTTGTTGAAGTTGTGTTGCCCATGTTATAGCAGCTCCATTTTTCATGAACACATATCCTGTCAACGAACGACGAGTGTTCGGATCTTTGGCATAGTCTGCATCACTATAGCCTTCTAGAATGTTGTTCTCTTTTGATGTATAACACAAACCAAAATTCTTAGTTTCTTTTAAATATTTTGTCTAGGCTCCTCCCTGGGTGTTATGGGATGTTGTAGTAAATCAGTGGACTGTTATGATTATATGAGCTTTATTTGTGACCACTATACAGTTATTATACGCGACAAAGAAACGATGTGTGGTTTATTGTATGCGTAAGCGTCGCCGGACGGTATAAGGCGGACTGGTCGTGGTCGCGCGTATTTCATTTAATATTTATATTGAAAATTCTTAAAGTAATGGAACGAATCGTAATACTTCAAATCATGTAAAACCACATCCTATCTTTTTTTCCTCTCCGGTACATACCCTAGCAAGCAGAAGAAAGGAGACAGCATGAGACGTCAACTGCATCGCTATAGTGGTCATCGCATAGGATTGATCTTCTCGCTTACGAACTGCAACGCATACGCATCGCTTTTGAACATTATAAACTATTTTCGTCCATATACTTTATATACATAGACTTTACTAGTTTTCGTGAAATTGTGCGCGTCGTGCTAACTTCAAGAATCACGGAGAAACCATCGCTTCACTACGCAAAGGTACTGTGCCATCCTTCCTTTATATAACTGCCTATATTTCCCCGTGTTCTGTGCAGCTGTATTTCCATCATTGTGGTTTTACATCGAAATGAAATGAATATGGGTAACAATTACCAATTCGCGTAACCAGGTCGTGTGTTGCAGTATTGGCGGCTCCCCTCCTAGCAGAGCAGAACCGGTTAGGCTCCAACATATTCCCGGCGTTGAAGATTTGTCTTCAAAATAATAAATAAGGTATAAAGAAAGGTTGAAGACACGACGAATTACTCCCTTCTTAGTCCTTACTCCATCCACCCTTATGAAGTCTATGCCTGACATGGAGTATCGCCTTCTAAGACGCCACTTCAAAGGCCGGATGTTCTTCTCCATGCATCTACAAGAGTTGCTTCCTTAAGATGATTTACATAACTGCATCATTTGTCTTATTCTGGAGCCAGACAAAATGTACATCGTGAGGGCGTTTCCAATATGTTTAACTAAGACCCTTTACGTGTTGAACCTCTGAAGACTGTTCATGTTCTGGTTGAAGACCTTCGGATGCGGCTAAGATGTAAGCGATCTTCCAATGAGGAGATAAGCGGAAGTAAGAGGGTGGAAATAAGGCACATGGAAAGAGGAGTTAAGGCATTATGAATTAAGAATGGTTTTTATTTATGATAGGCACGTAGTCATTACTTCAAATTTAATATGAAATAGACATAAGACACGCCTAAATTAAGCTTGGATGATTTGATAGTCAACCCTCAAAGTCTACAAGGGTGTGGCATGAGCCGATACAAGTTCGTTATACGAAAATAATGATGCATGGATGGACTGCCACGACAAGCAATGAAGAGCTCGAGAGCAGCCAGATAAGAAAGCTTCCCTTGGAAAGTCAGAGACAAACTCCAGGTGCACCGCCGATGTAGCTAAATAAACAAATGCATGTACTTAGATATTTATAAGATTTAATTTAGCTTATATATGTATGCAGCAGGCTATAAGCATTGGTTGATTAGTCTGTCCCTGTTCCTAATAATTTCGATATCTATATAAAGATTATTTACTAACACATGTATTTTAATAATATGATGCAGAACGAAGCTTGGTACTTGTTGCAATGCGCAAATTATAAGTTTATATTTGTTTTATAAATATATTGAAATCTTATATCAATTAAATTAAGATTTTAAAATAAGGCAATTTATGAATTAATGTTTGTTTTATATTTAAGGAATAATTATTTCAAGTTTAGTATAAATAAAAAAGTGTAAATAAACTGAAGTGATGAACGATAACTCATCTATAAGACTCGCGAGATAGGCAATTTATATTTATTCTTCAAGAGGCACACGTGTTGCCCAGTATAATCAGAATAACCTTCCCGTATCTCCGAAACAAAAAGGTTTATGTAATTGTCATCAGTCGACACGCCGCGTTACTGATTTCCGTCAAGTGATTCTTAAATAAAGAATAAGAACCATGGGTACTCAGATAAGTTGCTGGATGCCGTGCCACTTATGAAGGTAATTAAGTTTATAATTTCGAAATCAATGCGAAGTTGTGCCAAATACGTTTCCGAGGCTGTTCGCTCCATCAAATATGACGATGAAGAACGCGACAAGGAAAGACGGATCAGGCAATATGTACTGTGTTAATGATGTCCAGAAGATGTTCGCTCCATCTTATAAGTCGATGGAGAACGCAACAAAAAGACGGACGAAGAAAAACACTTTATGCAATATTAAATAGTTAATAATTTTATAATAATGTTACCAGTGGAAGACGTTATTTGAAGAACGCAAGATCTAGTCAACATTATATGTTTATGGTTATAATAAGAATTTACGTAAATATCGTAATTTGGTAAATAAGGCTTACCGGACAAACTTGTGTAAGTACTAAAGTTTGCAATGCTACCTATATCCAATAAGACCCCGGCGTGGTGTGTCCTTACGTTGGCACCCACCACTGTGACCAGCGCTGTGGATGGTAATATATGACGTGATATAATAAGAGTCGTTATTGTTCGATAAGATGAAGAGCTCAAGCATCGGAGACTCGTCATGAAGATGCAATAACAATAATAATGCATGGTGTTGCAGTACTTACAATTAAGATGCAAGATGTATGAGTCTCCTAGAAGAAGGCATTTAAGTGACACTTTATGTAAAATTTCTTTGAACACATGGATGTTCGTAAGTATGCAACTGTCAATTATGAAATATACGAGTAAGTATTTATTAATGTGTGATTAATGCATAATAATGAAATATAAGATTGAATTTAATTACATAATAAAATGATTTAATAAACGATTATTATTATATAAGTATATAAAATCATACTAAGCCTATGACTTAATGTTACAAAGTCATAGCAATTAAGACGGCACTTCCATCAAGGGAAGCCCGTAAATAAAGTTTGTATGAATTAAATGTGTTAAATTACTCGTCTCAGTATGTTGTTGTCAGTTGAATTGATTTTATGAAGACTAAAATTATTACGTTTATTATGCTGAACTACAAGAGTGGAGTTGGCACAGGAGCGTACCTCTGACATATGCAAGATGAGGCTGGAATCGATGATCGGCATGAAACAGCGTGTTGCTTCAACAAAGCGGCTGCCAAGCTGCTCTCGAGCTGCACACGGCTTGTCTGGTGTCTCCCAAAATACTTCTAAATGGCTCTGAAATGCACCATTATGAGAATATGAAAAATCTTTTATGAATATATGTGAATCATGAAGTTACTCGCATGACTTAGCAGCTGTAAGATAGGAAATGATTTGCATAAGTTATGCTACAAAAGATGTCCATTTTAAAACAAAAAATATGATATTACCCATTATAAGAGGCAAGTATGCTTAAAAGTTTGAAAAAAGAATAGTCAAGAAAGATAGAAAAGATTAAAATGACTGCTACAAAGTGAAATCATACAAAAAATGTTACACGAAAATAAGTTAAAGAAATATGGTATTACTTATAAAAATCTCGTTAAGAAAGGTTTAGCCATCCTTTAAATGAGAGATTCTTAAGCTCCTAATTAATGAATATCTTTTTTTCACTTATAAACGTGTATTACCTGTTGCTTACCGCAGAAGAGCACAGACAAACGAAATTTGAATGATTGACGTAGCGTTGTACCCAAAATATTCGACTAAAGACCGGAAAAGAGCGAAATTCTTGACAGTACTACGTTTTATAGTCTGTATTCAGTGACTTTGTTGACACTAACAACTGACAGTGACAGCTGAGTTGTTTATGTTTGTCGTGTGTAAATAGAAAATAATAGAAATTGATAAAATAATCTTTAAATACATCACAGCGGAACGCCATGTGAAAAGAATACAAAAAAACTTGAGCGAACAGCAAGTGTAAGCGTTATAGGACTAGCATACGTAGCATCCTCCATCCTCCAGCACAATATGTAAAATAACTATTAATCCTTATTTTTCTTTGAATACTCTACTAACAAATGCCTAATGCACGCTAACATAATATTTTATGCTTTTTTAGCAAATTTTCGAAATGCTGGTACTTGAGTGTGCGGATATTATTGAAAAAGAAACGAGCACAAACGCGGAAGTCGCCAAAAAGCTCGCTTGGCTAATATGAAAAACAAGGCTAACAATCTGAGTTGGCATTTAAAAGAGCGAGAACAATGACTTGTGGAGGAGATTTTCCGCCTAGGTAGCCGGCCTGTTGAAGTTCAGATTTTGATGGAGACCATATCCCATGAGTTTACTGTGGATTCCAACAATTTTGACAGTGATATTATTCATATTAAATAGGTAACTACAAGTTTTTATTTAGTACATTCAACAACAAAGAGTCACTGTCTCTATGATATATATTTTCGTATTGCTTTCGTTTTTATTCCCACACAAAGCCGTAGTAGATTAATGGATAGTACATAGGGGGATACATGGCCATATGGGCCATTTAAATAAAAAGATTAGTACATGTGTCCTAAACGCAAAGTGCTCAGGTTCGAATTCTGATTGGAAAACATACATCACTCAGGTGAATAACAATGGAGGAAAACATTGAGATGAATCCTACAGGTCGGTATAACCAATGTGTTAAACCCGCCAATCGGCCTTGGAAAAGCATATTGCGTATACTGTCAGTCCCTTCCCTTACTGAATGCGACATTCAAGTCCAATATTGGTATGTTTATAGGTTGTTATTATTATAGCTTTTGTTTTCACAGACATACGGGAGACTACTGCAAGGAAAGCCATAAACAAGCATTTTTTGTGTTGGCCAAAGCAGCATAGGAAGAAGGAATGAAGTGTAAAAGAGAAGCCCTTGACTGCACGATGAGGTGTGATAAGAGTTGCATGAAAAGTGATTGAAAATAATGTATCTGGAAGAAGACTGGCTATCAAAAATAATAAAAAATACATAATTGTGTATAATTTTTTATTAAAATTGTGCATTTAAATTTTTTGAGGTGTTTTAATTGTTTAAAAATGTTCCTTTTTATTTGTTCTACATGGTCATCAATAATACTAATAATCTAAGCTGCAAGTAATGGCAGTCCTCAGATATTGGGGTCGCCATGAGATTGGTAATTTACTTAGGTTTAGTGGTTTCTGTAGAATTAATATTGTAATAGACTGCACTCAATAACATTAAGGAAGGTCAGTGATAATGTTGATCAGTATCATGTCATAGAAAGGGCTATTCTTTATCTTCTCCATTATAGCTAAATAAGAATGATAAAATTAAATCATTATTAAAATCTTTATACAGGCACTTCAGGTTGAAGATTTTCTCTATCTGAAAACAAACAAAAAATCAGTAATAAGGCAAATATTAATAAGATATAGGGCTAGAAGTAACTATTAGTCAGATATAGGAACTGGCCAAAGGTCATATTTTATTATTATATGAAAAAATATTATTAAATTAATATGAATATGCACCTTGTTCTTCATTCAGCTCGATCACTAAATTGTGCAATACTGTACAAACAATAATAGTTGCCTGTATTGAGGTGTATGAGCCTATCATGGCTTCTAATAATATTCGGAATCATTGTTTCCATACACCAAAACATCTTTGAATAACATTACAAGTTTGGATATGACAGTGATTGTAACACTGCTTTTCTGCAGTGTGGGGCCTCAGCAGTGGTGTTACAAGGTGAGAAGTCCTTGCATAACCACTATCACCAATTAGCCGTTCAACAAACTCATTTTCTTCAAATTTCCTCTTGACTGAGCTTTCTCAGTATATCCTTGCATCATGTGTGCTGCCTCTGCAATGACCACAATGTCACAATTTTCGCAAAAATCTGCGTTTCAAACGAACAAACAAACGAACGTTTGAATAAGATTGCATTGACTTCTTCTGTTAAATTTGATGGCATTTTTATGTACCGCCAACTTTTCGAAGCGAACGCGATTGCTACCTTACTCCGTATGTTCACCTCAGGTATTCACTTGCAGATCAGCTCTTATTTCTATTACTTTACACATATTCGTCTTACTGAATCTGTATCATAGCCTGAACTCATCATCTGTTAAATTATGCAACAGATTGAAACGAGCTCTGTATGTCTTTCTCCGTCTTTTTGTCGCAGCAAAAGTATGCAGCTCCTCGATATCATGTATAAAATCGTAGAGATTGTCGAATTCCATGTTTTATACCAAGAAACAAGAAAACAACAGCACACACCAGTATTAACTGTAATACATACTAAACACAGCTTGTCGGGTTAGAACTTTGAACTGAGAGAGCAGTAATAGTCCAAGAAATAACCACAAGAGACAATAGCGCTAGTGTCGGTAAAGGGTACAATAATGAAGTTATTAAATTATGTGCCGAGTGAAAATGTTTAATATTGTGGCGACCGAGGGTAGAACTTTCTGGCAGCATAAGCCGTTCTCAAGACTTTTAGAAAAAGGTAGAAGATTGTGGAAGGAATACACAACATTTTAGAACGGAATAGATGATGAGCGAAAGTTGTAGAATAGAAGGTTTGGGAAGGAAAAGACAGAGATAGATAGATAGGAAGTTAAAGATAAAGATACTTTAGAAAGGGATAGATAGTAAATAAAAGAATAATGAAAAGAACATGGAAGTATGGGTTCTAGAAGATTCCTTGCGGATATATAACCAGCGTAAGGCGCGCCTACCGGTAGTTCAAAGAGTTCAATTGAAGACAGTGAAGCGACAAATGCGATATGAAAGAGTTGGAAGAGAAGTTTAATAGAAGACTGACAAGTTTAGTGGTGAATTTTGTGAAAAGTTAAGTGGACAGTTCAGTGAAGGAGGAGTGTAGCGTAGTTTAACAGAAGATCCAGAAGCGAGCTACATGGGGTAAATTCGAATGTGGGCACTGCAGCAGCAGAAAGTGGTCTACGCAATATCGGCGACGGTATTGTGAGTAAGACATAATTGTCGGGACAGAGCGTTGTTAGTTTTGCATGTGGGGCCAACTCTGCGAAGAGGAATCGCGGCTGTGTAAGTCAATAAAAGCGTTTAGTTAAAAACTGGTGTTTCCTTCCAATCCTACGTACTCCCGCTCCCATGTAACAATGTTTTTTTAGTTATTTTAATTGTTATTCCTTTTTGAATACATAACACCCTAGTGATTTTACATTGTTTGCTTGTATAAAACTTTTTAGCACTTTCTTCAATAAATATCCCTTTAGCTACGGTAGGTGGCGACACCAATTCAATGCTTTTTTTACTGATATATTTTTATACACAGATTCGATCCCCTTATTTCCTCACTCCGTGAGAATCAGCTGTTTCAAATGTGAATAGCCATTTTGCCTTTTAGCAGTCATTTAAACTACCTCTCGAGGTTGGTTAAATTTGACAGTTATTTGTGAGTTGCTTTACCATCTTTTATCCTTAAAAGGAGTTTATGGGTAAGATTTTCACTAATCAGCTGCTAAACAGTTGCTTAAAATTTAACCAACGTTTATAAGTAAGACCAATAAAGTACACTGCTAAAGAGCTCGGTGGATCTACGTAGCAACAATGCTAGCTGGACATATGTATACGATGAATGTTGTTAATAACAACTTGACGATTTGTAAGCGGCTATAAAAAAGAATGCATTGAACAAAATAAATAAGAAATTATGCAACAATGTAAGTATCGTAAACTCCAGTTTGCGGCTATGCGTATGTACAAGAGCATATAGTAAATTATGTAGGTATGTTACGAATTGATGGTTTACGAAAAATGTAATAAGAATTATATGATTAATTTACATGCAAAAATGGATTAATATATTATATGAATAATTACAACATAGATGATTGAATTAAGGAATAATGACGTGAAGTATGAATTTTAAGGATTTTGGAAAGATCTCACTTAACTTTTGAGCCGTCCGACTCGAGTCACGTAGGCCCGGGAGTCCAAAGTCCGGGCGGTGATCACTGCGCGTTCAACTCACAATACTTGTACGTTAAATGATGCTTTGATGAATGATTGAAGTTTCGATTGTGAGATAAGATGCGAAGACTGATGAACTGAAGACTGTAATCCGTAGAATGCTGAAGAGGAACTTTCTTCCTAGAAGTGCACCTTCGGTTAAGTACAGTTGTTGATAAATAAGACGCTGATGAAGCTGCAGTTTTAAAGGCCACTCGCTTCGTTCCTTGCCGACGAATAATAATCCTAAAATCACGAATGGGATCGCGTGATGCGCGTCGTGTAGGTCACTCACTGTAGGTCGTAGTTCTTCACGGTGAGATGGACCATGTCTAGGCTCCTCCCTGGGTGTTATGGGATGTTGTAGTAAATCAGTGGACTGTTATGATTATATGAGCTTTATTTGTGACCACTATACAGTTATTATACGCGACAAAGAAACGATGTGTGGTTTATTGTATGCGTAAGCGTCGCCGGACGGTATAAGGCGGACTGGTCGTGTGTTGCAGTATTGGTGGCTCCCCTCCTAGCAGAGCAGAACCGGTTAGGCTCCAACAACTTCATTATCTTCTTAACAACGTTCCAATGTGTGTGATCATAATTATTAAGGTATCTACTCACCAGACTGACACCATACATAATATCTGGTCTGCTTACTATTGCTAGATGCATCAGTGACCCAACAGCTTCTCTGTACTGGATATTCTTGTCTGGAGGCTCGATGCTCTTCTCCATGGTAGTATGAGGGTCAACTGGAATAGCATTGCAGTTTCTCTATATATTTTGACTGGTGAATGAAGACACATCCTTCAGATTTTTTAATCTGTAGTCCTACAAAATTACTTCCTTCACACTGTTTAATTTTAATTTTTTTTTGCAGTTCACACATAACTATGTTTAAAGTTTCATTGGAACAAGACAATAACAGACCATCATCCACATATAATAACAAATATACTTTATTATTGTTTATATGTCCTATATAAACACACTTATCAGCATGACTGTTTGTAAACCCAAATTTCTTTAAGAAGTTATCAAACTTATGATTCCAGCACCTTGGTGCTTGTTTGAGACCATAAAGTGAACGGTTAAGTTTACATACCATGTTTGGTGGAGTTTCCAAACCTTGTGGTGGTCTCATGTAGATATCCTCTTTGATCTCTCCATATAAAAATGCAGTTTTTATGACAAATTGCATTATTTGCAGGTTATTCTGAGCAGCTTCAGACAGTAACACTCTTATAGAGTCATATCTCACAGTAGGTGAAAATATCTCATTGTTATCTATGCCTTGTTTTTGTGAACAGCCCTTAGCACATAGTCTCGACTTAAATAGCAAACCTGATGGCTCGTTTTTTATTTTAAAAACCCATTTGCAGCCAATTGTTCGCGCTCCTTTTGGTTTTTCAATCAAATCCCAAGTATTATTTTCTGTATGTGCTCTTAATTCTTCTTCGATAGACTGTTTCCATTGATTTGAATTTATATTTTCCAAAGATATTGCCTCACTATATGTTTCTGGAGTATCTTGTTGTTCTGTAAATTTATCTGAACACAAGTATGTATTAATATCACAATTTTATTTTCTCAATTTTCTAGCTTTTGCTCTAGTTATGACATTTTGTTTTTCTTCTTGATTTATTGTAAAATCAGGCTCATATATAGATTCTGCCGGTGAGCAGTAAGAATCATCTTGTTCAAAGGAATGTTTCAAAGAGCTATCAATAGAAAGATTTTCATGTGTGTCAGACTGTAATACTGACTCAGACAATGGAATCAAGGCACAGTTTCTTTCAACTGAATTTTCAAAAAATATTACATCTCTACTGATCAAAACTTTTCTAGTTTTAGGATCTATTAATCTATATCTTTTAGTTTGTTCACTATAACCAATAAATATCATCTTACTTGCCTTTTTATCCCAATTCTTCAGTTTTTCTTTTGGTATATGCACCATGGCTTCGCATCCAAAAACTTTCATATGGTTTATATTAGGCTTCTTACCAGTCCATATTTCCTCAGGTGAACAGTATGCAATCGCCCTTATTGGACAGCGGTTGGTTATATATGCAGCTGTTGAAACCGCTTCAGCCCAATACTGCTTCTGTAATTTAGCATTAATTAACATGCATCTCGCTCTCTCAACTAAAGTGCGATTCATCCTCTCCGCTAACCCATTTTGTTGAGGTGTGTATGGGGTGGACATTTGATGAGTAATGCCAGCCATTTTAAGATATCTTTTAAATTCATTACTTAAATATTCTTTGCCATTATCTGTTCGAAAAGTCTTTATGGTTAAATTAAGTTGATTTTTTTTTTTTTTTTTTTTTTTTTTTTTTTTTTTTTTTTTTTTTTATTGCAGGAGATCAGCAGACAGGCAGACAGCCCACTTGATGGACAGCGGTTACCATCGCCTATGGACATTTGCAACACCAAAGGTGCTACGAATGCGCTGCTGCTCTCTTTAGGGAGCCTGGAACCTGGTCACTAATGCCGGAACACAACACAAGGTTGTTATGGCGACATACTCTAGACCAGGGGTGGTAGCCATCCAGTCGGGCAAATGCCCTACCACCTGGCTGTGGGTTGTTTTGTCGCCTCTTACGACAGGCCGCCGGGCCGCAGGAAATTGTATTCTTTCTCCGTTCCTGCACGGATTAAATCCAAATCCACTAATGCTTTAAATTCTTTAAATTTTTCAAAAACATCAGACTTTTTACTTAATAAATAAACAAATACTTTCCTGGTGTAATCATCGATGAAGGTAACGAAGTAGCGAGCCCCTCCAAGTGACTGTACTTCCATCGGTCCACACACATCTGAATGAATAAGTTCTAGCATATTTCTAGCTCGGGAACCTTCAGATGGAAATGGATTTCTTGTTTGTTTTCCTTCCAGGCAGGATATACAACTGAAATTCTGTTTATTTTCAAGCTTAATTCCTGTAGACTCAGATAATTTATTCAAGTCTTCAAAGTTAAGATGTGCCAATCTCTGGTGCCAGATATAATATTCATTCTCTTTTGTTGTTGATATGTATGCTATGTCACTGTGTGTATTAAGCCTGTACATATTATTCAATAATTTTCCAGTGGCAACTTCATTATTGTTTTTGTTATATATCTTACAACCTTGTCTTCCAAATTGCACTTGACAGCCATTTTTTATCATTTGACTAACAGAAAAAAGGTTTGTAGCAAGCTCAGGTACAAAGAGAACATTTTGTACCATTATTTTATTTATTTTTCCTTATCTTATCTTGCTTATCGGAGGTGTAGTTACGTCATAGAGCCAGTCACGGTGCATCGCATAGACTCTGGAGCGTCAATGCACATGCATTGACGCTCCAGAGTCTATAAACCAACCATTCTGGTTATTGTTCGGAGTGGCACAAAATACAGCTACATAGCTCGAGTCCTCATTCGACTTTGTTTGTTCCTTCTTTTTATTTCTGCAATTTTTACTTATATGCCCATATTTATTACAAATAAAACATCTTGATCCCTTATTATATTTCAATTTATCAGAAGCTTGTTTGGCCACATGACTTTTCTTGCCTTTTACATAAAGCACAGGAGACTCCGAATTTCTTACATCTTGAAGAAGTTTAGTCTTGACAGAGTCAGCGGTGATAGCCACACCGGAGCTTTCGAGGGCCATGATCATTGGTCTGTACATTTCAGGTAGACCAGCGAGTAATAATGTTCCAAGCCATTCATCATTTACTTGAAAATCAATATTCCTCAGTTTGTGGGCTGTTGTCATTATTTTATTCACATAGTCTTCTATGTTTTGACAACTTTCTAAGGTTGTTGTGACTAAGTCTCTCAACAGACCTACCCGTCTCGTTAAACCTTTATCATCAAAGGCTTTTGCCAGGTTTTGCCAGACTTCTTTGGATGTATTTGCGTTTTGAATGTGTATGTAGTTTATTGGATGAACCAGCAAGATAATTTTGGACTTGGCTTTCGTGTCTAATTTTTGATCTGGTTTGTCAGATATAACACAAGTCCAAAGTTCTTCGTGTTCTAAGTACGTTTGAACTGCAAACCTCCAAGTTGCATAGTTTTCTCTTCCAGTTAGCTTTTCAATTGCAATCATCGTATTATTTGACATTTTAAATGAAATTTTATACGATACGGCACGGCAAGACGAACAATACAGCACGTTGAGTTTTAATTTTTGAATCACTTTAATAACGCGAAATATTACTTTATTTATATTACTAATTATACTTATTTGCAAAATCAGGAGGGCTGGGCCCATAACCTGATGTGATTTTAAGGTTTTAAAGTAATTAAACTCAATAACTAATGGAGTACTGTATTCGTAGGTTGAGAGATGACAGCAGAGAGAGTGAACAATAGTGCTGTGTCAATATGCAACTAAATACTAAAAACTAGTGCTGTGACCGGTATTTAAATTTAACTATTTTAACATAAATTATGCAAATATGAGCAATAACACAATGTGAAGTGTATTTTAATTTATTATTTCCAAAAAATCTAATCGCTTAAAAATTCTGGGTCATTTTTCACTATTCGCTTTCTAGACAAATACATATTTTATATTTATTGTTAAACAATGATCGATCCTACAACTATGGTTTATTTTCACACCGATTTTATACATTACTCTTCAAGTTGCCGCGCAAAATGAAATTATTTTATAGGAGAACTTAATTTCAATAAAGTGTTACGCGATGTTCATCACAACAGTTATGAGAACCATAGAGTATATTAATATAACATAGACAATCGTCATAGATAATAATATGATACTGGCAACACTATGATATAATTGGTATTTTTAGCAATATGGTAATATCATTATTTTGTAGGGTAGTTTCGTAGTATTTTCGTATAAAAAGGCGGCGAGGCGTGTAGACGGGGTTCATTGCTTACTGTGCGGTGTGAATGGTCACACCAAAGGCTGAACAATAAAGGGGAATGCCCAAATAGTTAATATTTGGTATCTTCGGTACTTTCTTACTCAAATATCTGCAAGGCTGTTTACAAAAGATTGAAATCATTCATTCTTTTATATAGGATTGTATTTCGTATCTGTTAGTAGAAAAGTAAAGAATACATTTAATATCACAAATATATTTTTATTTTATTCCAACTCCTTCGCCATGCAGGCTGTCTTACTTTGGAACTCTGCTCAGTGACGTCAGAAAAGCTAAATCTTTTGCCATATTTAAAAATTCACTTAGGAATCATTATGTTAGTCTTACGCAATAATGTGTGTGCTAGTTCACAATACTTTTGACTGGACTGTGCTGTCCATGTATGTCATTTTTATATATTTTTTCCCTGTTGCATTATAATAATAATTATAAATAATTTAAAAATGTCATTTGAGTCAGGCTGTCTGGAAGAGATCGCTTTTAGCGATAAGGCCTTGTTTAAGGGTTTGTTTTACCAAGTAACTATTGTCTTATTGTGCATTTTTATGTATTTTTTGTTTTGGTGGAATTTGGTGATTGTGGCAGTAAAATAAAATATCTTTCTGTCAGAACACTGTCCTGAAACACATGTAATAACACACTTATTTTAGTGTGTTATTACACCACAATTTTATTAGAAATAATATTTCTTCGCCTATACTTGGATGTATAGGGCGTAATGGTTTCGCGAAGTTCGCTGTGACCTATAGGACCATAAATGGACATGACGCCAACTGCCAATGACTCTCGTTTTAAGGCGTTATGCATATGTTCGCTTAAATCTATAACTGTTTGATACCACATTCACAATTTTGATTATTAATATGCATTGGTTATATTGGTAGCCATGGAGTGGAGCACTGGTGATCTGTCATACAGATTTTTTATACATTTATTTCAGGCACCAGTCACGAATCTGTTGTGTTGAGAAATAAATAAAGATTTTTATTATTATCTATATCAATAAAATTCAATTGCCAATAATACAGTTGTCTGTCTGTGATATAAAAAATGCCATAATTTAATCGAAATTTATGTTTATAAGATGCCTAATAATAAATTAATATATTTAAATTTTTCTGACAATCTGATGGTTTGTTTCCAATGGATTCCGAAAAGGCTCAAAGGATTCTAGTAGAAATAGTAAGGATTAAGACAAAAATCTTCATTTTTCGTCTATATTTCATAGCAATATCTTGTAGTCTTAAGAAGATATAAATATATAGTCCAAGTGCCGTGTTACCTAGGCACAGCTAGTCTGAAATAATTCTTTAAACTAGATTGTAAAAGAACTTAAATTTAAAAGAACTTATAATGGATTCTACATGCAGTGAAAGCTCCATATCTGCGCGGTATATGCTATGTAAATTTGCGGTTAATATAAAAAGCGTGAGTATGCAATGGTAATGTAATGGGATTATAGAACGATACGTTCCAAGATTCCAATATGTATAAATGTTATTACTGCTTATTTAAATTATCATTGAATATGAAGACTGTCACTAAAGGTCTGGCGGACGGGACGGAACGGCGACGCGACGCTGGCGGGACGTGAATGTGCTACATTAACTAATAATATATTAGTTAAAGTAGCATATGTCACATAGATGGACGTGACGCGACGTCTCTATGTGACATATTCTACATTAGCTAATATATTGCAACTCATCACGTCCCGCCAGCGTCGCGTCGCCATCTCGTCTCGTCCGCTGTTTGACCAGACCTTAAAACCTCTGTTGTTATAACATCATAATATTAATTAGTGGATTTGCTGGTTGAATGACGCGCTAAAGGCTGATAAGCTAGCACGTGGCGAGTATAACGCCAAGAATTTTTGAGGATTAAAATTAAATTAATCGCAGACAAACACACACATTGTATATCCCCATAATAAACAAGTTACGCTTGTGTTATAGGTAATATACAACGGGACACTCTGGGGCCGATCCCAGACACCCATACCATGGTAAATAACGAAGAAAATACGTTTCCGAAATTTACTATACTAGGAATCGAATCCGGAGCCTCTGCGTTGCGGTGAGGTAAGTCGGCAAAGGCTTAGCCCGCTCAACTGCAGAGGCCGTCAAAAGGATTGAGTTATTAATTAAGAATAGTTAGGTTTGTTGACTCCTGGGTATTATTTTCCAATTCTGACTTCTGTGACCATTATAAGTAACCACATCTCGCGCTCCACTACAATGTTTGCGAGGTCCTTAACAAACAAAAATCTATATATGTTTTGTTTGAGAAGACGTTAGTATGTCTCGACTCGTGTAATAAACGGTTCTAAATTGACACGGTATTTTTCGATGTTATTATTGACTATGCAAGTTGGAACTGTGTATTAAGGAGGTTTTGATGTCACATAGCTTCGTAAAAGGTTTTTAACAATAGGACATAAGACCGTGGTAATGCCACTGGTGGCTTATTCCAGCTTTTGTGACCCATCATCAGGTTAGATCACCAGGTCTTTACACCCTACCTAGACAGATTTGTCTTTGGATTGAGAGGTTGAACAGTTTGTCGTCTGTAAAATCGCCTGCAAAAACCAAACATTGTATAATCTCCTATAAAGTGATTTTAAAAGAACACCCAAAAGTTGCGAATGAATAGGATTCAGGAGGTTCATCTGATGGCTTTGATAAGTAGATGAGTTGTAAAGACCATGAGTCTAGTCAAAGAATCTCTAAAAAAGCTTGACGCAATCGAATTATACATCAGGATAGTTCGATTTTAACAATAAAACGGCTATTTATTACTTTTGTATAAATGCTGTATGGCTGTGTTTGTCCTAACAGATACATTTGGACAGGCAAAGATACCCATATTGATTTGTATGAATACACAATACTTGTTTATTGATCTAAAATTATAACATCAATGAACGTCATTCATATTATGTGTAAATACAAACAGCTGACCTAAATGGTAAATTCATTTTCCTTGAATTAGCGTCGTTGACTCAATGACTTTCGATCATCGGCAACTGGGTATCTCGTAAATGCATGTTGACCCGAGACAGTCTCCTCGGTAAATCAGACAATAAAGTTCAATTGGTTGTCGGGAGAAACGATAACGGCAGATGATTCAGTTAAAACTACGGTGTCTGTTTCGTGCGTATACATTCGGTCGATTGTGTCAATGTTTACAATTGTACATTACTTAGCCACGGGATTTTTGGCACAAACTGTGACTCATACGATGTAGTCATAAGCTCCTGCGTAGTTGATTGTTTATCATTAACTATACGACTATACTAATATTATAGAGGTAAAGTTTGTGACGTTGTAGGGGGTAATCTCTGGATCTACTAGACCGATTTCGAAAATTCTTTTCACCAGTGGAAAGCTACATTATTCCTGAGTGGCATTAGTCTAGTCGAGAAGTTTATTTTCTGCGAATAATAGTTACCAGTCTCTTAAAAATATGATTGATGGCTCATTCGATCCGGAATAGCATCTAGAAAAAGTAGTTTTTTGGATTTTTCCCCTCAATAAAAATGGTTAATTAAGAATTGTGGCGGATTCGAAGCAAACAACAAGATATAACTCTTAATCACGTTTATTAGCTGAGGTATAGACAAGGCGCGAGGTGTCACAGGCCTCGTGGATTCCGGTCGACTGCCTAAGTGCCGATCGACTCGCGCGTCGTAACCGAGGCGTCTTGCCCCGAGTACCACTTTGTCCCCCCCATTCCCAACAGTAGTCGCGGCTAGTGAAGGGCCTCACGCTACACAATTCAATAAATTTATAAATAATGATGATAAAACTTTCACCCCCGCGGGATCATTTTCTTTGAAGTATTAAGATAATACCTGAATTTTTTCAATTTAATTGCAAAAAAATATTTAAAACTTGCGTTCATTAAAGTAGCGGCGCGCGCATGTCGAAACTGCCGCGCGGAACACGATTTTCAACGTTAGATAAAAATTATAAATATTGGTGCTACGATTTCGGGAGTCGAGAAGTTTTGTACTAAAATTTCCTGCTCTTTCAAAAACTATAATATTTTAGATATCTCTCATACTTTTTGAGATTTTCCCAAAAAGCTGAACGACTATTTTTTTTTCACTTTTTTGTTAATAACAATTGTAATATTTATTGGGAGAAAAAAATCCAAAAAACTGCTTTTTCTAGATTCTATTCCGGATCGAATTAGCCATCAACCATATTTTTAAGAGACTGGTAACTATTATTCGCAGAAAATAAGCTTCTCGACTAGACTACATAGGGTATATTTGGTTGTGATTAATAATACGTTTTTTTTTCTTCTGATACAGTAAAGACTACTTAACGTTTTCGTAAATATTCAACATCGCTATATTTAGATTTCTTTTCAAATACTCAAACAATAACATTATAACACGCATTATGGGCTTAATTAAAAAAAAAGTCATTTTATTTATAACTATTTGTTTTTTTTCTCTTTTTTAATTGTTGGTGGTCCGGACTTAGTGCTATAATTCTGCGTGCTGAAATCTGTATCGTATAACAAATAAATAGATAATACCCAAGCAAAAACTGTTACGATTAATGTGATTTCTCGATTCTCTTACGTTAACTGTCTTTATTGTTTCATTGACATTCTTCGACGTCGATTTATTTGCTTACTTTCCTCAATCAGTACTTTACACGAGTTCGTTGTTAACGTCCATAGTTGCTGGAGAGTTTCTTTTTTCTATTGAGATCGAGTTCATACAAGATGATACAAAGATTTTCAATTTGTATCTTTTGTTACTGTTTCTTTTATAATGAATATTATTGTAATTACATTAATTCGTTTCATTATACGCATATTGTAACCTGTTATAACCAGTAATGTTAGCAAATCAGTATATACCAAAAAAAAAAATCGTGAGAAAGTATCAGTTGCTATACAGAGATATTAAGAAGGGGTGCTTCGTTATTATGTGTAATTGTGAAATTGTGAAACTACGTTTCGCAGTATCGCATTCCTTGCGACTCATTTGTCATCCGGTTCGTTGGTCCAAAAGTTTCAATCAACAGTTTTTGCTGGTCTCGATCAAGTGAGAAACTATCAAGTTCGTGGTCGGCTGATTTTATATTACGTTTTCACATGTAGGTTGAAATTGAGTTTATGATGAGTCTTATCCAATTCAAACTTGTTTATTGTTGCGCTATATACATATATGGTGCAGCCTTGTATTCGCTGGTCGCTAATATGGTGACTAATTAATTGTTAAGTTTTCCTACGTTATTCGAAGATCAATGTGGGTGGAAACGTGAACAATAAATTTATTATCTATTGCGACTACTCTATTAATATAGCACTTCGTAACTAATCAAACATTACGAAATGCTCTTTACTGTTATGCCATGCTTTTTAATAAGTAGTCGGGCGTAAGAAAGAAGCGAAAGTTGCATGCGCGCGTGATGAATTATACGCTCTTTCTAAAATCTTGCGTTTTTAAAACACAATGGCGATGGTGTCGTAATTAATGACTTACGTGTTCTACATTAGTTCTTAATTGACTCTTTAGGTTACGTAAGAAATGTGATACTTTACATATAAAATTTCCTTTGAACGACATTCAACTACATTTGTTTGTCTGTTTATTGGAATTTTTGCTAATATACGATAGCGATGTGCATAAGTTAATATTGATATATGAGCGCTTGTGCTTCTCCGGGAGATATCTGTGGGCACTCTGATTACGAGCAATATCCGAGTTGGACGCGTTGACCGCACACGGGCTACCCCTTTCACTTGTATTCGCATCGAGCGAATCGAGCGAAACGCGAATGCGCCTTTCTCTGTATGTTCGTCTCTGTCTATCGCGCGGCTATGGCTGCGGTCGGTGGTGCAACACACCTGTGGTGGGCCGGCGCGCACGCCGCTCGCCGCCCGTGACACCAGTAGCGCAGTTTCCTCGACTACATCCGCACGGAACCGACACCGCCGCGCTCGGATGATCTATCGCGATCTGACATGAAGTCCAAACCGGCACAATACTTAGACGCGTCGTTCAGACCGTGGCCACCGCTTTCCCGACAAGTACAACCTAACTTTTATTTCCGACCACCGGACCCAATGGATGTGAGGAACTTTAAAACATCGTCTTCGAAGGGTTCTTCATATTCAGATTTTTCTGGAATGAGTGCGTACAGCAATAAGTCGAGGGACTATTATTTTCTCTCTCCGAGTTATCGCTCGGCGGGTGCGCCGACACCGGGCAACCACGTAGAGGTGTATACCGGACGAGAGAGGCCTCGGCAGTTGAGGAATCCAAATCCTTCGCCACCCGCGTGCCCCTGCAGCCGCTCTCGCTCCCTAGAAGACATGCGCGCTGAAGTCGTCACCGAATGGGAAGACGATGACGAAAACGGCAATCGGATCGTTGCGCCTGCTACAAAATTTAACCGCAGTGCATACAAAGGAAGCAATTCAGCTATCCAAAAGCAAGGATTTCTCACTCGCCATTCAATGGAAAATCTTGTTGATAGAGCTCCACAGTTGCTAGCACCTAAACGGATCTCTGCTTTTCAGGTAATTGAACTTACTTTCTACCGAGACAGTCGACTCATTGTGAGTAGATTGCATTAAAATATATCGTATGTTTATGCTCCATGACGATATACCTAGAATTGATAAAAACACATCAGTGAATTGAATACCACAAACAGACTTTCTCAAGCAAAAATCGTCTCGTTGATGCTGAGCGACTTGAATAATTTATGTGTGTTGCTGGCGAATAAATCTCCCTGGTCATAAAATGTATGACATGTCATGGTGTATAAAATGCATTCGTGTTAGGCATGGTGTAGGGGAAAGCAGGTAGGATTCGTACACAGGGAGCATTCGTACAGTGGAGATATCTCCGCCATTATGCAACATTGAAATGTTTGCATTTGTGTGCGTGATTGCCGTTTGTAGGATACGGGTACCTGCGGGATGGGGCCACAATACGGCCATTGGCTTCGATGATGTAAGTCGATACGTGAATTCGCTCTGCGTAAGTATTTTTCGTTGTCATCTTTTAATTCGCTTGGCTGGTATAAGTAAGGCTCAAATTATAAAAGTGATTTATTATAGTTTATGCCTTAAAATATTACTTTAATATTTAAATAGATATTTTAGCTCAACTATAACGGTTATGTTTATTTCAAATTAATTTGTTGAATTATCTGGATGGGGTACCTTCGTGCAGTTACATGTGGGGTAGATTCGTACTGTACGAATCCTCCTCTAGTATAATAGGTACCAGTAGATATTGTACATATGGCCAATTTTGTTCTAATTTCACGATAAATACAATTCGACTTTATGTTTTAAGTCTCCGCAAAAAAAAATTTAGTTGTTAGCACTTTGATTTATTCGGCTGATGCCGTGCTTTTAGCCTAATCGCCATCAGAACTGCAAACACTAGTTACAATGATGAAAGATGACTGTCATGCGAGAGGCTTATATTTGAATGCGAAGAAAACAACGGTTATGGTGTTTGAAAGAGAAGAAACCAGAACGAATGCAAGGATAATGGTCGATGAAGTTATGCTGGAACAAGTGAATGAGTTTGTATATCTTGGATGTGCTTTTAGCAGGGATGGAAGGTACAGCGCTGACATAGAAAGAAGAGTAAATTTGAGGAATAGTATGAATGGAGCTTTAGGTAAACTTCTAGGCGTTAATAAAATCAGCCAGAAAGCCCAGCTTGCCATACACAACGCAGTGCATGGTACCAACCATGCATGACAAGAGCTATGAATGTCAAAGAAGCAAATGAGGTGTGTAGGA
>JAABVI010000075.1:0-116530 GCA_012273795.1 Dendrolimus punctatus | reverse complement strand
ATGATGCACAACATACTCTTTTTTCGTGTCAAAGATGGTCCATTGAAAGGCTTGAACTAGAGAATGAAGTGGGAGGCATTAACGCGGATAATTTTGTGGAGACTATGCTAAAAGAAAAAATGAATGGAGGTCAATCGACAAATATATCAATAAAATAATAAGACAAAAAGAAGAAGATGAGAAATAGAAAAGACAAATGTTTATCTGCGAGGCTAACGGCAGGGACGCAGATAAATAAGGCGTCAGGAAGGGTTTTAGTCGGTTGAAGTCCGACTCGCAGTCCATGAGGATTTCCCCCTGAGAAAAAAAAAAAAAAAAAAAGGACAATCAGATCAATCGTTGCATCCGATTGATTATATGGGAAGGAAAATCATGCCACTAACCTTGACCTCCCGAAACTGCACTTCTCCCAAATCGGCAAGCCTAGAGACGTCTGGCAGCGGTCGTCGAGGTTCAAATTTGATTGCACACGCAGTAGAATATAATAAAGTCTTTTTTGTGGTGATACACACATTCACACAATGGCGGTTAAATATTAAATAGGTAGTTCATATGACTACGGCGCAGGTCGTTATACGCGCGCGGTCAGGTAGGCGACTTTCGACTTATTGTCGGTGGTGCGGATTTGTCCCTCCATTCACATTATGTGACGACACAATGTCGTTGGCCAATTAGCAGGGCACAGATCGGAAGATGTCGGCGCGACTGACTTCATTCCGATCATATAATCAAGGAAATGAACCAATCGAAATAATTGGCCTAAACACTCTGTACTTAATTAATGTATTCTTTTAATTCAATAATAATTATACAGTCCACTAAATCGTGTTTGATTTAAAGAAGCAACTGCCACCAATAGTTTTTTGGTACTTCGCCGCCGGATAGAAGAATCGCAAAGAAGAAACGAGCAGTGTCTTTTGCTCCATCGAAACCTCAAGAAAGAAGAACGACCAACTCTGTACGGTCTCGTAGCGTTACCCTAAAGAAGAAAGAAGATCATTATTGAAGATCATCGTGGGCAGCCCGGACTACGTACCAGGAGACCAAGAGTTCCTGCCGGACTACGTACCAGGAGACCAAGAGTTCCTGCCCCGGACGCCGAGGCTACGCGTCTGCAGGATCAAGACCGGAAGAAAGAATAACGTTACTTCGTACCGTGACCGAGTGACTGTCCACCTAACGGTGCCAAATGGTCAGTTCACAAGGTCGTAGACGGTGCGCTGTTTCCAGTTAGGTCGGTCAAAGGTCTCAGTGTTTAGTGTAGTGAATTAGGATCGGTCATACACACACATATACACACACAGGTCAGGGTAATCGGTCATACGTGTTAGGCTAAGGCAAGGACCGAAGATGCCGAACACCAGGAGCAAGACCACCGAAGACAGAGTGCAGAGAGCGTATCAAGAGCCCCCCGCGTCGCCGTCCGTACATATATCCGCGTCCGCGTCCGCATCCGCGCCGAACGTATCGCGACCCGCGTCACCCGGAGTGCAACAGACTGCGACCGCGCAAATACACGCCGCGACTCGTACAGGACGCCGATCGCGATCACCGTCCGTCCGATCACACCGCTCGCAGCTAAGTGCCGCCACTTTGGTGAGGCAAGTGGAACTGGAAGCAGAAGAACAAATCGCCGCTATTCGACGAGAAGAGCTCCAGTTACAAGTGGCACTGATCAAGAAGAGGGTCGCTGCGAACATAGCCGCCCTTAAGGAGCAGACAGAGGGGAACAGCGTGTGCGAAGACGATGGGGTGGAAACAGATAGAAATATCACAGAGTGGTTGAAGAACACCCGCATACGGGGGGAGTCGCCGAGCGCAGGCAACGGCGCCGAGCTTGGAACGAGAGAAGCCGGACCGCGACCACCGTTGAACGTTGCGGGAAGAGCGAGGGAAGTGTATCCAGTGGGGCGCCACCGGTCTGCGGAAGCGAACGACCAGACCGCTCGCGTGACGTTCAGAACGCCGCGCAACGCAAGATCACCAACGCCGACCAGATCCAGGGATCGTGGAATCGACCGCCTAGCCGACGTGCTGGAACGCATGACTCGCAACAGGCCGACACCGCGACAGTGCCAGGAACTGCCTACCTTTAGCGGGGCCCCGGGAGAGTGGCTGCCGTTCAAAGCTGCCATGCGGGAGTCGACGAGCGTACACGGATTCTCACCTGCGGAGAACTTAGGCCGTCTGCGCACCTGCCTTAAAGGCGAAGCAAGAGAGTGCGTGACAGCCCTGCTGTATACCGCCGTGGATCCTGCGATCATCATGAAGACACTGGAGCGCTGCTACGGACGTCCAGAGATCATAATCAGTCGTGCATTGGAAGATATCAAGAAGTTGCCACGATCGGGTTCGTCTGCCAGCGAACTCAACAGCCTAGCCACCAAGCTGCAGAATATAGTGACGGTTATTTCGTGCGTCGACAACAAGGGGTATCTACTTAACCCTATGTTGACACGACAGGTCATCGAGAAGCTCAGCCCGCATCTACGAACGAAATGGTGCGACTTTGCAGATGAATTCTCGAGCCGAGACGAGCCGGAGATTATGACACTATCGAAGTTTCTAACGGGCGAAGCAGACAGAGCAATGAAGTATTCATTCATGACGTCATCACTGCCTACGACGAGTGTAAACGTCACGAAAGAAAATAAAGTGAAGCCGCCGCTAAATGAGCGTCGTCGCGTGTACACTACAACAGAAGCCAAGATCGTGTGCTACTGTTGTGGAGCTGACCACCAGACAACGCAGTGCGGCAAGCTGGCTTCGATGTCGCTGCCAGCTAGATGGGAGTGGGCCAAGGAAACGAAAATATGTTTTTTGTGCCTACTAAGTAAACACAGACGGTTCCGTTGCAAGGCGAGAAAGTGCGGTGTGAACGAATGCCGCGAGCCGCATCACGCACTTCTACACCAGCGGAGGGAAACCGAAGCCGTCAGTGGACCGATCGACCGAGTGGAGTCGGTCAATCAACCGGCCGATAGAGAGGAGTCGGTCATGACGGCGTCGGCACACAATTCTGACACCGAGAGCAGAGTGTTATTGAAAGTGTGTCCGATTACCGTCAAGGGCTTAACGGAGAGGAAGTGAGTACGTACGCGCTGCTGCATGAAGGGTCCACGATCACGCTCGTCGACGAGGAGATAGCCGGGATGCTGGGGGCAGATGGCCCGAGGCGGCCACTGAACATCCACGGTATCACGTCGAGCCAGCGGGAAGCGGAAAGTAGGGTGGTGAGCGTCGCGGTGCGCGGAAGAGCGCAACCGCACTACCATCCTATCAAGGCGCGCACTGTGAAGAAACTCGCGCTGGGAACTCACTCCGTTAAGTCTGAAGTGGTACGACAGTTACGTCATTTGAAGACGCTCCATGTAGACGACGTGTGTTTCACGAACGCCAAGCCGCGCGTACTAATTGGAGCTGACAACTGGCATCTGATCGTCACTAGAAAACTGTTGGCAGGAAAGAAGAGCCAACCAGCCGCTTCCCTGACCCTCTTGGGGTGGACCATACACGGGAGCGCACCCCGAGGCCTAGTAACGCAGGGGAACGACACCGTATTACACGTTCGAACGTGGCAAGATAAAGAGCCGCGGGAAAAGGACGAATTATTCGAAATAGTGAAGTCTCATTTCGATATCGACGCACTCGGCATATCAAACAGAGTGAAACCTGTAGCTGAAGAACAACGGGCGCTGAAGATATTTTCAGAAACCGCTAAGAAAATAAACGGCCGCTTCGAAGTCGGACTGCCCTGGCGAAACGATGACGTCACCATGCCACCGAGCTATGACATGGCAGTGCGTCGCCTGCGCGGGATCGAGCGCAAAATGGACAAATCGCCGCAGTTTATGGTTCCTCTTCTATATCTGAGAAGTTGGCAGTGAGTAGAGGGGTACCTCAGGGATCAATTTTGGGTCCTCTTCTTTTTATTTTATATTCTGCAGACATCACTCGACAAATACAACATTGCAAATTTCACATGTATGCCGATGATACCCAGATCTATATATCATTTAAGCCGACAGATGTAGATTGCGCTATAGTTAAAATAAATGAGGATATGTCGAGAATAGCGCTGTGGTCTAAACAGAACTGTTTAGTGCTGAACCCCTCCAAAACCAAATATCTTATTTTTGGCAGCAAATGTAATATATTAAAACTTAACCTAACAGTTGCAGTTACGGTTAATGATGTTACTATTGAAAGGGTGTACGAAGCCCGAAACCTAGGCCTCCAAGTAGATAGTGAACTTAGATTTGAAAATCACGTTGCCAAATCAGTAAAAATATGCTTTTATAAACTTAAGGTATTATATAAAATTCGGCCATATCTAAGTCATAGTTTGAGAATCCAATTAATTGAGTCACTAGTTCTGTCCCAGCTTAATTACTCCGATATCGTTTTTGGCCCTCGCTTACTGGGTAGAACGCAGAAACTCATCCAACGAGTACAGAACGCTTGTGCACGCTTTTGCTTTGACATCCCATTTAGAAGTCATGTGACGCCTTTTATAAACAACTGTTCAATGTTGAAAATGAAACACCGCCGTAAATTGCATCTCGCCTGCCTACTTTTTGGAGTTATTAAGCATAAAGCTCCTTCATACTTGTATAAAAAGCTTTCTTGGTTCGCTTCAAAAAGATCGACTGGACTGCGGCAATGCGCTATGCAGCTTACGACGCAACGACATGGCACAGTTGCTTTTAGGGGTAGTTTTAGGTATGCTGCCTCCAAATGCTGGAACAATATCCCACCCCCATAAAAAATATGCAAAGTATTCATGGATTTAGAGTTAAATTAAAAAAGTTCTTATATGCCCACCAAACGTTCCAATCTGATCTGGTTCATGATACCAGTGCTATATAATGGCGCCCATTTGGAGGTTGTGCCTCACCTATCCTGTATTTGTTATGTCGTGTGTGTTTTTTTAACATTGCTTCTTTTGAACTCTTATCTGTTCTAACTATCTCAAAATTTACTTTTTTTTTCTTTTTACAATTGTTGTGGACATTTTTTTTTTCCTTCTTTTTTTCTTTTTTGTTTCACTTTGTATTTTAATTGCTTCAATGTTTGTGTATGTCACTTAAATGGCCCTAGCGGAAGATCAGCGCTGGTTAAGTTAACCAGCAACATGCTGAGCTAGGACCAATTTAGAGCTACACTTTGTTTGTTTTTTTTTCTATTGCATTGTTTTATATTGTACATTTATTTATTTATGCTTGTATATTGTATTTTAATTTATGTTGTAGTTCTAAATAAACGTTTTTTCTTTCTTTCTTTCTTTCTTTCTTTCAGTTTAAACAAGCTTATACAGCCCAGGTCGACAGGCTATTAGAGAAGGGATACGCCGAGCCTTGCGAACGAAGCCACGAAGGAAACCAACGCATGTGGTACATGCCTCACTTCGCCGTTACAAACCCGAATAAACCTGACAAAGTGAGACTGGTATTCGACGCCGCCGCCCGTTCAAATGGGGTGTGCATGAACGATGCGTTACTGGATGGGCCAGACTTGCTACGGGCTTTGTACGGAATCCTGTTCAGATTCCGGGAGGGGAAGATCGCCGTGACAGCCGACATACGTGACATGTTCCTACAAGTGAAGATAAGGAAAGAAGACAGAACGGCGCAGCACTTTTTATGGCGCGGTGATGACCGCCATAACCCGCCTCGGCGCTACGTTATGACATCTATGATATTCGGAGCACGAAGCTCGCCATTCCTCGCACATAGCGTGAGAAACAGGAATGCGAGTGATCATAAGGAAACACACCCACGAGCGTACCACTCGATCACGGAAAACCACTATATGGACGACTGGGTACAAAGCTTCGAAACGGAAACGGAAGCGGCCGAGGCGATAGCGGAAGTGCGAGAAGTGCACAGGAAGGCCGGCTTCGAGCTCGCGGGATGGGATACGAATCGCGAGCGCCTTATGGAATGCATCCCAGAGGAAGAAAGAGCCAGACAGCCCAAAGAGTTGGGTGCTAGCGCGCATCCCTACGGTAAGTACATTGGGTGTGTTATGGATGCCGGAAGCGGATGAACTCGCGTTTAACACCGCCATGCCGAGAGTTCCAGAAAGCATAAAACAAGGCACGCAAACACCCACGAAAAGGGAAGCCCTGGGCATGGTCATGTCACTTTTCGACCCACTCGGCCTGCTCAGTCCATACACTATAAGGGCGAAAATCGTGCTACAAAAGCTCTGGAGGCTTAAGCTGGGCTGGGATGACCCCTTGCCAACGGAAGAGGCAAGGGAATTTGAAGAATGGATCCGTGACTTGAACTCTATAAAAGAGTTAAGATTACCACGGTGCTATGGATGGGATAAAGACGTCGTAAACATACAGTTACACGTCTTCACGGACGCCAGCGAGCAGGCCTACGCAGCAGCGGCTTACTGGCGCTTTGAGTGGTGTAACGGGAGCGTCGGCGTCATTTTAATCGCAGGAAAAGCGAAAGTGGCCCCGATGAAGGCGCAAAGTATCCCACGAATGGAGCTACAGGCCACGCTAATAGGAGCCAGGTTAGCGGCGGAAATAAAAAAGGAACATAGTTTCAAGCCGTATGACGTCATCTTTTGGAGCGACTCGAAGACCGTTCTCCACTGGATAAGAAACGACTCGGCGCGATATACCCCATACGTTGCGCACAGACTGAGCGAAATCGACGAAATAACCGAGTCTGAGCAATGGCGGTGGGTGCCGACAAGTTACAACGTCGCCGACGACGCAACCAGGATTAACGTCTCCAATATGAAAACGGACGACCGCTGGTTTAAAGGCCCGGAATTCCTTCGTGGGTCCCCGACGAAATGGCCGAAGGAAGAGCCGACGGAAACCGAAGATGACGAAGTCGTGGTAAATTACACGACTAATGAAAAGCCACTCGTTGACGTCACAAGATTTTCGTCATATGGAAAATTGTTACGAGCGACCGCCTACGCACTCGCCTTTATCGACAAGTGCCGGCGAAGGACTCGCACTATGGAAACGCGACACATAGAGCAAGCTGAACGTTTACTCATTCGTCAAGCGCAACAAGAAAGTTTCCCGAAGGATTACGAGCGTTTGAAGAAAGGAGAACGTGTGTCACGTGACAGCCGGCTTTATAAGCTCGACCCCGAATACGGGGGGGACGGGGTAATAAGGCTAAACGGCAGGATCAATGCGGCCACCCTGCGCGAGCTTACCGGAAACCCACCGATCTTCAGTTCCGGACTAGCAGCGACGCGAGGCAGTCGAGTTTTGCTCAACATCCCGGTTTTTTGCAGTTTTTCCGCACAATTTCCATTTTTGGAAAGCGATCTATTGCAATATAGTTGTGTAGTGAAGTTTTGAGTGTAATTAGTTCCGATCTCGGCACGGATTGCAGTGTTTTTGGCTCTGGGGTAAGTCGTTGGAATTCGTTTTCGCGCCGCTTACTGCGTAGTCACTGTATGACGCAACATTAACGGTTTTCGTGTAATAATAACACGCCGAAACGTGGAACTGGTTTCCGGCTCGAGTGTGGGCATCCAATAATGGATGCCCATGATCCCAAACCCCCGCCTGGACTTTCGGGGGCCCCTTGCAAGAGGGGCCATCTGGAGGCAAAGGACGGGTGGCTCGGTGCCGAGATCGGTGAAACGCGACGGAAGAAAATCCTGTCGTCTACAACCGTTGTTCGACGCAGCAAATCTGCTGCAGGTCTCCCAGGCCGCCAGGCTGCTGCCGTTATCACGGCGACAGCCGAGGCGCCTGTCTTGCTAGGGCGGGCGGCGTCGGTGGTGGATTTGACCGCCGATGCCCCCTCGGTAGGAATAACGTTATGGGGCCACCGGAAGGTCCCGTGACGCGTAGGCCCCCATCCGGCCGTGTGGCACGTAGTGCGGCACGCCCGGACATAGATAGGAATACGCTGCGCGGATCGTTCTCGGCTGTTGACCTGGCCGTGAGCGATGCGCGCACCATAGATGGTGCCTTCGTATCACCGTCGGCTTCTGCACGGGCTTCACCCGTGCAGGGGTACGGCGGGTACGAGGACGGCTTTCGCACACCGCTCTCGGGCAGCACACCAGACTCGCTGGACAGTGCGCTCGACGGTGCGGTTCGCGCGTTTGATGACACCTGCCCTACTCCGCCTGCCTGTGACCTATCGGTTCACACGGCGGCCGGAATAGAGGCGGTAGGGGGCGACCGCCTCACGACGACGGTGGCACACAGCGCACAGGCCTCACCTGCGCATTTGCTACCGGTTTGCGACTTAACAGTACGCAACGTCGGGGACGATCGTTCCGCGAAACCGATTGCCGCGCGAGCTTCACTCGCGTCTGCGACCGGGTTCGCGAATAGGGACTTTGTAGGCGCGGCAGCGGCGGCCCCTTCGCTTTCCTTCCCTAATGGGATGGGAGTCGCTGTCGCGATGTCGGCGCCGGCGTGTACGACGGCTGCGGCGACGGCGGCGGCGTCCACGTCCTCGTCTTCGGCGGCGGCGGTGGCAGCGGCCACAACATGTTTCGCGCCCTTAGGTTCGTCGTCTTCGGCGGCAGGTTTGGTGGCGCAGACTTCGTCTTCGGGGGCAAGCGTGCCCCCATTATCGTGTACCCCGGTCTTCGCGGCCGGATCGAGGTCAAGGTTCTGGGACCGGTCCCGGAGCAGTGACGTCGATTCGGCGACTACGTCGGGTGCCTCCACCCCAGCGCGCGCGCGCTCGCCTTTGCGCCCCACGGGGGGCGCAACCGCGTCGGTCGCGTCGGCCGCGACCGCGTCCGTAGTTGCGGGTGCGGAGGCCTTCCTTCGCACAGAGGGGGGGAAAAGGGGCGCAAGGCGCGCAAGGCTACCGCCGCCAAATTGGTCGCGGCCAGCCAGTGCGCCGCCCTAGTAGGGAACGTTTCGTTGCTCGGCCCTGGGGAGCTTCGCCTCGCGGCATGCGCCCAGGTGGCCGAAATCATTCAGATCGCCCAGACGTCGGGCAATCTGAAGGGGGCTACGTGCGTCGGCTGAAGGATGCCGCGAGCAGAGTGTCGGACATTGTCGACACGCTGGTCACGCGGGATCCGGAGGCCGAGGCATGGAAGCTCGGCAACGAGAACGCGCGTCTGCGCATCGAAGTGAGTTCGTTGCGGGAGGAAAATCTTTCCTACCGCAAGGAATTTGAAGAGATGCGCAAGGCCCTTAAGGCCTCTGCTCCAGTAGTGGAGCCGGCGCCCGCCGTCGTGGCGGCGCCACCCCCCGCGCCTGTCAAGCGGAAGGCGCGGGCGGTTGCGACGGAGGCAGCGGCGATTCCGGAATCGCCCGCTGCGCCCGCTGCGACTAAAAAACCGCGTCCGGCCCCCGCCGCGTTGGCGGGGCCAAAACCGACTTCCGTCAACGGGGCGGAATCGGCTGCGGCGCCCACCGACGGGGCGGGTTCGGGCTGCGGCTCGACAGTGGCACCCGCCGACGTGGCGGGTGCGGGTGCGGGCGCGACGTCCGCCCCTCCGCTCGGGCTCAGCGGCGGCGGGTACGATGCGCTCTTGCGCGTCGTGCTCGACGCCGTTGCGCCACTTATCGACGCGAGGTTGGCCGCCATCGAGGACCGGCTGAACCCCGCGCCGACCCTCCGCCCGCCGCTTGCGGCGGACCGAGGTAAGGCACCGGCGCCCAGACCGGCTCCTCGCGCGGCCGTCGCGCTCGCAGCCACCGCGGTGGCCACCGGACGGCCAAGACCGGCCACGGCTGCCGCCGCCGTCCGTCGAGGTATGGGGGAAGCGAGTACCCCGGCCCCGATGGAGGTGGTGGTGGCGGCCCCGGCCGCAGGGGTGGCGGGCTCCCCACAGCCGCCGCCCCAAAACCAAAAAAGAAGCACAGGGGAGGTGTGAGACGGACGCTCAGGAGGAAGCGGAGGGCGGAACGCGCCGCCGCCGCTGCCGCCCCTGTGGCCTCCGTCTCGGCGCCCACCCCTGTAGTACCGGCTCCCAGGCGTCGGGTGGCGCCCGCGGCCGCGACACCGGTCGTCGCAGCCCCCGCCCCCCGCGCTCGAGTCACCGTCGCCGTCGCGCCACCGCCGGCGCCGTGGCCCCCGCCCCCACCCCCGCTCCCGAGGGGGGGGCGTGGACCACGGTCGTCGGGCGGAAAAGGGGTAAGGGGGCGAGGGCCAACGGGCCCCCCCCCCCCCCCCCCCCAGGCACAAGCTGCTGCCCCTTCGACGGGAAGGAGACAGCAACCGCGTAGCATGCTCCGAAGCCTGCCGCCGTCTACCGCGAACCGAAAGCGGCGGCAGTTGTCATTAAACTGCTGCCGGATGCGGTCGCAAAAGGTGTCGGCTACCGCGACGTCTTTGCGAAAGCGAAGGCTTCGGGGGTGGTCAACATCACCGCCATGGGCCTCCGCGAGGGGCTGAAGGTGGTGCGGACCGCCAAGGATGGGCGCCTCCTCCAGTTCCAGCCGGGACCGGAGGGCGCCGCCAAGGCGGATCGCGTCGCCGAGGCTCTTCGCGGGGCCCTCGCAGGGTTGGCCGAGGTCATCCGCCCAGTAAAGCGTGGGGAGCTTTACATCTCTGGGCTGGATGACTCGGTCACCATTGATGGGTTGCGCGACGCGGTCGTGTGCGCCAGCGGATGCAGGCGCGACGACGTGCTCGCGAAGCACATCGGTGCGGGACCGGGCGGCCTGGGCGCAACATACGTGTTGTGCCCGGTCGCTGCCGCCAAAACTATCGCCGAACTGGGCTACCTCGTGGTGGGCTTCACTTCGGCGAGGGTGGAGGCAATGGAGGCTAGACCGATACGTTGCTATCGTTGCTTCAACGTCGGTCATAGCGCCCAAGAGTGCCCGGATACGTGCCCGGACCGGTCCAAACTGTACCTCCGCTGCGGTAAAAGCGGACACAGGATTCCGGACTGCAAGGCACGAAAACCCCACTGCGTGGCGTGCGCGGCGGGGGGCCTTAACGCTGCCCATCCTACGTTGGCGAGGTTCTGCCTACCTCCCTTCGTAAAGGGCAAATTCGTCCACTCGCGGACGAGACAAGGTACGGCTGCAACTGCGGCGACGGCGGCGCAGGCAATGGACACCTCCAATGCCTAGTACGCCCGCTACAGCGTTTTTTCAGGCCAACGTAAACCACTCCCCCACCGCCCAGGACTTGTGCCTGCAGGCGATGGCGGAGTGGCGAGCGAATCTGGCCGTTATTAGCGAGCCGTATTACGTTCCCCCCGCCGGCAACTGGGTTGGCGATCTCGACGACACGGTAGCGGTGGTGGCCAGAGCCGGGTCTGGCACACCGCTTACGTGTCTCGAAAGAGGAAAGGGCTATGCGGTGGCGGAAAGCGGAAGTATCGTCGTTATCGGCGTTTACTTCTCGCGTAGCCGCCCTCTGGCGGAGTTTGAGCTTCACTTGGACTCTGTCGGGGCTGCCGTTCGCAGATTGTCGCCTAAAACGGTTTTCGTGATGGGCGACTTTAATGCGAAGCACCTCTCCTGGGGAAACGTCATCACGGACCCTAGGGGTCGGGCAGTTGAGGATTGGGCTCTTCAAGCCGGCCTCACAATATTGAACCAGGGGTCGGTCCAGACCTGCGTACGCGCACGGGGTGGATCGATCATCGACCTGTCATTCGCCACTCATGCGGCCGCCCGCAGAGTGGCCGGATGGAGGGTGCTGGAGGAGGTGGAGTCGCTCTCTGATCATCGGTATATCAGATTTGAGCTAACGACCCCCTCCTCCGGTCCGAGCCCTGTTCAACGTCGCCCCCCTCTCCTCCCGCGTTGGGCCCTTACCAAGCTCGATCCGGAGCAGGCCGAGGAGTGGGCATGTACGGAAAGCTGGGCCTACCCAGCCGATTTCGCGAATTTGGACACGCAGGCAGAGCACATGCGCAAGACCCTGACGAGGGTTTGCGACGCTGCGATGCCACGCGTCTCCAAACGGCGGCCTTCGTGCAGGCAGGCGGTCCACTGGTGGACCGAGGAGCTCGGCGAGATGCGAAAGGCAGTTCGCATCATCAGCCGTAGGCTCAAACGCTGCAGGGCGCGCCGTCCTCCGGACTATGTCGCGGAAAATGGACTCGTGGGAGAGTTTAGGGAGGCCAGAAAGGCCCTTTCGATTGCGATATTGCAGTCGAAAGCCCGGGCTCGGGCCGAGCTCCTCGAGACGCTCGATCGGGACCCTTGGGGGCGTCCGTACCGTGGGGCCCGCAACAAGTTGCGGCCTTGCACTTCCACGGTCACGGAAACGCTCGAACCCGAGGTGCTCCGCTCGGTGATCGACGGGCTCTTCCCGGATCCGGGGAACTTCACTCCCCCCAGCATGGGTCCACCCATTCCCGACACCCCCACGGACGAGGAGCCTCACTCCATCTCCGAGGGGGAACTCGACGTCGCCCTGGACCGGCTCCGGGGCAGGAAGACGGCTCCGGGACCCGACGGGGTCCCTGGTCGCCTCCTCTTCCTGGCTGCAAAACATCTACGCAGCCAGCTGCGGGACCTCTTCGAAGCCTGTATTCGCGCAGGTAGGTTCCCGTCGCAATGGAAAGAGGGGCGCTTGTGCCTTCTTCCCAAGGGAGGTCGTAAACCTCCCGACGATCCGTCCGCCTACAGGCCCATAGTGCTGCTGAACGAGGTCGCCAAGGTCTTCGAGAAGATCTTGGCGGGGCGGCTCGTGAAGCATTTAGACACCGTGGAGCCGGGGCTATCAGATACGCAGTTCGGGTTTCGGAGGAGGCGCTCCAAGATGGACGCCTTCGAGACGCTGCGAACGGTGACGGACGAAGCCGTCCAAGCGAAGGACGTCGTTCTTGCAGTGTCGCTAGACATAGCGAACGCCTTCAACAGCCTCCCTCATGAGACGATCAGGGAGGGGCTCCGTGCACACGGAGTCCCCCCGTACCTCACGAGGCTGTTAGGCGAGTACCTGCGAGATCGACACATCCTTTGGGAGGGCGGTGAGTCTGTCAATCACGAGCTAGGTCGGCGACGTGTCGCGTGCGGCGTTCCACAGGGGTCGGTCCTCGGGCCGATTCTTTGGAACGTAGGCTATGACTGGATCCTTCGGGTGACGGTCAGGCCCGGGGTAGGGCTGATCTGCTTTGCGGACGACACCCTACTCACGGCACGCGCCGCGTCATTCGCGGAGTCCGTGGACGTCGCCAACGACGGGTTGGCGATAGTCGTAGATCGAATAGCTAGGCTGGGCTTGAGGGTCTCCCCCGCGAAAACGGAGGCCATCATGTTCCATAGGAAATTCCGTAATCCACCCTCGGATCTGTCCGTTACAGTCCAGGGGGTGGCGATTAGTGTAGGGCCCAAGATGAAATATCTTGGGCTAGTCCTAGACGGGAAATGGCTGTTCAAAGCGCATTTTGAGCAGTTAGTTCCCAAACTCGTGAGTTCCGCGGGCGCACTCTCAAGGCTTCTTCCCAACGTGGGGGGGCCGGGGGGTGCGACGCGGAAACTATATTCTGGCATCCTGAGGAGTATGACCCTTTACGGTGCCCCCGTCTGGTTCGATTCGCTTCACCGCCACAATCGAACCCTGCTGCACCGGGCGCAGCGGGTTCTGGCCGTGAGAACCATACGGGGGTATCGTACAGTGTCTTGGACGGCGGCGACACTCTTGGCAGGCGAGCTGCCCTGGCCTCTCCAGGCAGACGTCCTGTCCAGGGTTCGTCGTACCCAGCAGGATGCCCTAGCTAGAGGACTGACCTTCTGTCAAGTCGAGATAGAGACGGTCAGGAAGCGGGAAACCGCTTGCTGCCTCGTCGACTGGTCTCGTGACCTCCAACAATCGGACGCAATCAGGCCACAACTGGAGGAATGGGTCAACCGCACTAGCGGTACCCTCACCTTCAGGACGACGCAGATACTGACCGGACACGGTTGTTTCGATCAGTATCTGTTTCGCATTGTGGGCTGCTTGCCTTCTCCGGATTGCCGACAGTGTGGCGCACCCGATACGGCGTTACATACGCTTGTCGAGTGCGCTGCCTGGGCGCCGCAGCGTTTCGAGCTCGAGACAAAAGTAGGAGCCGTCGGATCGCTCGGCGACTTGGTAACGGCCATGTTGCAGAGCGACGACGCCTGGGATGCTGCGGTTTCTTTTTGTGAGGCAGTTATGTCTCTGAAAGAGGCCGCAGAAAGGGATAGGGAGCGAAGTCCTAGGGCGCGTGCTACGGTCTCTTCTCGAGGTCGCCGGCCTTCAGCCGGCACCCGGAGAGGCAGGTACGCGCATTACTTCACTCCCTGAGTTAGGATCCGGAACGATGGGGGCCCTTAGCTACTAGGTAAAGCAAGGGACTTAACAACTACCCCCGTTTCGTAGTGGAGTGTGTTCTCCCAGGGCACACTTCAGCACTTTATGCGCTGGATCGACTGCTGAGTAACTATGTTCTACATCTCAGTCTTTCCTTCACATCAAAGCGCAGGGCCGCGAAGGGAGGAGGGGGTTTTTAGTGGGTATTGAGGTTGCTCGCCCGTGCGGCATCGCTCGGAGTCTCCACACTCCTCTGTGTAGTCCATAGCGGACGGAGCGCAAGTAGAGCATACAATTGCTAGCGTTACCGCCCCCCGTGGATTCGTGCCGTTTCCTAGTGACGGCCCAGAGAGTGCGTAAATCGGTTAGTCATTTTCCCTCGCCTCAAAAAAAAAAAAAAAACCCACCGATCTTAGACGGGTCGCATCACCTCACCCGGCTGATCATCAGGGGTGAACATGAACAGCAACATCATATAGGAAGAGAACACGTCGTAAACAACGTGCGGCAAAAGTACTGGGTGCTACGAGTGCGGCCTACTGTGCGAAACATCTTGCGGCAGTGTACAGTCTGTCGGTTGAAGAAAACCGCGCCGATCGTGCCGGTGAAAGGAAACCTGCCAAAGGATCGTTTAGCTGCTTACGCACGGCCCTTTACGAATTGCGGAATCGACTGTTTTGGCCCGATGTGGGTGACCATTGGACGCCGTAGAGAAAAACGATGGGGAATGCTGTTTACATGTATGGTGACTCGTGCCAGCCATATGGAACTTATAGCGAGCCTTAGCACAGACTCGGCTATAATGGCCCTAAGAAGGATGGGAGCACGACGCGGCTGGCTACAAGTGATATGGTCTGATAATGCAACGAATTTCCATGGAGCGGATGCAGAGTTACTCACGGCGCACGCAAAGTGGAAGAAAGAGATGCCAGATCACGTGAGAGGGAGACAACTAGCGTGGCGTTTCATCGATCCCGGCGCACCAAACCAGGGGGGAGCTTGGGAGCGTTTAATTCGGTCGGTGAAGACGGCACTCCACGCAACGTTAGCGGAACAAGCTCCCAGAGAAGAAACACTTACGACTGTCATCACGGAAATAGAACACACGGTAAACTCGCGCCCGCTGACTCACGTGTCGGTGAGCCCTGAAGACGACGACGCGCTTACCCCGAACCACTTCCTAATGGGGTCGGCGGTAGGCTTGCCAATCACGGGTACAAATGAGCTAGCAAACAAGAAGACATGGATCGCAACCCAAGCTTTGGCGGACATGTTCTGGACTCGTTGGCTACGCGAGTATTTACCGACATTGGCACCGAGGGACGACGTACGACGATGTGATGAAGAAAACATACGCGTTGGAGACGTCGTTATCATCGCGGACGGTCTGTTGCCACGTAACGTATGGCCCCGGGGTCAAATCGAGCGCACTTATCGCGGACAGGACAACGTAATACGAAGCGCGGACGTGCGAACGCGGGAAGGCATCTTCAGGAGACCAGTAAGGAGGCTCATCGTCCTGACGAGAAGAGATGGCTCCGAGGATCTGCGCCGGGGGGAGGATGTTGCGGACAGAGAGCACCCCCCTGACTCGCCCACCGGAGCACACCTACTCTCCGCGCCCCGCATACCGCCGGCGCCCGCAGAGGGCACGGTTAGCAAGTAGGCGTCGGACGGGATGCGGGACTTAAGGAGCGACCCTGGCAGGCGAAAATCAATTCATTCAATTACAATTTACTTCACTTCACTTTTAAACTTCACCTCGCTCTAATGTATCTTAGAAATAATTACGCTCTGTACTTAATTAATGTATTCTTTTAATTCAATAATAATTATACAGTCCACTAAAATCGAGTTTGATTTAAAGAAGCAACTGCCACCAATATAGGTGTTAATATTGTCGGATTATTCCACGCATTATAACTCTTTTCTACTACTCCGCTTTTTAACATGTCGTCTAATTGACGATTTACTTCTTTCAGACGTTCTGGGGACATACGGTAGTACCGTTGTTTGATGGGTTGTGTATCACCCGTATCTATCACGTGTGAGATTAATGTAGTTCTACCTAACCCGCATTTTTCGGCTGAAATATTTTTGAAACTTTCTATTACGTTATTTGCCAATGTTTGTTCCTCGGAGGATAGATCTTCGTACTGGTGAAGATATTTTATTTCATTTATTGAAACTGGTAAGTCAATTTTGTTTATTAAAGGCAAATTATCAAATATTTCGGGGGCTATTTGGAATGCTTTCCAAAAGTCGACTCCTAATATTATTGAAGTTGTGATACTTGGTATTATATAAAATTTTACTACTTTAGTTATATTATTCAGTGTTACTGGTAATAAAAAATAACCTCTACTGCTGCTCTCGAATCGTTTGCTGTTTTTACAGATCGTAAGTTATTGCAGTGATGCATTTGTAAACCTTGTTTCAATAGAACATTTCCCATGTTTTTTCCTAAAATTGATACAAATGATCCCGAGTCTAGTAATCCGTGATACTCTTTGCCGTATATTGTAATGTTTAAAAATGGTCTTTCGTCAATTGTGTTATCTCGAATCGCAGAATTATTTTTATATTGTTTTTTCTTGTTAATTAAATGTATATTGTGTTTATAGTAATTATAATTTTTATTTTTAAATCTATTAAATCGACCTTTGTTTTATCTCCCGCGATTCGAATAAATCAGTTTTTTGAGTTATTATTATTATTATGATAATTTTTACATCTGGGACATGTATGTTTTTTATAATTATGAAGACCGCAGTTATAACAGAAAATTTTTCTGCAGTTTAAATTGTTATGACCGGCTTCTTGACATCTTGAACAAATTATTTGATTATTTTTATCACGATATGTGTTTTGTGCTTTATTTGTATAATTGGTTTTATTATTTTGCCTATTATCATAAGAATGGTAATTACTACTCTGATAACGTTGTCTATTCGGAAAACTATCATTCTGTCTATTATTGAAAGAACGACTGTTGTAATTAAATTGGTTTCTATTTTGTGCATTATTGTATGGTTGTTGTACCGTGCTAATCTTAAGTGCTTTACTTGACACCGGTTTATAGCCGAGATCAGGAGCTACGCTTTGCGGTGTGACCTTGGGTGGCTCTGTAAAGTTATGTGTTCTATCTCTCGTGTGATCTAATAGTTTACACTTTATGCGTAATTCGCTAATGCTGTTAAATTCTATTAGAGAAAGTGGTAACTGTACTTCTGGTCTAAAATTTTTTCTAATTAGTTTAATTTGTAATTCTTCTGATATCGGTTTATTAAATCTGCTAAAATAATTTAACATTGTTGAAATGAACGACGTAGTGGACTCGTTTTGTCCCTGTGTTCTTTTATGTATTTCCGCCAACAGCTTTTCCTCAAAGTCAATTGGTGAAAATTCTAATATTAAGTTACGTTTTAAATTCTCCCAATCGTTTAATGTGGTTTTTAAACTTCTAAACCAACTCAATGCTTTATCAGTAAACAATTCCACTGCGGAATTAAATAATTGATTATTTGTTATGTTTCGCGATTCGCAAAGTTCTTCTAGTCTTTGGATAAATATGTGCACACAAGTATTTCCGTCATATTTTAAATTAAGCTTTGCAATTGCTAACTCTGAATGCGCAACTTGCGTTGTTAAACTTTTATGAGTCACCGATTGGTCTGATGTACCTGGAATTGACTCAAATGATACTTTGAATGAAATAAACAGGTTATCTAATTTATTTAAGTATTTATCTAGATTTGCGTTAAGTGTATTGTCATTTCAGTTCATTGTCTATGGTGGGATTAATTCTTGAAAGTCTGTGGTATAAATGGTGAGCTAGACCTCTAACGCGGTTTAAATGTTTAAATTGCTGTCGCGGTTCGGCCAAAAATTTACTTATTTCTCCCATTTTTATCCTTATAACTGTTAACTCCTCTACCGGATCAAAATCAGTTTCTACGATCTCTTCTGCGGGCAGCTCTTTGACTAACTCACGCAGCTGAGTCCTTAGTTCAATTACAGTGTTTAAAGGTTTTACGCCTCTAATATTAATTTCGTGTAGTAACTCATCTTTGTAGTACGTTATACGCGATGGGACGTTCCATTTTTAAAAGTACCGCCTATTTTAACCTCACAATCTCTATATGAGTGTAGACTTCTCTTTTACAAATGTAAAATACAATAGCAATGTGTACTATGTAAATTTAACTTTATTTAATAATGAAGAACAACAATACACACTTTAAGAAAAATCAAATAAATGATATTCGTAACACACTGTACAGATTATATATAGTACAGCATATTTACTTAAGAACTTTCTCAAAATTAATTATCCACGAGGAAAATTGTGATGTATATCAACATATTCAACCTTAAAATCTCTATAGTGTGTTACTTAGTTTACATATACACAACAACAAAAAATACCTTTATTTATTTATTAATACTTGCTGAAAAAAATATGACTAATAAAGTGTTCCAATCGTTTGTTTACCTTTCTTACATTGGTAGTCTTCCTATCACATTTAAAAATTGGGATACGAAGTGCCTAAGCTATTACTCTTAAAAAAAAACACACACGTTTTGGGCGCCACTGTTACTTTTGTTTAGCTGTTATATATTTTTAAACTATTGTTATCTTTTATTTGGTTATATTTTTATAGTTAGCCCTTTTACAGAAGTGTGTGGAAATGAAACTACAAGGTATTCAGTTAAACAATCCAAATTACATTCCTTTATTCAAAGACCCTTAAGTATAGATTCATTATATAACAAGGAAGTATAATATATATAGCTTAAAGATAAAAATAACCTTGAATTACTGCCTTTATTTGACAGGGTTTTATTATACCAACAATAACCTAGTTGGTATTGCTATATTTATAGATTTCTATCCACACTTATAAGAAGTCGACGCTCAGATTCGGAGAAGGTTTCGTTTCATAGAACCAAAGGTTACGAGACTCTAACAAAGATACTAATCATAATTATAGTACGGATAGCAGGGTCGCAGGAAGCTTATGCTGGTCTACGTATGTAAGCTAGGTATAGAAATATTCGTACATAAAGATGCAAAACGATGGAAACACTTAATGAATTAATACTTAAATGATTTGAGGGCGCCACTGGCTTTTGAGGGTCAAAGCCAGGAACCAAACGTCCGCTACTTCCACGAGGGCGCGTTCATAGACCTGCCGTAGGAAGGCTGGCAGCGAGGTCTTGGTTACAGATGTGGGTGGGTTTGGTCGTTAGGAGCTCACGGAAGGTATGATAACTCTGTTCATCATAACCCGGTGTTATACCCGACACGATATTATACGATCGCCGGCATAATACTTGATTCTTTATATAACAATACTATACTGAGGTCTCTAAATATCAGCTATAATATAGGCGACCAAACCATTAAACCCGTATACTGGAATAAGAGAGAGTTTTTTACGTTAATTAATTAATCCAGTATACCTTAAACTGGTTGGGAACAAGGAGACTCTAAACAATGAATTCCCACCAAAGATGAAATAATCTGTCCATAGGACGGTGATCTGTTAACACGTGTTAATTAAACACGGGGCTGCTACTCCATCACCAGACGGGTGCTCCGAGACACGTGGTGACTGTCGTGGTAGGTATTACGAATTTTAAATAATTTACATGCCTAAACGCGCATGAGTAACGAAGAAAAACAAAAATGCGTGGGTAACGTAGTACTGTATAAAGTATTATTAGGGTCATATGAAGATAAACTAATAAATGTCATTACCTGTATATACGGGTTTTTAATTAAAGTGGTCCCGATGGATTGTTAATATCTCTCGGGATTATAGCAAATATATATCCGGCCAACGATCGTGCCGTCTAAGGTTGTGGATCCGCTTCCTGATATGACACGATGATGTCGGAACGATGAACACTATTTAAATGTTATAAAAGAAGTAACGGGTTACGAAAGATTTATATGTCTGGTCTACTTAGCTTGAAACGCACGCCGTATCTGAGGCAAGAAAAATGAATTTAATAATGAGACCATGAGTGAATGAAAGGTTGAGACAAGGATGGAAGATTTCTTGGATGCCTGAAGAGACCTAGGTTTCTTCTCGAAACTTCCATTCTAACAGGAATGTTCTAAAAATCTAAATGTATGTTAGCCTAAAGGCTATTGGTGTAAACTGCCCTACTAAATAAACAAAAGGGAATAACTGAAATCCAGTAAATTTGAGGCGAAGACGCGAGTCAAAACGCGTGATATTTTAGTGTCCTATATTATGACAAGCTTTATTGCACGGAGATGTTATTTTAATTATCTGTAGTCTCGTACAAAGGGGCGCGGCTACGATTGACCAATTATGAGTCTCCAATTTGCACGAAATGAATCACGTGACCATAAGGTCCAACGGCGCGAATCTTTCAAAAATGCAACATTGATATTTTACGGATAATTTCTGTGAGTGAAATCGGGTATACCACGTCACACCTTAACATACATAGTCTTCCTCTGAGTGCTACTCATCGTTTCCCTAATTCATCCCCTTCTCTTCTCGACCTTATAATGGTTTCATCACTACCTCACGTATCTAATGAGATGGTCAATGTTCGGCGGATGCTTTTTCCTATCATGACATGATTTTTCTCTCATATAACTTACATCCGCCGAAAGCTAAGCCCAAAATCATCCTGCAGCGTAATTTTGGCGGCATGAGCCTAGATGCCTTACTTAAGGACGCTCAGGAAGTTGACTGGTCTGGGGTGGTCAGTGCACTCACTATTGATGATAAGGTTCATGTGTTTCATGCTGCTTTGATGAAGCTGTATGATACTCATGCGCCTTTACGCCGTATCAAGGTCAAACACTTGCCTGCACCGTGGCTTACCGATGATATTAAATCGCAGATGCACAAGAAATCTAAAGCTAAAACTCGATATAAAATGTAGCCAATCGAAGCAAACAAAGCTGCTTATGTGAGCATTCGTATTCGCTGTAATAGAGTGTGTAGGGACGCTCAACGCCGTTATATTCATGAATCAGTTCAAAATGATGATCCAGCTAAAGTATGGAAGTTTCTACGCTCTTTGGGGATTGGCAAACAAACAGAAAACTCAGTCAGTCAAAAATTCAATATTGATGATTTAAATCAACACTTCTCAACCACTTCTGACTTTGATGTAGTAATAAAGTCTGAAACTTTGAAAAGAATCTCGTCCAAGCCAACACCCAAGCATTCTCCTTTTCTTTTTAGTCGATTTACTGATAGTGATGTTAAGAAAGCTGTAAAATCCATTACATCTAATGCTGTCGGCAGTGATAGCATTAGTCGCAACATGATCCTACCCATACTGGATGTCATTAATCCTACCCTTACCCATATCCTTAACACATCCATAACATCTTGTGTATTCCCAGCTGCCTGGAAGGAAGCCCAGGTTACTCCTCTACCAAAAAAACCCAACCCCGCTTCCTTTTCTCAATTTCGTCCTATTTCCATACTACCTTTCCTTTCCAAAGTCCTCGAACGCTTAGTTCATCAGCAGCTAAGTGTTTTCCTGAACCGTAATTCCCTTTTGAATCCTTACCAGTCTGGTTTTCGTCCTGGCCACAGCACCACCACAGCCCTCATTAAATTCACAGATGACATCCGGCATGGCATGGACAATGGCTTGCTGACTGTGCTATCGCTGCTCGATTTCAGCAGTGCTTTTAATAATGTTGACTTTGAAGTGTTACTCGGCATCCTACGCTCTATTAACATATCTCCTGAAGTAATCGACTGGTTTCATAGTTACCTGTATGGACGCCGACAGCGCATTCGAGTTGATGACGACTATTCGTCGTGGTGTGATCTCTCTGCCGGTGTTCCACAGGGCGGCGTACTATCTCCTTTATTATTCGCTGTTTTTATAAACTCAATTTCCAATGAACTTACTTCATCCTATCACCTCTATGCAGACGATCTGCAAATTTACACGCAGGCACCGGTTGCTACACTAAATCAAGCAGTCGCAACGATAAACACTGACTTTGACCGCATACTGCAATGGAGTAAATCGAACGGACTTCTTGTGAATCCTGAGAAAACTCAAGTAATTATCATCGGTAGCTCGCGGATGCTGTGTAAAGTTGACTGGACCTGTATGCCAAGTTTTCTTTTTGATGGGAAGCTTATCCCTATCAGTGATAAGGTCAGAAACCTAGGAGTTATATTTGATAGTGAGCTGTCCTGGAGACCCCATATAACGGAGTTGAGTCGGCGTTTGTTTCTCTCCTCCAGATCACTCTGGCGGCTGAAAAACTTCCTGCCCATCGCCACCAAAATTAAGCTAGCAGAGTCTCTACTTTTGCCCATACTTGATTATGCCGACGCCAGTAATCTAGATTTAACTCAAGAACAGCTTAATAAACTTGAGCGACTCCAAAACTTTTCCATAAGGTTCATATTTGGGTTACGCAAGTATGACCACGTTTCTGAATTTCGAAAAAAGCTCAAGTGGTTGCCAATCCGTATTCGCCGGAATACTCATATTCTTTCATTGCTTTACAGTATTTTATTCATCCCTACTACTCCACAGTACCTTAAAGAACGCTTCGAATTTATTTCTTGCTCTCACAATTTACGCCCTTCCAGTCAACATAGACTTATTGCTCCTATTCATAGTACAACGTTCTTTAATAATTCTTTCACGGTTAAGGCTGTCCAACTTTGGAATTCATTGCCTGTTGCTGTCAGACAAGCAAAATCCCTAATAATATTTAAGAATTTAGTCAGAAAATTCTATCTGCAATATAATGATATGTAATTTTATGTAATTAGTATATATTATATTGCATATAGCTATAATAATAATCGGCAGACAAACACACACATTGTATATCCCCAAATTAAGCAAGTTACGCTTGTGTTATGGGTAATATACAACGGACCACTCTGGGGCCGATCCCAGACACCCAGACCATGGTAAATAACGGAGAAAATACGTTTCCGAAATTTACTATACCGGGAATCGAACCCGGAGCCTCTGGGTTGCAGTGAGGTAGGCCGGCAAAGGCTTTAGCCCGCTCAACCACAGAGGCCGTCGTCTATATGTCTATTATGTTTGAATAGTTGCATATTATCGCTATATATTATATATGTATATAACTTATGTGTATATTTGTATATATAGTATAGTTATATATTTATTAATAAAATTTAAGTAATCGTACAATAATTATGTATACCACCGTCGCCACTTCAAATCGGAATATTCTTGCCACGGGTTGTCTGGAAGAGATCGCTTTTTAGCGATAAGACCGCCCTTTGTACCCTACTATAATAATACTAGTTCGTAAGCTTTTCTGTAATGGTGTACAATAAAGTGTTATCTATCTATCTATCTATCTATTCTTTGGGTTCTCTGGGACTAATGATTTTTATAGCACAAAATAATAATTTGAGTATTCATCATTTGTCAAATTCCTAGCACTTAGAGTTGTCATGCATAGATCATTATCAAATTATGATATCATATTTGAAATACAGAGTCTTGCAAGAGTTCAAAAAAAAATCTTATATTATTGAACATTATAAAGTTAATTCAAGTAGAGTCATCCAGTAGTGGCAGGATGGACGAGCGGATGTCCTGGTGATTGGAATTTGTTTGTTTCAGAAATACAGTAACGCCCGAGGACGGTCGCTTGTCAGTCTGGCCGTGTCGGCGAACCATCGCCAAGGATAATATATTGACAATGACACTTTAGTGGATTGTTGCATATCTATGGTTGCAGGCGAGCACCATAATAACAGAGACGGGTCGAGATATGTTTTTGGGCGTTGTTGTTCAAAAATAGTACAATTGACATTGGATACGAGGTGGTGTGGTCGCTAGGGCATCGAGTGTGCAACAAATCGCTATTATTATATTGGCAAAGATCACGAATGATGTCAATTCCATGAATATACCCATATACATTATGCCATGTCATGATAACTTCTGATGAATAGGCTCGTCATGAGCTTATACGGCTCTGACAAGCTTACATATATATATATATATATATATATATATATATATATATATAGTTACTTACGTTATATAGTGTTCTTTAACTCTTCTTTTAAAAATGGGTTCCGACGGACTATCTCGTACCATATGAGGGAGGGCGTTCCATAGTTTGACTGCTTGAACGGAAAACGAACCGCTATAACATGCCGATGAATGTATGGGGGCTTTAAGAAGAAGGGATTTAGAAGTTCTGCAAGACATGTCTGGGGGAACTAGGAATTCAAATCGTTCGCGAAGGTAAGAGGGAAAATGACGATTGTGTAGAATTTTAAATAGAAATGTAACGTCGTGAAAATCACGCTGACGGCGAATCGGGAGCCATTTGAGTTGTGATCTAAATTTGGAAACATGATCAAACTTTTGCAGCCCAAACACAAATCGTATGCACAAATTTTGAAGGCGTTCAAGTTTGTTTAGGAGTTCTTCACAAGTTTCGAGGAAGCATACATCAGCGTAATCTAGAAGGGGTAGCATTAAAGATTGAGCCAGGATAATTTTGGTATTAAAGGGAAGAAATTTTTGCAATCGCTTCAGATTCTGGAAAGAAAAGTGGATTATTTTGCTAATTTCATTTACATGACTGACCCATGATAACTTACTGTCAAAAATCACGCCTAGGTTCTTCGCGGTACTGGAGTATGGTGTCAGCGCTCCATTTAAAATTACCGAGGGAATTGTTGACTGATGTATGATATTTAACATGTAGTGGCTGCCAATGATTAAAGCTTGAGATTTAGAAGGATTAAGTAGGAGACCAAAACTTTTTGCTCATGTGTTGATATTGTCTAGATCCGTATTGATCTGATTAATTCCGTTATGTACTTCATCTGTTTTAAAGTGGTGATACAACTGTAGGTCGTCAGCATATAGATGACAGTGGGAAGAGATTACTTGAGTAATAGAATTAATAAAGACCGAGGAGAGAAGAGGAGAAAGAACACTTCCTTGTGGCACGCCTTCAGTGATGTCACACCAGTCAGAGTAAGACTCATCTGAATGAACGCACTGCGAACGACCAGAGAAATACGACTTAAACCAGGCAATAACGGGAACTGAGATATTAAGAGAGGAAAGAATGGAGAGAAGTATATCAAAGTTAACGGAATTAAATGCACTGCTAAAGTCTAATAGCACCAGTATAGTGAGGCATTTGTTATCTATTGCAAGACGAATGTCATCAGAAACTTTCATTAGAGCACTTACTGTACTATGTAAGTGTAGTACTATGAAATGGACTTAATAGGTTGTATTGAGTTAAAAATTGAGTAAGTTGTTTATGCACCATATTTTCTAATGTTTTAGATAACACAGGCAGTATAGAGATAGGGCGGAAATGTGAGGCACTCGTGGGATTGGTAATTTTGGGTAGAGGTAGCACATAAGCTTTTTTCCAGGTCGAAGGAAAGGAGCTTGAAGTTAAGGAGTGGTTCAGGATATGAGTTATAATTGGGGCTAGCTCAGAAGATAGTAGCTGAATCATTTGAAGATGAATACCATCTACGCCTACAGCTTTGGTGGAAATCGATTTTAGAACAAGGATAACTTCTTTCTCAGTTACTTAATTAAATGTAAAGAATGGACAAGAAGGTTTATTAAGAAGAAATAGTTTATCAATAGTGGAACGCTTAGTTTGTTCATTTAAGCAACTCGGAGATGTAGAAAAATGTGTATTGAGGGCATTCAAGTCAAAAGAGATATTATGCTCACAAGAAGTCTTACCCAGTCCAAGAGAATTGAGAAATTTCCACATATGAGAAGAGCTGCAGTTGTTTAATGTATTGTGTATATAAGCTCTTTTTGCATCTCTACATAACTTTGTGCAACGGTTGCGAAGTTTCTTATAGCTATTTAAATTTTCGTCAGTGGGAATACGCTTATATAGACGCTTAGCCTTGTCACGCTTTAACATAGCCTTCTTCAAAGGCTGTGTAAGCCAAGGAGCAGGAGCATGTTTGACCTTAACTAATTTAAGAGGGGCATGAGTATCATACAGGGAGGTTACAATATTATTAAAGGCGGCTACCTTGTCATCAACAACATCAGCATTGATGACAGGAGACCAATCAATGTTATTTGAGTCAGCCCTCAAGATATCCAGATCAATATTTTTGAAACTTCGGAGAACAAGAGTTTTCTGCTTACGTCTAGGACTACGAACTTTGTACGATAGAAAAAGGAGATCATGGTATGAGAAGGGAGCAGACATTTGACCATAAGTTGCCACGTGTTCAGTGCTAGAAACTAAAATAAGATCGAGCAAAGACGGAGGGCAGTGAGGAGCGTGGTGAGTGGAAGTGAGAGGAAGAATATGCATGTTCACAGAAGAAACTAGGGAAGTTAATTTCTTTGCTCGCCCATCATCTTTTAGGAGACAAGTGTTTAAATCCCCAAGTATAATAGTATGATCGTAGAGAGTAGTAAAATATTCTAATTTAGATTCTAAGGAGGGGAAATAATCAACATTAAGAGAGGGAGGGTAATATACCCCTAATAAAAAATTTGCGTGATTAGTTGTAATTTCTATAAATAAATGTTCTGCAAAATTACAGTACTCACCTGGTGATTGATCAAATACTTTATAGGGTATATCCGCGCGTAGGTAAATGGCCACCCCGCCACAACATTTCCCTAATCTATAGTTTCTAATAAGTTTGAAGCCAGGCAGAGAGTATTGAGAAGACAGTAAACCAGATTTCAAGAAGGATTCCGATATGAGTATAGCATCAATAAACTTGTCTTGAAAAGAGGAAAAGATATCGGAAAAGTGGGCGGGTACGCTTTGAGCGTTAATGTGGATTATATTAAAATTTTTAAAATATCCGGAAAATTTGTTTTCAAGCTGATCATGTAGAAGACAAGAGTCGTCGTCGATTGCACTAGAGTATTCATTTTCAGAAGAGCAAGAAGAAGAACAGGAAAAAAACTATGATCAAATGAGATTATGTTATCCATGATTTGTGACAATATAATAAATAAAATAATATAATAAAAAATAAATAAATAAAAATATAATAATATAAATAATAATAAAACTACGTTTTAACGGTTTTAAGCGCGGTAATTTATTTTATTTAGGTTTATCCGACGTTTCAACCGCTTTTCAGTTGCCGTGGTCACGGAAGACAAAGATGACATTTGTCGAACGTGTATTGTCAAAGTTTTTATTCAGCCTACCGCCAACTTGTTCATTTTAATTATTTAGTTTTAATTTTGTTTATGGATATTATTTACTCTATGGGAGCCTAATCTAATTTACCACCGCTTCACAACATGTTGTGGCTTGAAGAGAAAAAGCGGCGCAAGAAACTCTTCAGCAAACATGCCTAGTTCTAAAAAATTTTTTTATATAATATTAAAATGAGTGGAAGGAAAAAATAAAAGAAATTATCAGTCAAGTTGGTTTGTTTCGTTGCACGCAGAAAGAGCTCACAGTGTCTTGAGGTCTGGCAGTTAGTTTTTGCTGGGTTTGAGTCTTAATAGTTTTGATGATTGGATCCCAAACAGGTGGTACCTGCCAACCATCTTCTCTATTGAAATTTGGGTGTTTTTTGATTTCAATAGCCTCACGCATCATTCTTGGTATGAAACGATTCTCTTTCGCGAGGATTTGTGGGTTATCGAATCTGATGTAATGGTTGGGTTTATCCAGCGTGTGTTCACTGATCGCAGACTTCGTAGACCTTGCGTGTTTCATGTCAGCAATGTGTTCTTTTACCCGTGTTTTTATGCTCCTCTTTGTTTGCCCAATGTGGATCCAATCATCAAAACTATTAAGACCCAAACCCAGCAAAAACTAACTGCCAGACCTCAAGACACTGTGAGCTCTTTCTGCGTGCAACAAAACAAACCAACTTGACTGATAATTTCTTTTATTTTTTCCTTCCACTCATTTTAATATTATATAAAAAAATTTTTTTAGAACTAGGCATGTTTGCTGAAGAGTTTCTTGCGCCACTTCTTCTCTTCAAGCCACAACATGTTGTGAAGCGGTGGTAAATTAGATTAGGCTCCCATAGAGTAAATAATATCCATAAACAAAATTAAAATAATTAAAATGAACAAGTTGGCGGTAGGCTGAATAAAAACTTTGACAATACACGTTCGACAAATGTCATCTTTGTCTTCCGTGACCACGGCAACTGAAAAGCGGCCGAAACGTCGGATAAACCTAAATAAAATAAATTACTGAAGAGTGAACTATGATATTATTATTGTGATGTAAGGTTCTTGAATAAATATAACCTTGATCTTAAACTGGCTTTTTATTTTCACTTTTGTAAGTATCTTTTTGTCGTACAAAATGGTCTCTGCTTAACTCTATTCAAAAACGGTGTCTACTTTCATTTTTGAATTCCCACCAATGAGAGCGACTTTTATACTCGTCTCTCATTGGTTGGTCAAATCTTTACGTCCTGGCTAACAGAGGCATATAGGCATTGAGTAACAAAATAGAATATGATGTAGCTGATAAATTAAAGTATTAAATAAATAAGGAAATTGAAATAGATATTTATATGTAATTTGTTTTATGATTAGAAATTATTATTTACAAAACATACCGTAGATTAAAATAAAGTTTTTGCTATGTATTTTATACGCTAGCACTTGTCAAAAGTCAAATGCCAAAAGGCTGACCTTGAACTTGACCGGCTTTTGTTTACGAATGAGAATTAGGTTAAAATACAAGTTTTATTTATTACAAATGCTTCCAATAGAAATAAATTGAAATACTATAAATGTAAGCAAATAATTGAGTTGAAAGCCTGAGCTTGTGGTAACCAGGATCGTGGTACATTTCGAGCAAATATAATATAAAATTAGCTACGACTAAACGTGGTAAGTGCATCCACTACATTACCGCGCTCAAAACCGTTAAAACGTAGTTTTATTATGTGTACAAGTCGCGAAAACTTAAGAAAATATAATATAAATAATATATAAAAACAAACAAAAATAAGATATATACCTTCACACCCGCTAGTTTACAAAAAAAATAGGAATAATTAAACAAAAATACCTCAAAATTAAAAGGAAAAACAAGATACGGCTCGGTTGTTTACGAATATAAATACTGTTAGGTATTCACACTAACTTGTAAACAGCTATAACAGTCGAGCCGCTTCATTGTATTGCATACATGTACATATCTAAAACTAAATGTTAAAAAAACCTGCCAGACGGTATTACAAATGAAAAAGGTAAAAGAACAATTTAATTCAATCGTTTTCACGAGGATTGAGACTTAGTTATAGTAATAAACAAGTTATAAATAACAACAAAAAATAAAAGTTTAAATAATACAACTTGCTTTAATGTATGTACATGTATACAAACAATATACATTTATTATATAAAGACAACGCTGATAATGGTAATTCCAGATAACAGTAATAATAGGGCAAATGAGTTTACTATGTATTATTTTTCTTCATACCTATTAACCTTGAAAATAATACAACTATTATAATAACCATCTATCAATTTAAGATACTAATTTATTTACCATTCTACATAATAATATAACTGAACAAAGTAAAGAGATAGATTAGAGTATAATAAAGTGAACATAGTTTATATATGTAGGAGCATAATTATGAAGTCTTTGTGATCCATGCAAGTCAATTATTTTACACCACGTCTGGTTTTTATTTCAGCCTTGTTTGTTTTTGTGGTCCCAGTGCCGTGGGGATTTTGCCTTTCTCCTCAGCGCCACTAAGGGTTTCCGTGTCTGAAGCTGGTTGCGATATAGGAAACTCTGCGATTAGTTTTTTTAAATCAGCTGATGTTTCAATGCGACGACGCTGGTTGTCAGGCAACAGGACGGTTATTTTGCCTTCAGAAGTCCAGCAACGTCTCAATCCAAAGTGTTTACGGGCAGTAGTAAAAAGATCGTGACGAGACTTGGTCAAGAATTCTGAGATTGTAATGCCAGTGTTCTTAAGCAGGATTTTTGCATTCCAAGTTAGCTGACGGTCAGACGGACACCATCACAGGTCTGGGCTTAGTGGTATTCGAACCAAGCCTATGGCAGGCTGATAGGTTATTAATAGAGAAGTCTAATATCTTTAGTTTGTTAGTAAGTATTTGAAGAATTGACTCTTCAAGAGCTGTATCAGGGTTTTAAGCCATACCATGGAAAAGTAATATCTTCCTACGAGGGGCAGTCTCCTGACGGTCAAGACCTTGGAATGTAAGCTCCAGCTGGGTTCTCATTATAGCCAAAGTTTTCCATACAAAATTTTTGGAGTTCATTAAATCCTGTGATAAGGCTTCTAGGTTTTTATAGGCGGTGCACTCACCACTGGAGAATTTCTTTAGTTCACTTTCCATAACATTCATTCGAGAATCAAAAGAACTCGCCAACTCGTTTATGTTAGATGACAGTTTCGCAAACAAATCCATGGTGTCACTTTAGCCGGTATTTATGTGTTGTTTAGAGGAAAATTGATAAACTAACGGGTATTAGAAGGACTAAATGTTAATTAGCACTAACTTTTTGCATTAAAACACACTTATTTACAATATAATACAGTAAAATAACTAAGAGCAAATTTCAATACGGTTAACACTTCGCCTACCCGCTTATTAAAAAAAAAGTGTAGTAGTGCTTTTAATAATGTTCCATGACATATTACTTAGCATTCTCCGCACTCTTAACATATCTCCAACAGTAATTGGTTGGTTTCACAGTTACCTGTATGGACGGCAGCGAATACGTGTTGATGACAATTACTCATCATGGTCTGACCTTACTGCTGGTGTTCCACAGGGCGGCGTTTTATCTCCTCTCTTATTTGCGATTTTCATTAATTCAATCTCCGATAAATTAACTTCATCCTATCACCTCTATGGGGGCAATTTACAGATATACACTCAAGCTGCTCCAGATGATTTAAGTACTGCCGTGAGACAAATCAATCTAGACTTAAACCACATACTTCATTAGAATACAATGTTAGGTCTTCAAGTGAATCCTCGTAAGACTCAAGTGATAGTCATCGGTAGCCCCAGAATACGTGCAAAAGTCGATTTCGCAACCTTACCGAACATTGTTTTTGACGGCACTTGTATCCCATTTACTGACACTGTCAAAAATCTGGGTGTAGTTATCGATAGTGACCCGTCTTGGAAGTCTCACCTCTCCGAATTAAGTCGGAGAGTTTTTCTGTCTTCTAGATCCCTGAGAAGGCTAAGAAATTTTCTGCCTACTACCACTAAAATTATGCTTGCACAGTCTCTTTTGTTACCCATTTTAGATTACGCTGACGCCTGCTATCTTGACTTAACCGTAGAGCAGCTAAATAAACTTGAGCGACTTCAGAATTTTTGTATTAGGTTCATATTTGGCTTGCGAAAATATGACCATGTTTCTGAATTTCGTGAAAAACTCAAGTGGCTCCCTATTCGCTTTCGCCGGAATACTCACATTCTCACATTACTTTATAACATATTATTTATTCCTAGTAGTCCTCCCTACCTTAAGGAACGTTTTGAATTCCTTCGCCTTTCTACTTCCCACAATTTGCGCACTCAAACGTATCGGAAACTCACTACACCTGCACACACTTCATCCTTTTATGATAAGTCTTTCACAGTGCAGGCTGTCAAACTTTGGAATGCCGGCCTCTTACTGTCAGAGAGGCCAAAACATCGCCTACATTTAAGAACGCACTCAGAAAACACTACTTTTCCTTAAATCATTATGCCTAATTCTTATATTATAGACTATTTAATAATATTAAAAAATATTATTATTGGCCATCGATAGAAAGAGACGTTAAATGTTATGTAGGAAAATGCGAAAAATGTCAACAACAAAAATACACAAAAATTCATAAAGAACCATTAACAATTACAAGTACAGCTTCATCATCATTTGAAAAAAATATTTTTAGATATTATGGGACCAATAGATAGAGACGATCAAGGCTATTGTTATGTACTTACTTTACAATGTGAGTTAAGTAAATACGTATCCATTGAAAACTAAATCTACTTCAGAAGTTGCCAAAACATTTTGCGAAAACTTTATTCTTCGTTATGGTATACCTAGAAAAATAGCAAGCGATAGGGGTACATAATTTGTTTCTAATATAATGTCAGAATTATGTAAAATATTGGGCATAACTCAAACAATAGCTACGGCTTACCACCATCAAAGTATTGGTTCATTAGAAAATACTCATAAAATGTTAGGAGCATATTTATGAATTCAAACAAATAACCACCCATCATCGTGGAGCTCATGGTTGCAGTATTGGTGTTTTTCTTTTAATACCGCCTTACACCCCGAAACTAAATATACACCTTATGAGTTAGTGTTTGGACAAGTAGTAGTAGACTACCTAATAACTTATGTAGTGTTGTAGAGCCATTATACAATTTAAGTATAGAATTCAAAAAGCTCAGAAAGATGCTCGGAATAATTTAATTTTAAGTAAACATGTAAGAAAACAGAATTACGACAAAAGTATTAATCCAGTTATGTACCAACCAGGTGAAAAGTTGCTGTTAAAAAATGAAACTGGTACAAAGTTAGATACATTGTATACAGGCCCTTATAATGTAATAAGAGACTTAGATCCTAACGTAGAAATAAGAATTAAAGGTTGTGGGAATAAAAAGATTTATTCAAATATACCTTTTAATTAGTTTAAACAATTAATTACAATATTATAATTTAGAGTACATGTTCTCAAGCGCGGATGAACGAATGGAAGGGGCGATGACGTGTGAAACAAAATAGGAGGCAAAGGTTTCGTGTCTATAATTCCATCAAAGATAAACAAACTATAGTTCATAAGAATAGAACTAAGAAATATGTTAGCTAAAAAAAAAAGTTTCTATTCATTTTTTTTATTAATTTAGGGGGGTCGTGTAGTGTGTAGAGTAAGCATTTTTAGTTCATAAGTTCATATTGTATAAAAAGACAGAATAAAGCCAGCCGCTAAAGCGTAAACACGTTTGTTTTATTTACACATCAACGACACACGTCGCATTCGATTACGAACATCGAATTTTTTATCGTATATCGTACATCCCTAATTTTAAACTTCGTTGAAACTTCGGTAGACTTCGTTTACAACAGATTTGATTATTAATTGTAAAATTCAAATTGTTAAGAGAAAAACTGGTTGTTACTGTTTGAATTCATATTATTTAATTTAAAATGTCTAGTACGGTACGTTATAGAATGAACCAGCCACTATTCCGTCGATGTGTCAAAGTGTTGGTCGAGTTTAACTAATAATATTGTTAGGCACACAGTCGAAGCACTAAACGAGCATATACTTAGTATTTTACGTTCTTGGATATCACCTACTGAAGTAAGTTTTTGTTTATTAACATTACATTTGCAATTATATAGTCTCGCTTACTATACGACATAGAACTTATGACGGTTTTTTTTCCAGATTGCTTCGGATGATTATGTGTGCAGTGAAAGTTTTAACATTACTACAAAACCGAATTACTCCGTCGGATACAGACTTATCTCCTGCATTTGGGCATAAAAATGTATGTTTTGAATGTGGTATGTCTATAGCTCGTCGTAGAAATCACAAAGTTAGTCTGGATTGCCCTGAAAGAAATATTATCTTACAATGGACACCAGTTCACTAGGTTAGTGTAATTCAGTTGTTGTATTTATTATTATTTCTACAACATTTCACATCTTTCATTACTCCTATTATTATAGCTGTAAATAAACAAATGCTGATGTGGGGGGCAGAGTCGAATCCTCCTCCTTAGCCACAGAATAGGTTTAGGTGGGTCAATGAACTATACAAGATAATTATGTAGTATATGTATCTGTTCCGGTGGACTTCTATGCACAAAAGGGTACACTGGCTTGTCGAAGCCTTGATAGCTTTTGAGTCAAGTTGTTCCACAGCTCAAATATCAGCTCGACCGGTAATTATCCATGTCGGGTATATGTTGGCTTAGTTGGTGGGTTTTCCTAGATAAAGTAAGGGTAGCCTTGGTCTTGGAAATAATGATGAAGAATAGGCATTAGGTATGACAGAGAGTCCTCCGTTACAAAATGAAATCAGCTCATTTATATTTAGTTTCAAGTAGTAGAACAGTTACATTTTATATATATGGTTAGAAACTCACCCCAGCTGACGCATAGTTATTTTCATAATGTTAAAAGAAGTTTTGAATAGTCTGGAATAATATTTATAAAAGAATGTAACAGCTGATATTCTTTAATTTTGAGTGAGTTGAGCTAGCCATAAGGCCCAGCTTACCATACACAACGCGGTTCTGGTACCTACGCTCACGTATGGAAGCGAGAGTTGGGTATGGAATAGAGAGCATGAAAGTAGAGTAAACGCGGTCGAGATGCGAGCACTGCGCAAAATCTGCGAAGTGACGCTCACGGACCGCGTTCGCAATACCGAAGTAAGAAAGAGAGTTGGTCTGAAAGAGTGTCGGGGTGAAGGTAAGGAAAGGAATGCTCCGGTGGTTCGGGCATGTGGAAAGAATGTATGATGAAAGAATGACTAAACAGATATACAATGCAAAAGTGGATGGATGCAGAAGTCGCGGAAGGCCACGACACACCTTCCATGATCAAATTGATCATGTATTAGCAGAGGGTGATGTTAGGAGCCTTAAGAACAGACGAGCGTGCATGACAAGAGCTATGAATGTCAAAGAAGCAAGTGAGGTGTGTAAGAATGGGCCTGTGTGGCGCTCTGTTGTTCGTGCCTACCCCGCAAGGGACCTGGCGTGAAGTTATGTATGTATAGTTTCCACTTAACTGCTGTCAAAGTATTTATTTTAAAAACTCTTAACAGCTACATAGATTGACATTAGTACTGTCATTGGCTATGTCTGTGTTTTTTTTTAATGGTGCAAGTGCAGTGTTACAAAATGATGCAATAATTTTAATTATTTGTCATATAAATTACAATTTAAGTACTTTTGCAAAAAATACCTGTAATAACTTGAATGTCATGTTTGTCATATGTGTCATATGTAATCAACGCGCAATAGTAAAACCAAAGATTAGTTAAGGCATTTTATTTTTGTTGAGATAATTTTATGTAAATAGATAGGGATAAATATATAGGTTTAGGGAAAAATAGAAAAAAAAAATTATATATAGTAAGGTTCTTTAGATATTAAGTTTTTTAGGATAACGAAAATGTTTTTTTGTAGTAAATTTGGCAATAAATTAAAGCTAGCTCCGTAGATATTAAGGTTAGGGAAATAGGGTTTGTATATAATTATAGAGCTAGTTTTAAGGCATGCGATAAGGTATAACACATGTATGTAAGGTTATAAGATAAATAAATATAAGGGCGGAAAGGGCTAACTCATAGTGAAAATAGGGCTTGCCTAAGGGCAAATTGGGGTCGGTAAACCCCGGTCGTCGATGCGGTATTGCCCGGGGGTACTTAAGCAAGTGCCGAATTTGCAAAATTGCATCCAGTTCGAGCAGTACTACATCGACTACAACAAGCAAGCAGTTAGCCCTGGAAGCCCTTCAAGACAAGAAAAGGATTTTATTCTCCACGTCGGCTACCCCCCCCCCCCCCCTCTGCTACCCTCGCACCCCTCACCGAGTGCGAGACGTAGTACGGTACACAACGCGGCTTCGGTACGTGCATTGGCAGGGTGCACGGGACGGACGGCAACCAGCGCTAGGCATACCACGGCCTACCCCCCCCCCCCCCACCCGTCCGTCGACAAAGGGTGGTTGACCCTGGTGCTTCGACCAACCACCGTCGCACCGAAACAGCTGTGGTGCAATAAAATCCTTTTCTTGGAATGGAAACTCTGGAGGTAGTCATCCATGTAATGATTCCTTTCGACTACCTTTGCAGCCTCTGGGTATTCTTCTTTGTAATCCTCGGCGTTCCTGTTTTTGACGTAGATGGCTGTCGATGGTGACGATGTCGCTCCAAACACCAACGACGTCATCCGGTACTCCTTAGTGTCACTTGCTTCGCCTTTCCATAGGAATCGGAGGCTATCCCTGTCCTCCTCCCTTATTTTAATTTGGAGGAACATTTCTTTGATGTCAGCAGCTACAGCGTTCGGTCCCTGCCGGAACCTTAGTAGTACTCCGAACAGGGACTGCAGCAGATCCGGTCCTGGCAGAAGAGCATCTTTCAGGCTCCTACCCCTGGACTTAGCGGCAGCATCGAAGACAATTCTTATCTTCGTCTTCAGCGGATGTACCACCGCAAAGTGGGGTAGGTACCATCTTCGGCTCAATGTTGTACGTTGAAGAGCCTCTTCTGCGTAGTCGTTGTCCAGGAGATGTTGAATCTGCTGGCTGTACTCAGCTTTCAGCTGCGGGTTCTTGTCCATCTTTCTCTCAATACCTCGCAGTCGTCTTTCGGCTGCACCGTAGCTTTCGGGCATTGAATCATTTTCTTTTTTCCAAAGAAGACCCGCCTCGAACCTGCCATCTTCCAGTCTTCGGCACGTGCTGCTCAGGATGGTTAGTGCCTTCCCTTCAGAGCCGTTGGTTGGCCGGCGCGGCTCCACTCCCAAAGACTCGATGGTGAAATGTTCCTTCATGTCCTGGTGCATCTTCTCCTCCAGCGTGCCAATGTGGAAGCAGCTGTCGATGAAGTGCACCGGCTTCGCCTCCCTTGCATCGTAACCATGTACCACCCAGCCCAAGTCGGTTAATGATGCGACTGGCTGACCGGGTTTACCCTTCTTTATTGCTTGTGACACGATGAGCTCCCAGTTGTCTTGGCCTACGAGCAGTTGTGGTCGGGCTGACTCGTAGTACAGGATCTTGCTCATTTTCTTTAAGTGTGGATACCCTTCTAGCCTCTTCTTGTCCAGGAATTGCGGGGTCAGCCTCAAGTCGTCAATGGTTCGGACTCGTATTTCCCTCTTCCTATTGCAGTGAAGTCCCTTTATCTTCAGCTGCATCTTCATGGAGTCCCTTTTCTCCATGGTTTTGCCCCCAACAGTTTCAAGGACCAATCGTTCTTCGGTCCCACTAGCCCCAATCGCTTCTGCAATCTTTGAGTCGATTAATGAGACTGTCGACCCTTCGTCCAGAAGTGCTAATACCCTCTTTCGGCCCTTGGGACCGATGATCTCCACTGGCGTTATTTTTAGAAACGCCTTCGTTGTCGACACCATATTGACCGGAGAGGTTATATTGGTAGCCACTTCCATGGCTACCTCTTCTGGTCTCTCCTCCCTTGGAGCCGAACTGGCTGCCCTTTCCTCGGGCCGCTGGTACTCTTTGTGCAGCAATTGATGATGTCGCCGTTTGCAGTGCTTGCAAGGTGGGCTCCTGCAGTCCTCCCTTCGGTGCGTACTGATCAGACACCTGAAGCAGAGCCGGAACCTTGCCGCCGCATCCCATCTGTCCTTGACCGCCATATCAAGGAAGTTCCTGCATTCCGCTAAGTTGTGCCGCCCCTGGCATTGCGGGCACATCTGCTTGGCTGGAGGTCTTGTTTGCACCTCCCCCTCCCTGGTTGCGTGAGTCGCCTGGCGCTGAAAGGGCTTCTTACTTTCTTCAGGCATGGCGTACCCGCTGCATCGATCCGACTCCCAACCCAGGAACTTCGCCACGACAGTCAGGTCACAACATTTCCCTTCGTCAGTACCAGGGGAATAATCGTACCAACGGTGTCTCATGGTGAATGGCATCTTCTCCACTATCTCCGATATCAACACTGAGAGCAGAGGTGTTGCGGCCTGTTGAGTCCCTTTATGACCGCAACACAGTTGGATGGCGAACGCGTGGATGTCCCGATGGTTGTCACTCATCCTTGGCAGAGCTTTGATTTTGTTGAGCTCTGACATGACAAGCGCGTTCGTTCTTCCATAGCGCCTCTTCAGCGCGTCCATGATGTCCTCCGGTTGGTTGTTTGAGTACAGCAGCATCTTGATGGCATCACGCGCATGTCCCTTTATGGCCTTGCGTAGTCGGGCCATGTTCTGCGCGGCGGAGAACAGCGGAGCAGTGTCTTCGTAGACCACACGGAAAGCGATCCATTCGCTCGAGTCTCCATCGAAGTCAGGCAGCTCGTGGATATACTTCGGTGGTGCAGTTGCTCGCTGGTTCCCAAACACCTCTTTCAAGGAGGCCGTCAATGTTTGTTGGTCAACCAGTGGACTTTGCACTCCATCCCTGTTGTTGACCTGTGGTGGCTTCTCTGGATCCAGGCCTTGTGTCCCTTTGTTTACTGGCTTCCTTTGCTCCAGCCTTTGGGTCTGGATCCAGTTCTGGACCTGGGCTGTCCTGTTGCCCAGGTCTCCCTCGTTCTCCGAGTCTTCGTCGGAGTCCCTCACTTGCTGCCTCCTTAGCTTCAGTTCGGCAAGCTCGATCTTCATTCGCAGGATCTCCTCTTCCAGGTCCTTCTCCTGGTGCTTGCTCTTCCTGGAGCTGATGCTTTTCACCTACTGGCGAACCCTGTTGTCCGGTACCACCGTCCTGGCCAGACCAGCCAAGACGGGGGCTAGTACCGGTGGAGCTTGATGCTCTGTCGCGACGGTATGCATCAGTGGTACCCGTGCAGCAGTTTCTTCTGTGGCTGTAGTTGATCCCCATGTTTCTGCCGACGTAGGGGTCACGGTGGTTGTGTGTGACCGTAACCCGCTGGACGGCCCCGCTTCCTCGTGGTTCGACCCTTCTTCGCGTCTGGCTCCCATTCTTGAGCGAGACTGGGACCTCTGGGGGGCGTCCTTCTGCGACCTCGTAATCGGCATCTTTGATGATCTTCTACTGCCTGCAGACCCTCAACTCTTCGGCGGCGACTTCAGTTCCCTCGATGATGCAGGATCCGGCTCGAAGGACCAGCTGTTTCGGTGCGACGGTGGTTGGTCGAAGCACCAGGGTCAACCACCCTTTGTCGACGGACGGGTGGGGGGGGGAGGCCGTGGTATGCCTAGCGCTGGTTGCCGTCCGTCCCGTGCACCCTGCCAATGCACGTACCGAAGCCGCGTTGTGTACCGTCGTTATCCTAAAAAACTTAATATCTAAAGAACCTTACTATATATAATTTTTTTTTTCTATTTTTCCCTAAACCTATATATTTATCCCTATCTATTTACATAAAATTATCTCAACAAAAATAAAATGCCTTAACTAATCTTTGGTTTTACTATTGCGCGTTGATTACATCATATATATAAGTTGTATTACATAAAAATAAACACGGTACCTATTTAGTACCTAATTATTTTTAGAATAAACTTGTATTGGCAACAAAATAAGTGACATCACAAGAAAGACCCAACTATATTACAACTTAAAAACAAAACAATGAAAACTTACATTTTAGCTTATGACATTATTTACTTTTCTAGGTTAGAAAAAACTTAGAAAAAATCTGCATTGCTTGTTGGTTAGAAGCAAAAAGGGAGGTTCACACTCCAATTACATTCCAATATTAATAGAACAGCAGAATTACTAATAATTCTATGGAAGTTGATGAAGCAGTTATTGATATTCCTGCACCACCCTTGCCACCAGAGACTGAACAAGAGCAGATTCAGCAACAGCCACGAACGGGAAAGCCCAAAATAAATAAATTAATATATAAACGGGTATTTGCATCTTCTTAACATTGTCTTTTTAGTGGATGTGAGAACACTGAACATCTTTTAATATCATCAAGTATAAAGGAACTTTTACTGTTGAGATACAAGTTGTAATCACCATTTACATAGTAATGAATGGGCAGAATTTAATCCCACACAATCTGATTTTCAGGTTGATGACATTCTATCGGCTAGAGAAAGGATCCCAAAGAAACATTGACTTTAATGATATTTCTTTAACTGTTTGTTCTTGAACTTTAATTATGAACTACATAATATAATACATATGAATATATAACTATTCCACTTATAGTCGTACCGTTCACAGAGAGCTAGAATAAGTTTTAACACGTCTTTATGGTTCTTAAAGAAACGTTCAAACTTACTCTAACTGTATATGAATAAGACCGTTAAGGTAGAATGCAATATAGGTTTTCTTCAATGTATATAGATATTTGGTTAGGCGCCTTTGCCTTATATTATCTTTCCCCTCCTTTCCGCAAATCCGCACGCTGGATAGAGACAGGTGGTGCCACCTGTCGGCCAACCATGATTCGTGCCGACGGGCGGCCCAGTACGTCGAAAGCCCCGCGATCACCGCACGCGCATTAAGTGCAATCATAAGAACGTTTTTTACATATAAACCCGCTCCAGTTGTTGGTGTGAATAATACGCAAATTTCGGAAGACGTGCTGAACGTGCTATTCTAAGGAACGAGGATTGGGAATCCGCAGGTGAGTGCCGCTTTATCTACCAGGCTGTGGATTTTGCCTCCTTCCACCACCAACAAATACCTTTGTCACCCGCACCACCATATTAGTTCTGGTCCATTCGAGCCGCGATATATGTATTTTTCTATTTTTCCGCGATATAAAAGATTTATAATATTCCCGCTATATAATTACTTTACATATTATTCCCGCTATATTTGATAATTTTCCGCTATATATACTTAAAATCTATACATAATCCCCTTTTCTAGCCTTAAATACTTTAATTTCTTTATTTTAATTCTTTTTTGAATCATTTTTGGTTCACATCGCTTCCCGCCACCCGCAACTCATACGAGATTCTATGCGTAATTTGTGCTGTATCATCGAATTATTGCCAAATTTACTCATTTATTCAACCCGCATTGGCAGTATATTCATTTATTAATGCCGCGTGATCAGTATTAAATACGTATATTCAAAAATCTCAATAATATAGGTGTTACTTTGCATCTTTTTTTAACCCGCTTTAATAGACGGTAGGTTAGCGAAATTCCGTAGCGCGTCGGATAGCAACGTCGCTTCGGCCGCTTCGAGTCACGTTCACACGAGGCGAGTTTTAACATTTTATTTGACCGACCGCTGCTCTAGTAAAGAGGTTTTGAGTTTTAGTTTTTTTCTTCGCCTTAGTAAATTTAAAGACTCAATATGAGTAAGAAAGGTGCAGAAGCTATTGTTTTAGAAGCAAGCTCTGAAGATAATAGTAAATTAATTGTTCTTCAATATAAACGCGACATGTTATTTAGCCGCATGCAAAATATTTACAATAAATCGTCAAATATTTCCGACGAGAATAATAAAAGATTATTTATTCACAACACTTCCAATATAGATAATTTACGCAAGGAATTTGAATCAGTTTTAGACTCATATAATATGCTTTACATAAAAATCAACCCTCATAAAGCACAAACTATAAATTATCAATCGTTCATCAGTTTTGATGAAATGTATTGTTCCGTCAAACAAATTTTAACTGAGATTTCAAATGAAAATGAGTCATCTCAAACCGCAAATATATTGGCTACGCATTCACATAATTCTGTGCGGAAACCAAATCTACCTCCTATCGATTTAATTTCTTTCTCAGGCGATGTTCGTACATGGCCTCTCTTTTATACGCAATTTAAAAATATGGTACATGATAATCCTACCTTGTCTAATAATGAGAAGGCATTTTATTTAATTGGAAGGTTATCTGGTCAAGCTTTATCTATTTGTGCGGGCCTTCCGCCAACCGCAGAAAACTATTTGATTATTTGGAACGCTTTAATTGAAAAATATGATGACCCAGGGTCACTCGCTAGCTCTTATTTTAATCAATTGTTAAACTTCAAACAATTGTCCACAAATAATTCAAATAATCTCGATTCTTTTGTAAACAACTTTGACTCGTCTGTGCAAGCGCTTAAACAATTGCAGTTAAGCGATTTAAATGACTTTATATTTTTACACCTCGCATTGCAACGCTTAGATTCCGATACTGTAAAGTTATTCGAAATTACATATCGTAAAGAAAATATTCCTTCCTATAAGGACCTCATTACTTTTGTAAAAGAACAGAGTAAAGTTTTGTCTCGTTCTTCTTGTAAAACCGCAAATAATATTATTAAAATAGAAATCGCAAATAAACATACAAAACAACTAAATCATTTGTAAATGTAAAGTCCAATTCATTCAATAATAATAAATATGAAAAATGTAATTTATGTCAAAATGACTCTCATACGCATCTTTATTTTTGTCCTTCCTTTATTAAGTTGACTCCGCATGAAAGATATAAGTTTGTTAAAGATAAGTCATTTTGTAATAACTGTTTAAGTGTTAAACATAAAACTTATGCTTGTTCCTCCAAACATGTTTGTTCTTTTTGTTCTGCAAAACATCATACATTGCTACATTTCAAGAATAACGCCGGTACCTCTCGAACAAACAGTTCCCCGCTTGCCGCTAAGCGCTATTCGCAGTCGCCACAACGCGAGGACCGTGCGCTAGCGCACGTCAGTACGAGTGCCGATCGCTCAGAGCCGCGCAACTCGAATGAATGCGTCACGCATATTCCGCAGAGTAATAAGAATGAAACTTTAACTTTATTGAACAATAATACATCGATTTCGTTTGCGTCGGAACTTAAACCTTTTTCTACTATTTTATTGTCAACCGCGCAAGTTTACGCTACTTGTTACAATAATAATGACAAGTTAATTGTTCGCTGTTTAATTGACAGTGGCAGTCAAAGTAATTTAATAACATTAGATTGTTGCAAACGCTTAAATCTTCCTATAACAAAGTTACTTAATTCATACTTGCAAGGTGTTGGTATGAACTCGCAACCGGTTTACGGTTATGTTAACTTTAATATCGAATCCCGCGTTTATCCAGATAACAAATATTATATTCACGCTCTTGTAGTTGATTGTATAACTGATCGACTTCCCGCAAATTATATTGAAATTTCTGAGGACATGACTTACTTAAATAATTTACAACTCGCAGATTTAACCTGGAATATACCCGGGGAAATAGAACTGGTTCTAGGCGTTCAACTATTTCCTTACATCTATTTAGGCGATAGGGTTGAATCTGGAACTCGCGCACCTCCCGCTATACATACCAGTTTTGGTTATGTATTAAAGGGCGAAGTCCCATGTAATTCCGATGTGATACCGCCGCCGCAATCTTTCGCTTGTTTCACCGCGCATACGCCTATTGAAATTGAGTCAAGCTTGCATAAATTTTTCGAGTTAGAAAAAGTCGCTTCTAAACGCATGCTTAGTCCCGCTGAAATTGAGTGTGAGAATAATTTTGTCTCAACAATCAATTTTCAAAATAATAAATACAATATTGATTTACCGTTTTGTCGCAACCCTGATGACTTAGGTTGCTCCCGCGCTGTTGCACATCGCCGCTTTCTCGCTTTAGAACGCAAGTTTAAAATTATTCCTGGCTTTCAGGATAGCTATAATAAAACAGTAAGTGACTATATAGCAAATGGATATTTGTCAGAAGTTCCGGTTTCCGATATCAAAGATGTCGGCTATTACATACCACATCATGGTGTCGTACGTCCGGATAAAGATGGCGTCCGCGTAGTGTTAGACGCCAGCGCAAAAACTCATTCTGGCTTATCGCTAAACGACGTATTGCACGTCGGACCTAACTTGCAGTCTGATTTATTTTTACTTTTGATCGACTTTAGATTATTTCCTATTGCATTGACCGCTGACATTAAATCTATGTTTCTTCGCATCGGTGTAAATGAACACCACCGCAAATATTTACGCATTTTATTTCGCTTTAACGCTAACGAACCTATCCGCACTTATAATTTTAATAGTTTGCCGTTCGGTTTAAAATCAAGTCCTTTCTTAGCTATGCGTACATTACGTCAACTAGCTTCTGATTTTGGATACCGCTATCCTGAGGCATCTAAATTAATAGATTCTCAATTTTTTATGGATGATTTTGTACATTCTGTTCCTGATGAACAAACCGCTGTAAGTGTTTCGCAAGATTTAATTGACTTATTTAAATTAGGTTCATTTGATCTTATAAAGTGGGCTAGTAATTCACCAGCTTTACTTGACGCTTTTTCCGATTCGCATCGTATGCCTATTGACTTTGCACAGTCGGATCTATATAATTGTAAAATCCTAGGATTATCCTGGGAGCCTATTCACGATATCCTCTCTTTGAGCATTGTCAAAGTGGATGATAAATGCACAAAACGCACAATCCTTTCGTTTGTCGCACGCTTGTTTGACACGCTAGGTCTAGTCGCGCCCATCATTTTATTCACCAAAATTCTTATCAAGGAACTTTGGTTGAGTAAAATTGATTGGGATGAAACGCCTCCAGAATCTATGCGTCGACGTTTCACCGCCCTCGCATTAGAACTTCCCATGCTTGCGACTTTGAGCATTTCACGTCATTCTGATGTTGAGTTAGGATCCGAGATTTACATAGTAGCATTTTGTGACGCTAGCTTTAGTGGTTACGGATGTTGTGTGTATTTACATGTTACAGATTCATTAGGTAATGTAACTGTCCGCCTTCTGTGTGCAAAATCTAAAGTTTCGCCAGTTAAAATTGTAACGCTCGCTCGCTTAGAGCTAGTCGCCGCTTTGTTATTATCAAAACTTGTAAAATTAGTTTTGGATAGGCTATCCGCCCGCATTCCTATTAAAGGAGTCTACGCATTTTCTGACTCCACTATAGCACTCTCTTGGATTCATTCTTCTCCACATAGATGGTCTATATTCGTGAGCAACCGTGTGGCTAAGATACAAGAAAATCTTTCATCCGAGTGTTTCTACCACATTGTAGGTAAAGAAAACCCGAGTGACTGTCTGTCACGTGGTATGTTACCTTCACAACTTCTATCGCATCCACTGTGGTGGGATGGTCCAAATTGGCTTAGTAAACCCATTAACGAATGGCCTATTGTAGCCTTTTCACCTCTAGTTCAGGAGTCGCTTCCTGAGTTTAAAATTAATAGTAAAACACTTGCATCTGCAATTCAGTGTGAGTCACCGCTTCTAATTGATATCATTAACCGCATCAGCTCTTGGTCTAAATTGTTAAAAATATTTGTTTATATTCTAAAATTCATTAAAAAATTGCCAAATAATGAACCTGTATGTAATATCAATACCGCTGAAAACTTTATTATTAAAGCTATTCAAAACATTTGTTTCGCAAAAGAAATTCAACTTTTAAAGTGTAATGAATTACCATCTAAAAGGTTACGCAATTTATCAGCCTTTTTAGATGAGGATGGAATACTCCGCGTAGGGGGCAGGTTGTCTAAATCTTCCCTTCCATATGAAGTGAAATACCCCGCTATACTCCCTAAGCGTCATCGTTTAGTGGATCTTATCATTGATCATTATCATGCTTCGAGTTTTCATACTGGACCTGGACTGCTTATGTCCATCATACGTCAACGTTTTTTGATTTTGGATGCTAGAACCGTCATTCGCTCTCGTTGTCGTCAGTGTAATGTTTGTTTCCGTCTGAATCCGAAGCATCCGACTCCAAAAATGGCTGATCTACCCGCATTTCGTATTAGCGATGCGAAAGCATTCGTCCATTCTGGAGTAGATCTGTCGGGCCCGCTTAGTTACATTCCGATAAGAAGAAGAGGGCAGCATTCTTGTAAGGCATATATTTGCCTCTTCATATGCCTTGTTACTAAAGCAATTCATATTGAATTGGTGTCAGATCTCACTTCCGCATCGTTTATTTCCGCTTTCAAGAGATTTATATCTCGCCGCGGTCCAGTATCGGTAATATATTCAGATAATGGCACTAATTTTGTCGGTGCCAAAGTGATGTTAGACGAAATGCATAACTTTCTGTTAAATTCGACTTTTCAAGCTGAAGTCAAGCAAGAGCTATTGAATAGTCGAATAGAGTGGAAAATGATTCCTCCACGATCTCCACACTTTGGTGGGGCGTGGGAGGCTAATATTAAAAGTGTTAAGACGCATTTGTTTCGAGTAATAGGCAAACAACTTCTCACTTATGAGGAACTTTTGACGGTCCTAGTACAAATCGAATGCATCTTAAATTCGAGACCGCTTATTGCTGTATCCGCAGATCCGCATCCGGATGTGTTAACGCCCGCTGATTTCTTGATGTCTAGTCCTTTAAAGTACTTACCTTCTTCTGAATTGCCAGACGCCCGCATAACGTTAACCAAACGGAAAGCTCTTTTAGATCAACTCGTTCTTTCTTACTGGAAGAAGTGGCGATTTGAGTATTTACATACATTACAAGTGCGCCAAAAATGGTGTACTCCGGAACGCTCCGTTGAAATAGGCACCATAGTTTTACTAGAAAACGATAATTTGCCACCTTTGAGTTGGCCCTTAGGTATAATTACGGAAGTCTATCCAGGATCAGACGGAGTTATCCGAGTCGCTACTGTAAAAACCAGTACTGGTGTTTATAAACGTCCAGTTGTCAAACTTTATCCTTTACCGCAACAATAACTATTCAAAGTTTCATTTAGCATATAGTAACATCTTAATTATTAATAAATTTAGTTAAGTAACCGCTTTAATATTAGTTTATATTATATAATTCACTGATACCGCACTTATTAGCATAATTTTCAACCGCTACTTATATTTATTTTATATTTATCCGCACCGCACTTTATTTTGCTCAGGCCTTATGCCTTCTCTATCCTCTCTTTTCTTCTTTTCGCATCTTCTGTTGAAAGTTCTATGAACTTTCAAGGCGGGGTGCATGGTTAGGCGCCTTTGCCTTATATTATCTTTCCCCTCCTTTCCGCAAATCCGCACGCTGGATAGAGACAGGTGGTGCCACCTGTCGGCCAACCATGATTCGTGCCGACGGGCGGCCCAGTACGTCGAAAGCCCCGCGATCACCGCACGCGCATTAAGTGCAATCATAAGAACGTTTTTTACCTATAAACCCGCTCCAGTTGTTGGTGTGAATAATACGCAAATTTCGGAAGACGTGCTGAACGTGCTATTCTAAGGAACGAGGATTGGGAATCCGCAGGTGAGTGCCGCTTTATCTACCAGGCTGTGGATTTTGCCTCCTTCCACCACCAACAAATACCTTTGTCACCCGCACCACCAATATTGTTCTAGTCAAGTTAGTATATAAGCATTATAATTATGTGTACTGTAATGACATTGTCATTTAATAAAAAAATTATTAATTAAAAAGATCATTTGTATTTTTTTTTATGTTTGCGTATAGGCAAACTGGCAGGCGTTGATGGCAAGTGGCTACCGTCGCCCATGGACATCTGCAACACTAATGGAGCCGATGCGTTGCCTACCTCGTTGAGACTTTAAAAATCTGTTTACGGCCTTTTTGAAGAGCCCCATATTGTAGCGCTCTGGGAAAATCGCAGGAGGGAGCTCATTCCACAGCTTGCTCACATATGGCATAAAAGAGCGAGCGCCATGTACAGTGGATAACTTCCAGGTGTCAAGGAAGTGTGGATGAACTCCCAGTCGCCGGCGAGCAGTGCGGTGGTAAAATGGCGATGTAGGTACCAAACCAAACAGCTCTTTAGAACACTCCCCATTATACAGACGGTAGAACGCGCCGAGAGCGCCTACGTCTCTTCTCGTCTCTTCTGAGACTTAAAGGTTCTAAGCCGCCTGTAAGTTCGGGATCGTCGACAATCCGGACCGCTCGGCGCTGCAAGGAGTCAAGTGGGAGCAGCTGGTACTGAGGTTCCCCAACCCAGAGATGGGAGCAGTACTCCACATGGGGACGGACTTGGGCCTTATATAATAAAAGCCTATGTCCCGGTGTGAAGTACCGCTTAGCCCTGTTGAGCACCCCAAGCTTTTTAGAAGCGATTTTCGCTTTGCTCTCCAAATGACCCCGAAATTGCACCTCGCTCGAAATGTCGACGCCTAGGACCCCGATTGAGTTCGAGGTCTTGAGGGGAGTGCCCTGGAACTGTGGCGCTAACAGAAATGGGGCTTTTTTTAGCGGAGAACGCGCAGACTTGTGTCTTTTTAGGGTTAAAAAGGACGAGATTTCGTCTACCCCATTCCGAGACCTCCTCCAGGGAGGTCTCGATTTCAGACACAAGCCTGATTCTACTTTCCTCAACTTCTGCATGGGGAATGTTTACGCGGCCAGTGTAAAAGGCATCGCCCGTGCTGTCATCTGCATAACAATGAAGGAGGTTGCTGGTCTGCAACATGTCATTGATATGCACAATGAACAGCGTGGGCGACAACACTGAGCCTTGGGGTACGCCAGCTTAATAGGCTTCGTCTCCGAGCATACACCGTCAATTAAGACCTTGATGCTCCGCCCATATAAAAAGCTGGCTACCCATATGCACAACCCCTCGGGGAGTCCGTAGCTGGGAAGCTTCGAAAAAAGTGCCTTATGCTAGACCCGATCGAAGGCTTTTGCAATATCCAGGCTAATCGCCAATGCTTCCCCCTTACTCTCAATGGCGGCTGCCCATCAGTGAGTCAAGTACACTAGAAGATCGCCAGCACTCCGTCCGTAACGAAATCCGTATTGGCGGTCATTTAGAAGCTGGTTCTCCTCTAGGTACCCGAGAAGACGCGTGTTTATAATGCGCTCCATCACCTTGGAGAGTAAGGACGTTATTGCAATAGGCCTGAAATTGGACGGGTCTGTGCGGTCTCCCTTCTTGGGAATAGGGTGGACATAAGCTACCTTCCACGAAGCTGGAACTACACCCGCAGAATAGGAAAGCGAGTTTGGAGGTCTTCGGGTATAAATTAAAGAGTGTTGTGTGTTTGAATTGCAGTTCAGGAATGCCTATTTATTTGGTAAAAATACCGATTAATATTTTACAATAGAGCACACACTTAGCTGCTATACGCGCACTCAAGTGTCGCGGTGAGGTGAGGCGAGGTGTGCGCGGAGGTAAACACGTGAGGCCCGGCAGGGGCAACGCGCTACGCGTTTGCCGCTCATTTGTGAGCGGCCGCCGTGGTGATCGGACGTCTGCGGCTACAGGGCTCCCCCTCAAGCGAAGCGCACCGGTGGTTTGACTCGACGTCCGCTGCGGGTGTGAAAATTTTCTGTGCCAACTGCCTTTTTCAAGGCATCCGTATGGTCGTCACACATTGTCTTTTTCAAGACACCCGTATGGTCAATACACACTGTCTTTTTCAAGGCACCCCTATGGTCAATGCACACTGTCTTTTTCAAGGCAACCATGTTTCCGCAACGATCTTTACTGCAAACTGCCTTTTTTAAGGCATCCTTCTGGTTTCCAACTGCAGGGTGAGTTGGCGTAGTACACAGCTTCAGGACGTAGGCGGGCTTCAGACGGTCGATAGAGACGTTGGTTTCTCTTCCAGGCAGCTTGATTTTGAAGAATTTATCATTTCGTTCCAGGATTGGGTAGGGTCCTTCGTAGGGAGGCTGAAGTGGTTTTTTCACGGCGTCGACTCTGACGAATACGTTTTCACATGTTGCTAGGTCGTGATGTACAAATGTCTTCAGATTATTCTCGTGTGTAGTGTCTGTGGTTGGAGTTAGACTTCTGATAGTTGCTTGAAGTTTATGAACGAAATCTTCGTGTAGTGGTATACTTTGTGGTTGGGTAGGCGTTATGAAGGTTCCGGGAACACGTAGGGCTGTGCCAAAAGTTAACTGCGCGGCGCTCGTTTTTGTGTCTTCACGCACAGCGTTTCGTAGGCCGAGTAGCACCGTTGCCAGTTCGTCCGTCCATTTTCCGTTTTGCAAACGGGCGGTTAGTGCTGTTTTAAGCATGCGGTGCCATCGTTCAACTATCCCGTTTGCTTTGTGGGTGATAGACGGTCGTTCTGGTTTTCTCTATTCCGAGTAGTCTAGTTAATGATTGAAATAGCTGGCTCTCAAATTGTCGACCCTGGTCCGAGGTAATAGTTGTAGGGCAACCAAAACGAGCTATCCATTGGTCGTAAACAGTCTTGGCAACTTGTTCCGCTGTTATCTCACTGAGTGGTATTGCTTCGGGCCAACGAGTCGCGCGGTCGATCATCGTGAGTAGGTATCTGTGTCCTTGCGCTGTTGTAGTAAGCGGTCCAACTATATCTATGTGTAGATGTTGAAAGCGTTCGGTTGGCGGGAACGATGCGGGTTCGCTGTGTGTGTGTCGTTGTATTTTGGCGCGCTGGCACGGTACGCATGTTTTTGCCCATGTTCCGATATCGGTGTTCATAGATGGCCAAAAGTATTGTTGTTGTATCATCTTGCGTGTAGTTCGTATTCCAGGGTGACTAATATTATGCAGCGCGTTGAATGCTATGCGACGATAGTCATCAGGTAGATAAGGACGGATGTATGCTGTTGATGTTTCGCAGTATATTGGTTTTGTTGAGCCGGGAATTACGATCTTTTTGATTTTCACGTTAGACGATTGGCTGTTGCAGATCTGGGGTAGGCAGGTGTCCTTTTCTTGGGCGTTAGCGAGTTCTTCGAAGTAATTTATGTAGGTACGTCGATTGTTTCAATGCGTGATAGTGCGTCGGCTACGGGGTTGTTTTTTCCGCTCACGTGTCTTATGTCAGTTGTGAACTCGCTAATGAAAAGTAGCTGGCGGGCGCGTCGTTGGGTCTCGCTGTCGGATGGCGGTTTGTGAATGGCGTATGTGAGTGGTTTGTGATCTGTGTAGATGATGAGTGTTCGTCCTTCGAATAGCTTCCTGAAGTGTTTAACGGCCATGTATATCGAAAGTAGTTCGCGATCAAAAGTGCTGTATCGTTGTTGGGCTTCGGATAGTTTCTTCGAAAAATACCCTAGCGGTGTCCACTTGCCGTTGGTGCGTTGTTGAAGGACGACGCGGGCACATGTATTGGATGCATCGCACATGAGCGTCATTGGTTCTGACATTGATGGTGATGGGTGAGCGAGTAAGGCTGCATCTGCATCTGTCTGTATGCTGGCCTTACACGCTTCAAATGCTTCTTCGGCTTCTTTTGTCCACTCGATCTTCGTTTTGTCCCGCTTTTTGCAGTTATGTAGGTAAGTGTTGAGTGGTATTTGGAGTTCTGCGGCCTTCGGTATGGAGTCACGGTAAAAGTTAATCATACCGAGGAATCGACGGAGCTCTTCGGTGTTTGCTGGCCGGGGGTAGTCAGTAATGGCTTGAACTTTTTCTTGTGGTGGTTTTATGCCTTCGGCTGATACGTCATATCCCAGGAATGTCAAATTTTTCTTTCCAAATACGCATTTTGATGGATTGATGGTTATACCATAGGCGTCAAGTCTTTGTAGGACTGTTTTCAAATGGTGTTCATGCTGTTCTTCATTTTCTGATCTAATGATGACGTCATCGATGAACGGGAATGCAAAATCGAGTCCATTGAGAACTTGGTGGATAAATCGTTGGAAAGTTTGGCCTGCTTTTTTGAGCCCTGGTACCATTCTGGGAAATTCGAAAAGTCCGAATGGTGTTGTGATGGCAGTCTTTTGTATGTCAGCTTCTTGGACTGGTAGCTGATTGTAGGCTCTGTTTAGGTCGAGTGTGCTGAAGATTTTCTTCCCGTGTAATAAGTACGTGAAATCTTTAAGTCGTGGTACGGGGTATCGATCGTCTATAGTAACTGCGTTGAGACGTCTGTAGTCGCCGCATACACGTAAATCCCCATTTTTCTTAGGTACCACGTGTAGTGGGCTTGACCATGGACTCTTGCTGGGACGACATAGGCCTTGCTGCATCATATCTTCAAATTCTTTTTTGACGGCCATGTAGCGGTGCGGTGCGAGTGGACGAGTGCGGCAGTGGAGTGGTGGGCCATTCGTTTCTATGTAGTGTTCAACGTTGTGTTTTGGTGTTTCTTTGATGCACGATGGGCGAGTAATGTCGGGGAAAGCGGCTAGTATGCGATGGTATTTTTGTTCCACGTCGATGCTGCGTATTGTGGGTTCCGTTGCGTTAACTATTGGTGCCTGTACTGAGAGGTTTGTCACCTTATCAATAAGGCATCGGCTTGCAACATCGACGAGTAGCTTGTGGTGCTTTAAAAAATCGGCTCCGATAATGGGCTTGCTCACTGCTGCGATGATAAATTTCCACTTGTAAGGCCGACGCAGTTTCAAATCCAGCTCCAATGTCTTTGAATGACTGTGTTGTTGGCGGCATATAGTGAAAAGTTCGTAAGCTTCGCTTTGATGTTGCCGAACCGCGGTAGTACCGATACGTTTGCACTGGTATCGATGAGAAAAGATAGCCGTGATTTGCGGTCATAGACGAATAGGCGGTGAGAGGTAAAGTGAGCGTCGGATTTCGCCGCATCCAACGCTGGGCTTAGTTTTCCGCCGGTTTCTGGTAATTGCAGGGCTGTGTGCATTTTCTGGCTGCATTTCCAAATCTACGATGATAATAGCAGGTAGCTTGGCTGGGATGGTTCCGATTGTATCGCTCTCGGGAACGTGATCTTGATGAGTTACGATAGAAGGGTCTCGTTCGGTGTTGATTAGTTTTCAGCTCAGCTATTTCTTGGGTGAGGCAGTCGATTTTTGAGTAAAGCTCGCTGAATGCATCCGTAGGTGATTGTGGTTGTGGCAGTGACGTCGCTCTTGTAGTGACTGCGAAGATCGGATTTGTTGGTGTGGAGTTCTCGACGACTTTGTCGGCCACCAAAGCAAGCTCACTAAGTTGAGACTGCTTGGCAATATTTTCACTGATGGCCAGTACTGCACGGGCTGCTGGTGGCAGGTGACTGATCCACATTAGACGGAGCGCTGATTCAGACACTTTGTCCCCAGCGAGGTGTTGCATACGTCTTAGTAATTGTGATGGCTTCAATTCTCCAAGTTCCACTTCACAGATCAGTCGCTGTAGTTGCCTTTGTTCAGATTCTTCGTACACGTCGAGGAGTCGCTTCTTGATGGTATCGTATTTGTTGTCAGCGGGCGGGTTTAGTAAAATATCACTTATTTCGTCGATATACTGTCGTTCCAGTTGTCCAACGACGAGTTCATACATCGCCTTGTCGCCCTTTTTCTGTGCGGAGGCGATGGCTTCAAACTGGGCAAACCATAAGCTTAATCTGTCGCGCCAGAGTGGTGGAATTCTTGGTGTCACAGTAAGGCCGGATATTTCCTCCAGTTCATGTCTGGCTGCTGCTTTACTGCAATTGTCCATAGTGTCTGAGCTTGATCGGCTAAACAGACGAGCAGAGTTTTCTTTCCTGCAGGAATTTCTTGTTAACGCAGCTGCTTTCCAAGGCAGGAGTTTTGCTTCAAGATGATCCTTTCTTCAGAAGGTGGTTTTCTTGCGGGGTCACCACTTTGGAGGTCTTCGGGTATAAATTAAAGAGTGTTGTGTGTTTGAATTGCAGTTCAGGAATGCCTATTTATTTGGTAAAAATACCGATTAATATTTTACAATAGAGCACACACTTAGCTGCTATACGCGCACTCAAGTGTCGCGGTGAGGTGAGGCGAGGTGTGCGCGGAGGTAAACACGTGAGGCCCGGCAGGGGCAACGCGCCACGCGTTTGCCGCTCATTTGTGAGTGGCCGCCGTGGTGATCGGATGTCTGCGGCTACACGAGAATAGGCGCGTCAGTACTGATACCAACTCGGGAGCACACGTCTTAAGCACGATCGCTTCTAATGGATATGGATATGGACTTCTTAACGTCGAGGGATTGCAACGCCCGACGCACTGCACGTTGCGTGAAGCGCACTTCAGGCATTCTGTCCGTGCACCGCGGAATGGTCGGTGGTGCCGTTCCCCCGTCGTCAAGAGTAGAGTTCGACGCGAAAAGAGAGCACAAGAGATCAGCCTTCTCTTTTGCGGAAGTAGCCAGTGCGCCATCTGATCCGTGTAGAGGTGGCAGGGAAGACCTACCGAAATTGCCTTCTACAGCCTTGGCGAGAGACCAAAAAGCGCGACTCCCAGAAGGGACTGTTAGGATGGCGCTCCGTGGGTCCTTTTTAAAAAAACGAATTTATTTGCTGTAAATGTTTAATCAAACACACGTCTGAACAATGCGATGGTTGATAATGCTCTCCTTATATTACATACATGAAAATGGTTTTATGCAAAATACAATTGCACGCGTAAGCAATTACTACATATAATATAATGTCATAACAGCTCCCCCTTAAAGACGGAGCATTATCGTATATTATGATAAGCGAAGGACAAAAAATAAAAACTTTATAACATTTCAAGGATATTACATTATAGAATATAATTTTAATCTTATTAAATTAAGAATAACTAATATAAAAATCTATAATAATATTTAGCTTATGATTTCGAGTCTGAAATGGAAATAAAGAAATGTTATTTATTTGAGATATTTAAATTCTAAAAATTTGATAAGTTTCTGCTTGAGTTTGTTTGTAAAAAGTTTCTATGTATGATTTTATTCTTATTTTTATTTATTTCTATTTATGGTAGACTTCGAAAAGAATTCTTGTCGCATTCGACGGATTCATCAGAGATTTCTGAAAGTTTTTTTTTTTTTTTTTTATTGCAGGTGATCAGCAGACAGGCAGACGGCCCACTTGATGGACAGCGGTTACCATCGCCTATGGACATTTGCAACACCAAAGGTGCTACGAATGCGCTGCTGCTCTCTTTAGGGAGTCTGGAACCTGGTCACTAATGCCGGAACACAACACAAGGTTGTTATGGCGACATACTCTAGACCAGGGGTGGTAGCCATCCAGTCGGGCAAATGCCCTACCACCTGGCTGTGGGTTGTTTTGTCGCCTCTTACGACAGGCCGCCGGGCCGCAGGAAATTGTATTCTTTCTCCGTTCCTGCACGGATTAAAGTTCAATGGAAGTATTAATATTCGAATTAGATTTGTGTGTTTTCTTATTATAACATTGATTAAAAATTTGGATGCAACAGGAATCCCTTTTTACACAATTACGAAAACACTTGGAATAAATTTTATAAAAAACATATAAGAAAATAAATGTCAGAATAATATAAGTGGTTATTGAATAATAATTTCCATATTTTAATATATGCGAATACTTTTCTGATTGGTTAATTTCATTTTCTAATTGATCTAATTTATGAGATGCTAAGTTCAAATTTTCTAAGTTTATATTTGAAATAGAGATTGGTGTTAGCAGCTCGATACTTTTATTTAATAATTTATATTTTTCACAATCTTGCAAAATATTAAAATTAATGGACAGTTGGCTTGGTAGAACTGATTCATATGTAACTGTAGAATAAAATTGTAAGTTTTGAAAATATGCAACACAATTTTTATTTAAGGTCAAAATACCTGTACCTTGTATAGTAAAATCTTTTATATCTTGTCCACAATTAACAGTTAATCTGCTGGCTTTTGATTGCACATAAATATATCGACCATCTTTAAGTTTTTGCCACAAATCTACATTACCATAGATTATTTTAAAATTACAAATTTCTGGAATTTCTAGATTTACTTCTGTTAATAACTTTGTTTCACAAGACGGATTTTTAATAGTAGAAAGAATCGATGGTAATGGGCATATACTGAATTTTTGATTTACATTTTTACAATCATTAATATTATCTGATAATACATAATTCAATCTATCATCTGTTATTGACATGTACAAATTATTTGGTTGAATAAGAACATAGGTTTCAAAATTATTCACATCTCGTGCAGTAGGCAATGGTAAAATCTTGTACATATTATACTTAATAGGAGTAATTAAAGGAATTTTAATTACGAAAAATATTTTGTTATTATAAAAATAAGAAATTAAAGTAGATAAATCTATAATATGGTGTATATTTGCTAAAGATAATGATACTGGAAATTCTAAATTTCCTTTACTTATTTTACTTTTAGAAAGTTCGTTATACAAATTGGTAGGAGTTAAAACATAAGGATGTAAAATATTAAGTTTTGCGAATAGTATAGAATTTAGAATAGTGTCTAAAATATTTGAGACTGAAATGATAGAACTTTCAATGATATTAAAAATAGAATTAATTTTAACAGCATTATTTAAGTTTATATTTTCTTTAGTATTTCTAGTCAATATATAATTTAGTTTTTCAATCTGTTTGTTTAATCTATCCTCGTTATCATTTAATTTTCTTATAGATATATTAAAATTATTTATAGTGGATTTCACCACGTGAATATTATCTTTCATTAAGGAGTATAACTGATGCTCATTTTGTTGGCAGTCAGATATAGCTTCATCATATTTTCTAGCATCATCGGCGTTTAAAGTGCCGAAAAAGAATTTAAAAATTTCTCCACCAAATTCTATGGCTCTTTTAGATTTAATTGGGCCATTCTCGGTGATAAGATGAGACAAAGAATTAAATTTAAGGTAATTTGCATTCATCAAAATTTCTAAAGGATTTATAGTATCCTTGCAGTCTATATTCACTGCATAATTTTCCTGTATTTTATTACAAAAATTTTCAACACTTGTAATGGCATTTTCAATATTATCTAAATATGGTTTCATAGGAATTATTTCTATATGAGTGACTACACTCCAAAAATTATTGTAATAATAGACTATAGAAGTTGGGTCAAAATATAGTCCTGGGCTATGGACTATCGGTTCTATGAATTCTGAGCAGCTTTTTCCAAACCTGAAACAATGGTATTTCAAGCTGGTTTTATCTCGTTTATATGATATTTCATATGCTTCCTATTTATTAATAATGTAACGTTATTTTTACCGTGTGTTTTTATTATTTTATAAGGTCCCTTCCACACTGGGGATAATGCTTTTCGTAGACGATGGTGTTGTTTTAAGTATACCATATCTCCTGTTTTATAAGTTAATTCTTTTGATGTTTTGTCGTAATATTGTTTAGATTTTTCTTTGCTATTTAATATATATTGCAATGCTTTCTCGCGGCAGCATTTCATTCTATATTGCAGAGCTTGTATATACTCATGGTAAGTAGTATTATTACTTGAATCGCTCAAACTACTTGGGATAGACGGCTTGTATCCGTATAATAATTCGAATGGAGTAAATTGGGTTGTACAATGTGGAGTAGTGTTATAAGAAAGAATTGCGGTAGCAATATAACAATGCCAATCGTTTTGATTGTCGTTAACGAATGACTTTAAATACTCTTTCAGAGTAGCATGGCTACGCTCTAGCGCGCCATTTGTTTGTGGATGATATGGAGTAGAAAATAAGTTTTTAATTTTAAGTATCTCAGTAAGTTGTCTGAATAACTCGGATGTAAAGCATGTACCTTGATCGGTAAGAATCATTTTAGGAAACCCGAATAAAGAAAAGAAATGAATTAAGTTACGTGCAATTTCATCAGTGGTAGAAGTTATCATTGGATATGCACATGAGAATTTAGTTAAATCATCCTGTAACGTTAAAATATATTTAAATTTCTGAATGCCGGCTTCGGGCAAAGTACCAACTATATCTAAAGCTAGTCTTTCAAAGGGTTTGGTACTTGAAGAAGTTATAACCATCGGAGCTTTATTTTTAGTCCGTAGAGGTTTATTTACCTGACACATTTTACAATCTTTTACAAACCGTTCTATATCTGAACGCATATTTTTCCAAAAGTATGAAGATTTAATTCTATTATACATTCGTTTAATACCCGGGTGACCAGCTATACTAGTCCCGTGGTTTTCCTTAAGGATATTTGGAACTTCAGCAGGAGTTGGATAAAGAAGTTGATTTTTATAAATATGAATTTTAATATTAGTAGCATGAAAAACGTAAGCGATCATGTTATATATCTTTGTATATACTAATTTTGTAAAAGGCTCTGAAAAATCTGATCTAGCAAGTTCTTCGTTTTCGAAGTTATTTATAATACTGTCTCTTAACTTTTTTAATAAATTATAGATACATTCATAAGACGACTCTTCATAATGATGAATTTTAGTAAATAAGAAATATATTGTTTTATTATTTATATTTATCGACTTAACCGTTTCGGTTTCACGTTCAGTCGAAAATAATTCTTTTGAATCATTTGACATTGATAATATGTTTTCGACATTTGGCATTGAATTATCCAAATCTAAGGCACTCGGACACGCAATTAATTTTTGTTTTGCTAAATGTAAACTTTGATTATGCTCTTCTATTTTAGTGTCATTAGAAATACTTTTAGTAAATTGCTTTTTAAAATAAGTTTCATATGTTGTATAATTTAAATTAGAATGAACAATGGCATTAACTGGATTGCGAGATAAAGCATCTGCATTCGAGTTTACTCGACCAGGTTTGTATATAATTTCGTAATCGTATTCTTCAAGTTTTAATCGCCATCTTAATAAACGTCCACCAAGATCCTTGGCATTAAACAGCCATGTAAGAGGACGGTGATCCGTTACAATTTTAAACTTATACCCATAAAGATAGGGGCGGAATGTGTTAACCCCGAACAAAATCGAGAGGAGTTCTTTCTCCGTAGTGGTATAGTTTCCTTCTTGTTTATTTAAGGTGCGAGATGTATATGCTATAGGCTTATCCTTGCCAATCTCGCCCTGTGACAAAATAGCACCAACTGCGTAGTTAGACGCATCGGTGGTAACAATAAACGGTTGTAAAAAATCCGGATATTGTAATAAAGGAGCAGAAATTAGTTTTTCTTTAAGGTTAACAACAGCTTGTTCTTGCCCGTGTCCCCAATTAAAAATAGAATCCTTTTTCAATAGTGAAGTGAGAGGTTTTGTAATATGAGAAAAGTTTTCAATAAAACGGCGGTAGTAACCGGTGAAACCGAGAAAAGACTTGATATCTTTCGGTGTTTTGGGTGTAGGAAATTGAGATATTGCCTTTACCTTGTCTGGATTAGGCGACACACCCTTATCTGTAATAACATGCCCAAGATAGGCGACTTCACGCCTCAAAAATTCACATTTGACGGGCTGTAACTTTAAGTTTGCCTCTCTAAACTTAGAAAATACTAATTCGATTTTCTGCATATGACTTTCAAGATCATGTGAATATAAAATACAATCATCTAAGTAAATATAACAATGAAGACCTTGTAAACCTGAAAGGATTGAGTTCATCAGCCTCTGAAATGTTGAAGGGGCATTTTTCAACCCAAAAGGCATCCTAGTAAATTCAAAATGTCCTGAAACATTATTAGTAGTTACACTGAACGCAGTTTTTTCAGTGTCTTTGGCATTTAAACGAATCTGATGAAAACCTGACGCTAAGTCAAGCGTGCTAAAATATTTAGAATGACCTAATTGGTCTAAGATGTCATTTATAAGGGGAAGAGGGTAAACCTCAACTGTGACATCATTTAAACGACGATAGTCAATTACGATTCGCCATTTTTGCTTGCCAGAAGCATCTAGCTTTTTAGGCACCACCCAGACGGGTGCACTCCAAGGAGAAATTGAAGGACGAATAATATTTTGATCAAGCATCTTATTTATTTGTTTTTCTACTTCATCTTTATGAATTTCTGGAAAACGATATGACTTAACATGAACAGGGGGTGAATCCCTAGTATTAATAGAATGCTCAATGGCACTAGTGTAACTTAAGTATTCCCCATCAAGATGAAAGATATCAGTATATTTAGAAAGACAGTTCATTAATGTCTTTTTTTCTTGTGGGTTTAAATGAGAGCATCTTATTTGCTCTAAAACTTTACGAGAACGATCAGTACTCGAAGAACTCAATTGATGTATAAGTTTATGTTGCTCGTCGTTTAATTTCGGCGGCAAACAAAAGAGGTTATTTCTGCCTGAAAATTATTTATTTCAATCGCGGAGTCCGTAGTATTTAACACGGATACATTGACCCTATTATTAGGTTTTACGCGGACTAAACAATTAGCCAAAAAAACACCTTCACATATTTTTGTGTCTAAAATTAAGGCTTCTCTATAATTCGAAATATTAGATAAATTAGAAACTTGGCATTCAATTACCATTTCAGAACGCGGAGGTATAACATATGTTGACTCACTAAAACTTATCGGTATATTATAGCCTTTTAGACTAAAAGAGTCACTTGAATATTGTATATCGATTTTAAAATGTTTAATGAAATCACTACCTAATATTCCGTCATAATTCAACTTAATCGAATCATCAATGACGTTAAACGAGTAGTCAAACATTATTTTCTTGTACTGAGAAATATAATGTATAAAGTTAAGTCTTATAGACCCAATTGATGTACAGAATGAATCATTGTCACTTAGACCTTTGATTTTTATAATTTTAGAATCTAAAACTGGCTTATTCAATAAACTAGAATATTTCACGAGTGAAATAGTAGAACCAGTATCAATTAAAAAGCATAAGGGCTTATTATTATAATTGGTTTTCAAATAAACGTGAGGTAAAGAAATGTTTTTCACATTATGTATAGTATAAGAATTCTCACGCGAACAATCCCTATGTTGACGACGGAATTGCATCATAGAAACTCGCCGACCCGTCTACACAGGTGATAAGAGCATAGGTGTAATTTGCTAAGCCTCGTAGATAACATGTATACGGCCGTTAAACGCAAGAAAGAGACGGGTCGGACAGAGATGCATATAGTCTTATAATATTTCATATAAATCGTATATTGTTTTATTTTGTTTAAACTTAAATTAATTAATTAGTGATATTATAGTATATCATAGTATTGTCATAATAGCCTTAAGCTTGCTGAAAAATAAATGTTTAATGTTTTGCGTTTCATTAACGACCCAAATAGATCCTGGTAAATGAGACCAGGCTATGGGCGTGCAGAACGCCGCCTGTAGCCCTGGACTCAAAGTAAATAAGGGAACCGGGTTCCAGGCGTGCAGAACGCCGCCTGGAGCTCGGGACCCAAAGGGGTAGCGGAAACGGGGCTTTGGGAATGCAGAACGCAACCGGAGCCCCAGATCCGTGAGGTATGCCTGCACTACTGCCTACTCCATAGCGAGTAGGCCATAATGTTAGTGCAGGCAGAGGTCCGCGCGCCACAGCGCATGGTTATGCATTGAGGTAATCGCTCGCGCGCTCGACGCTTTATATTTATACTCATGAAGCGGGGGGTGAAGAATGTGCCCATAACAATGTCCCGCGTTTCGAGACTATGGATCATATGTATGTAGGAACCCACAGGATAGGCTAGGATCTATGATGTTGTAAATATTGTAATAGCGATAAGGTAAAATAAGGCTTATGTAAAGTGCAATTAAATAAATAAAACAAAGGGGGTGTTACAACGAAGTGGGGGGTCGGTGGAGGCGGCATTGTATAAATATGGGACGCCTTGCGAGGCCCGTCGTAGTGGATTCCGGTCTCGGCGCTCGCACCGTGCGGACGTGTCCGCACACCGTGACGTCATTCTGGCTCGCCCACCCGATATTCGGAATTTCGATACGGTCGATTTAATACACACACTATTGAGTCGGTCGTTTAATACACACACCTTTTAGGTTGGTCTTTTTATACACACACCAGGTTGCGTCATCGCAATTTTCATTGCGCTCTGACGCGGGGTTTTGTTTCCACCCCACACCCGCGTAGTTCGTTTGCGCGAACCCTCGTGACAATTTTAATTGTTTACCCAATTTTAATTGTCACTAGGTCAGCTAGGGGACACCTAACGGTGCTAACGAACCTAGTTGGGGCGTGACCCGGGCGCTCGCCGGTTCCCCTTCAGGGAAACGGTGAACCCGGAAGTTGGCGTGGAACCACCGGCACAGGGGGAGTACCCTTGCCGACCCCAGGTATCTCCAAATCCGTCCTAGGTTACCTCCTCCTTACTTCCTATTCTTTGTGGTTCTGTCTACCCACAAAGCAGTTAGGGACCCCTTTGCACAATAAGATCGGCAAAGGGGCTACAAGCTTAGGGCTCACCAGAGGGCGCACCCCCCTGCCTACACCCGGCAGGGGGACTAGGAACACATACATACACATATCCCTCGGGCTGCTCCCGCCTGAGGGATGGCTACACCCCAAGATTGGTGGGTTCAAACCCTCCGGTTACTTGAGAGTCGTGACCCGGCTCTCAAATCATGGTACTGTCAGGAGATGAGGGGATTACTTCCCATGATGGAAATAATCCCTCCATCTTCGACTGCCACCGCGATCCCCGCGAAAGCCGCGTCTTCCGCGCCGCCCCGAAGGCCCCTAAGGCCGCACCACCACCGAAGGCTCCTAAAGCCCCTGCCCCCGCGGCCCCTAAGGCCCCCACGACCCAAATAGCCCCGAAGGCTACCACCCCACCGGCCACTTTGGCCACCCCAACCGCGGCCGCGCCCGCACCCACCCCAGCCCCCGCCATTACCGTTTCTCCCGCTGTCGCCTCAGCCGCGCCTGATAGCGATATGGAGATTGATCTCACCGCCCAATCTGGTGACGACGATGGCTTCAAAGTTACCGTGCAGACCCCGGCCGACCATCGGGCCCTAACCCGCCTTCTAATAGACAGAAATGTCAATTATTACACCTACGCTCTCGAAGAAGAGAAGCGCCTTCGCGTCGTCATACGCGGCCTTTCACAGGAGCTTGAGACCTCCTACATCCTGGAAGATCTCCAATCTCAAAACCTCCCTGTGCATGAGGTACACCGCATGCACAAAGGTAATTCCGAAAGGACACCATATAACATGGTGCTCGCCATCCTAGACCTCTCGGAAAAAGGCAAGGCAATCTTCAATCTGAAGAGCGTCTGTGGCCTTACTAATCTCCGCTTCGAGCGGCCTTATAACAACCAAGCCCCCCGGCAATGCCACCGCTGCCAACTTTATGGGCACTCGGCAAATCACTGCCACTCCCGCCCGAGATGCGTCAAGTGTCTCGGGGATCACGGGACCAGTGACTGCACGAGGACCCGGGACTCCCCCGACCCTCCGGCATGCATTCTCTGCGGGAAAACCGGTCATCCCGCTAACTACCGCGGATGCCCGGCCGCCCCCAAATTCAAAAAGAACGCTAAGCGTTCTCCCCCAGCCTCCAAGGCCGCCCCAAAACGTCCGGCATTCGTGCCTGCACCTCTCCCTGCGTTCAACGCTTGGACAGGATTTCCCGCTCTGCCTTCCCAGGCTAGAGCTCCGATGCCCCTACCCAAACCCCAGCCGCAACCCGCCGCTGCCCCACCCCGCTCAGGCGCTCCCTCTTCCCTGTCGGAGGATCTCGCCTTGGCAACACAGTTTGCCAAGTCGCTTCCCTTCGACATGGATGAGGTATCCGTCCTCGCGGAAAAATACAAAACCACCACCACCTTGCAGGACCATCTGCGGATCGCCATGCAACATGGCCCGCTGGTGAAAATCCTGCTCAACATGCCCTAATTTACCTTCCTAATGGCTACCACAAGTAGGGAAAAACCCCGCTCATTGACTTTGGCTACATATAACGCCAACGGACTTAGAAATCAACGCGACTTGGTTCACGACTTCCTGGTCACCGATAATATAGATATTCTCCTAGTGCAAGAGACTTTCTTAAAGCCGAGTGTTAGAGATCCCCGTATCGCTAACTACAACCTGATCAGGCACGATAGGTCAACCTCCCAGGGCGGAGGGACACTTATCTATTACAAGCGGTCCTTGCACTGCATCCCCATTGATACCCCCCCTCTAGAGGAACTAGAAGTCTCCGCCTGCAAACTATCGATGACAGGCCATCAGCCCATTGTCATAGTTTCAGCATATTTGAAATGTCAGAAGCCCATCTTAGAAGACGACTTAAACGCCCTATTCAGTCTAGGTTCCGCGGTCATAATAGCCGGGGACCTAAATTGCAAATACCCCTCTTGGAACTGCCCTATTGAAAACACCAAAGGCAAGGAGCTTCTCCGCCTCTCGGACAGGCTCCTCTTTGGCATTCTCACCCCCTTAACCCCGACAAGATACCCGGACAGACCGGACTTACATAGCCCGAGCGTTCTCGATATAGTGCTACTGAGGGGAGTCTCTCTTCAGTTTCGCTCTATCGAAACTCGGGATGACTTAGACTCCGACCACTTGCCGGTCGTACTCCAGTTAGGCCCCCGACTGACTCGACACCACCGACGAAACCCGTCATAGACTGGCCCAAAGTCCGGGACTTGCTGGCAACAACAAGTTCCCCGGACTTGGACCGAATCCCAGACCCGATCACTTGCGCCCAGGACAACGATGTTGCCATCGAAGCCCTCACCAGCCACCTCCAAAGCGTGGTACGGGAGTCCACTCGGCAGGTACCTCTCGAGGACCACCGACTGCCACTCCCGGACGACGTCAGAGACCTGTTGAGGGAAAAGAGGGCAGCATTCAGAGCCTGCGGCAGCTTCCCCTCTTTGGAGAATAAAGCCACCTACAGGGCACTCCAAAGACAAGTCAGACTCCGTGTACAGGAAGTCAGGAACCAACGTTGGGACCGACTGTTAGAGGAGATCTCCCCAACTCACCAGGCTTACTGGCGACTGGCGAGATCTCTGAAAACAGAAACCCTCTCGAGTATGCCACCTCTCGTGAGACCCGATAACACCAAAGCGTTTGATGACGACGAAAAGGCGGAATGCCTCGCCGAAAGTCTTGAGCTCCAATGCTCCCCCAATACCACCAATAACGACCCGTCTCACCTATCGGAGGTAGACGCTGAGGTCGAATATAGGTCCTCCCTCCCGGCGGAAACCACACTCGAACCGGTCGCGGTAGAGGAAGTACAGGATTTCATCAAAGCCCTAAAGCCCCGCAAGGCCCCAGGCAATGACGGAATCAGCCATAAGCTTCTGAAAATCCTCCCTGCCCACCTTATCTTAATTATGGTAAGCATCTTCAATGCCGCCATAAATAACTGCCAATTTCCCAAGGCCTGGAAAGAAGCGGAGGTCATTGGCATCCGCAAACCAGGCAAATCGGCCTCAAAGCCCTCTAGTTACCGCCCCATCAGTCTACTCAGTTCACTGGGTAAACTGTATGAGCGAGTCCTCCTTACTAGATTGAGCGATTTTGCCTTCAGCAATAATCTCATCCCCCACGAGCAGTTCGGCTTTCGAGCTAGACACTCTTGCCCGCAACAAGTGCTCCGCATCACGGAGCACGTCCTCTCTCACTTTCAACGCGGCGGACGAAGACCCTGGCCGACAGGCGCAGTTTTCTTCGACGTCGCGAAAGCTTTCGATAAAGTTTGGCACAACGGGCTGATATACAAGCTGTATCAGCTCGGTGTGCCAGACCGACTCGTCCTCATTCTACGGGACTTCCTCAAAGACCGTAAATTCAGATTCCGAGTGGAGGGCACCCGCTCCTCCTCTCATACCATCTCAGCAGGAGTCCCCCAGGGCTCCGCGCTCTCCCCCCTACTATTCACGCTGTTCACCAACGACATGCCACGGCATCCCCATACCCAGCTAGCCCTATATGCGGATGACACCGCCATTTTCAGTAGCGACCCCAGCAGATACAGAATCTGCAAACAGCTCAACACCGCCGTCAAAGAACTAGGCGACTGGTTCCGTAGATGGCGGATTGAGCTGAATCCCGAGAATTAAAGAATTAAAGAATTAAAGAATTTATTGCTCTCTAGTTATATAAGCTAAACAAGTACAATATACAATAATGCTTAACTTAACAATATGCGACAATCATTACTCCCCGTACTAGTTTAAAACTGTGTTACGGCAGGGTAAATTCTCGTCCCGTAAGCTTATAATCGCTAAAAGATAGTTATTTGTTTTCGAACTACCTTTGAAATAATTTGTAAGCACACAAAAAATGAGTTCGTACAATATCAATTATACAGTATATGTAAAGAATACAGAGATAGCAACTTTTTAGTAAAAATAAATATACACATATATTTTGTTTTTATTACACATATACATCTATCTGCTATAATATTTATAAAAACATAATAACTATATATTATAATATATAATATAATTAAGTACAAGGTTGGTATAAAGTAATATATATTAAAGATTAGCCATAAAATAACTTTTTAATCATAATAATAGATAGTTTTTTTTTGTTTTTATATGTATATTATATGTTTATTGTATATATACAATTGTTATTTGATAATTTTAAGCAAATTTTCTGTTCCTTCGTAATCTAATTTTTGCAAATATGTATCCAGTGCTCTTTTACATTGATATCTCGATTTATCTTTTAAATTTACAGTCTTACTCAAACGATTATATAATAATGGAGCCAAAAAATAGGTAAAATTATGAGCGAATTCTGTTTTGCATTGTGGAATTTTATAGACTTCGTGTTTCCGTGTTTTACGTGTATGTTCAATATTTTTATTAGGGCAAGAATGTTGTTTTATAATTATTGTTTTCAAGTATATTTGTCTTACTGTAAGTACATTGAATTCTTTGTAAATTTCAGTTGTAGGATATCTAAAGGGTTTAAAATTAATTACTTTAATAATTGTTCTCTGCGTTCTCTCTATTTTAATTAAAGCGGTTTTGTTAGCTCCTCCCCATGCTGAAATTCCGTATGAAATTAGAGATTGACATAGCGTAAAATATACAATTTTATTGGTATTTGTATCTCTAAGATGACGTAGTTTTTTAAATATTGGGATCAGTTTGCGGATTCGTGGCTTGAGATAATCAAAATGTTGTTTCCAATTTAGGTTTCTATCGATCATAATACCGAGGTACCTAATACTATCTGTTGCAGTTAAGGTATAACAATTACAAACTGAACTGTGCTGGTTTTCACAGTTATGAATTTTAATTGTAAAGTCAAATTTAGGTTGAGAACTGTTATAAATAGAAAAGGGTAAGTATTTTGTTTTGGATAAGTTTAGTGTTAGAAGGTTATTATTAAGCCAATTTATTATTAGACGCATACCATTCTCAGTTACTGTACTTACTTCCTCCCAAGTATTACCCCTAAATACAATAACCGTGTCGTCTGCGAAAGTTATAATTTTTGCATTAGGTATTATGGTTTCACAAAGACTATTAATATATACTAAAAATAAGGTTGGGCCAAGGACAGAACCTTGCGGAACGCCAAAGTTTATTGATTTTTTAGAACTATGGTTTTCACCTATTTTTACTATTTGAGTTCTATCTTTTAAGTAATCTTCTAAAAGATTTAATGGAGTACCTCGAATACCACATAGCTCCAATTTTCGCAATAGAATGGAAACAGAAATAGTGTCGAAAGCCTTGGCTAGATCCAGGAATACTCCAACACATTTTAACTTGTTGTCTAAATTTTCAGCAATATGAGTTGTTAGATTTAAAATTGCATCTGTTGTAGATCTTCCTTCACGAAAACCATATTGGTTGTCGGAAAGGAGATGATATTTTTCTAGGTAGTCCTTGACTCTCTTGTTTATAAGTTTCTCCAAGATTTTCGCCAGTGTAGGTAAAAGGGATATAGGGCGGTAATTAGAGACACTATCTCTGTTTCCACTTTTATAAATTGGGATCACTAGGGATTCTTTAAGTAACCTTGGGAATATTCCTGTCAAGAAACATGTATTACATAAATGAGTAATTGGTACTAATAAATTACTGATACAATATTTTATAAGACATGAAGAAATACCGTCCCATCCAGCAGATGCAGTCTTTTTCAAGGATAAAATTATGTTAGTCACTTCTGTTCGATCCGTTTCATATAAAACAAATGAGTTTAGCGAACTGGCATTATTTAACAATTTAAGAGCCAATATTTCATCAGTTGAATTTAATTTGCGAAGGATTTCATTAGCCAAGTTATCACCAATTTTTACAAAGTATTCGTTTACATAATCCATAGATTTTTCGGGGGTATCTTTTAATTTTAACAGTTCATTAGGAACTGTTGATTCATTAGAATTATTAAGCCGACAGACACTTTTGATTATATTCCAAGTTTTCTTAATATTGTTTTTACTATTAATAAGATCGTTTCGGTAATAATCGTTTTTTAACTTATGAAGAATATTATTACAGTAATTCCTGTATCGCCTGTAAGTTATTTTTAAGAGATTGTTATCTGGATCTTTTTTACAGCGGCGATGTAGCGTATCTCTAAATCTCATACAGCGTAACAGTCCAGGAGTGATCCAAGGCTGCAACGTCTGTTTTCTATTTGATATTTTATAACTATGGGAAGAGTTTCTAATAGCTTCTTTCACTTTAGTAATAAGTACTTCAGTTAGTTGGTTAGGATCTTCCAAGGCTAGATAATATTCCCAATTTAATTCTGAGAGTAATTTATTGGCTTTATTGAAGTCAATTTTATTAAAAGTTCTTTTAGTCGTATTTATTTTGTTATGTTCAGAGGAAAGTACACCAACATAAATACAATTATGATCAGTTACCGATGATTGACAAATAGCTGTAAATATTTTTGATTTGGACTTAACGAAGCAATGATCTAGACAATTTTTCTCACGTGTAGGTAGGTAATGACTGGATAGCAATCCATGCGATGCAAGAAGGTTCTGGTAATCTTCAGATTTCGGGTCATTGTTCTTAGGACTTATGTCTATGTTTAGATCTCCAAGTAGATAGATATCAGGGGTGTGTTTCAGATTAATCAATAAACTGTTTAATGAATTTAAAAATCTATCAATAGAGCTAAATGAAGGGGACCTATAAACACAAATGAATGCAATGTCTTTACCTATTTCAATGACTAGACTGTCAGCATCATTTAAATTGGGTTCAAACATATGAACTTCTGATATATTGTTGCGTACATATACTACCACACCGCTACTTTGATTTATATGATGTTTTGTATGAAAACAATTATAATTCAACAAGGTTGGTATAACACTACATTTCTGTAACCAACATTCAGTTAGTATTATGACATCAGCGTCTATGTCACATCGTTTGAGATAAATTTCAAAATCTTCAAAGTTTTTATTCACACTTATATTTATATTTTATATTTTGTATTTTATATTTTGTTGTACAATTTTTAACGAAATATCATATTTTGAATTAATTTGACATACAGCACTAGTATCGCCAACCAAAAAAGACTCACCGACATTAATCGCTCGATCAACATCGGTGATTATCCTTATAGCATCATTAGTCATTAAGATAATACGGATCAAAGTAATTATGATATGTTTGTCTTTTGGTTGGTAACATAATTTGCAATTTTTTTGAGTATGGATTTTTCAAAACATCAGATTTACAACAGAGGGTTCGAAAATTTGTATATGTAATTACTCTTAAAATGTATTTATAATCAATATGATCTTCTAAATAATACATAGATATTTTATAATTTATATTAAACCGATTAAGGCCATAAAACTTATAATATAAATAAACATAAGTATTGAATAATATATAGATTAGTTTCACACTTGATAGATAATTACTTATAACAGTGTCTAGTAGACCTTGTACACTAAAAATATATAATATAATATTGAAGAAAAAACGAATTATAAGAAAAAATGATAAAAAACCTATAACCGAGGTAGTAATTGACCGATCTAGTCACTTTTCGCGCAAAGCAGCAAGTTGACCAAGTGTTTTCACTACGATCGCTGGTTCACCATCTGATTTACGAAGTAAGACATTTCCACGGGATACCCAGCAATATTTATATAGATTGACAGTAACAAGATTTCGGGCGGCACCTAATATTTTTTTGTTCATAGTAGTAAGTGGCTCTGAAATGTAAATACGATTTTTATCTTCTTTAAATCCTATGTGTTCACATGATAGCTTTAAGTTATCTCCATCATTAAACTTCTTATAAGCCTTGAGCAGTTGTTCTTTTTGTTTGATATCTTGAAATGATACAATAATCGGAGAATTTTTATTTTTTCCTCTTCTGTAAGTTTGGAAAACATTCATAGATGTTGTTATATTCAATATTGTATATAATTGTTTACAGACCGCTTCAATATTTTCCGTGTCTTGCTTCGGTATATTTCTTATTTCAATCATATTATTATTTTGTTTCTTTTGTAATTCATGTATCTGCAATTCTAGTTCATCCACTCTCTTTATAGAAGATTCGTATTTTAGCTCAAGTAAGTTAACTTGTTCTTTTACTTTATTGACTTCAGTAACATTCATCTGTAGTAGTTTTAAGATTTCGTTATTAGTATCAATAATTTTTTGATTTTGTTGTTTCATCTCTGTGATTTCTTCGTTGAGCATATTTTTAAAACTATGCATTAGAGAGTCTTTTACATCCTTGACCGTATCCAGGTCCAGTGCTTTTCGCTTTCGTAAGTTGGCATTTTTCACAATATCATTTGTTTCCATTTCCGAAGATAGATTCGGTTGCGACGAAAACATGGTCGAATAATTTGACATAGGCGTATTTTGCATGATATCTCTGAATTTATTGCGTATACTGTGCACAGTATGTAGCGTACAAGTGCGTACAAAGGTGAAGATAGTAAAAGATAGGTATATCTTGCCTTTCGATGCAATGCAGCTACTCCGTTTAAATATAGACACAGTAAACTTGAACACAAGGATTGAAATCGAGAACACTATAGTCACTGTATATTTATTAAATTTTGTAATAGAAACGTGTACGTCTTGCGTGTACAATTGTTCGGACGAGAATGAGAAGAGTGCAGCCATCATGTTCTCCCGCAGCTGCCTCTCACCCAATACCCGCCCCTCCAACCAACTTATGCCCATCAAGTTATTCGACCAAGTTATCCCCTGGGCTAACGAAGTCAAATATCTTGGGGTAATCCTAGACAGAGGCTTGTACTTCCACATGCATACCAGAGCGGTCGGGAACAGAGCATACTGGATCCTCGGCCGACTCTATCCGATGATAGGCAAGAAGAGTAAGATGAGTCTTAGAAATAAGATGACTGTTTACAAAACTTGCATCCGCCCCATCCTGACCTATGCGAGTGTGGTCTTTGGCCACGCCAGCGACGTTAACATCTGGAGACTGCAAAGAATCCAGAATCACTTTTTACGCGCTGCAGTCGACGGCCCGCGCTATATGCGGCTCGCCGACTTGCATCGCGACCTGGAGCTTCCCTCCATCAAAGACTATATTACTTCACTATCACGCAAATTCTTTGACCTCGCCCCCATCACCCGAACCCTCTGGTGACGGAAACGGTCAACTATAAACCCACCCCAAACGCTCCCACGAGCAAACGCAGGCCTCGCAATATACAAATTGACGAGCCTGACGAAATCACACGTCAAATCGCGATTATGAACCCCCCGAGGCTCAGAACATCAGCCTGGCATAACAGACGCAGACACAACAGACGCCGGAGAGCCCACGGCTCGAATCCCCTTACACAATCGTAAGACCCCACCAATCCATACTCATTACAGACACAAGTAGCCATACAAGATTAGCTTAGGCGTGTTGCTGGAGAGTTTCTTCCGCCGCTTCTTCTCCTCCAGCTATAACACGTTGCGAAGCGGTAGTAACGATAGACTAGGATCGGCTCCGCCGGCGGAGTCGATAACAAGTCCCCAAATTTTTCACTTCAGCCTATTGGCCTAGCTCATTCAGCCCTTTGCGGCCTGTTTCCAATATAGAGTCAATCCCCCGCAGCGGTCGAGCCGAGGTCGAACCTCACAGGAGGTGCCTCCTCGAGCGTGCTGCTTCCGGGCTGAACGCCTCCGCTCCCACGGAGTCGGGAAGCCCCCAAAGCCGGTATCGCTGAAACAGCCATCTGCGGCTATTCAGCTGAATCAGCTCCAAAAAAAAAAAAGGCCCGTCGTAGTTCGTGACAAGCAGCAGTTCGCGCTAAGCAACAAGAAAGAAGCTCCCTCCCGCCGACCACGCCACCGTTGAAAGCCGCCCGTAGCAAATATTTCATCATATTATTTCGGCATCCTTCTCGACCAGAACCAGCAACCAACCAACCAACAGTCCACTGCATAACCAACATTGTCTGGTCCTTCGAGCCGGATCGAAAGAACTGAAGCATGCCGAGTACGAGAAGCATGATGAATGCTGCGCAGACGAGCAAGAAGAGTGCGACAGAGATAGCAACTTCTAGTGATGTCATGACTGAGGCCAAAACAGAGACGGGTTCAGTAAAAGCAACTACAGTAAAAGCAACTACAGTAAAAGCAACTACAGTAAAAGCAACGACTGTAAAAGCAACGACTGTAAAAGCAACGACAGTAAAAGCAACGACACAACACCCTCTCTCTGTTTCGGATACCCAGACCCAGGCACCACTGGGGTCGCAAATCTCTTGCAAAATGGAACGCACTCAAAAACCCTCAAGGTCACCATCACGCCATTCTACGACGTCACAAAAGCAGTTCGCCGAGTTAGAGGCGAAAGAAAACCTGGCCACCTTGAGAATAAAACTATTAGAGGCGGCTATTGAAAAGGAACAGGCCAGATTGAGTAGAATTCGTTTAGAATTAACGGATGACGTCATCGAAGAAAGCGAACTACCATCAAGAAGAATTAATATGTGGTTCGAGAGACTGCCAAAACAGCAAGAACCACATCTCACCCCGCAACCCCCCGCCTCACTTACGCATGCCAGCAAGCAGGAGCAAATCGATGAACGTGGACAGGAAGCCCGCGTCGGGAATATGGCACGCGGACCACAGGTCTTAGAACAAGACCCGCCTGCACGTTCTAACGTCATGGATATGACGTCACTGGCAGAAGCGCTCGCCGAGGCGGTACGATCAAGCACAAGGCAGGCGCAACGATATATACAAGAACTCCCAATCTTCAACGGACAGAGCAGCCAATGGCTGTCATTCCAGGGAGCGTTCCGGGAGTCAGAGGGGAGTTTCACATCTATGGAGAACGTCGTTCGCCTGCGGAGAAGCCTGAAAGGAGCCGCTTTAGAAGCCGTCAGCGCCCTGTTGATTTCGCAGACAGGGCCTGAAGAAATTATGAAAGCATTAGAAAGAAGATTTGGCCGTCCAGATGCCCTTGTGCTGGGGGAAATGGAAAAAATTAGAATGTTGCCACGAGTCACCGACGGCCCTCGGGAATTATGTGTATTTGCCAACAAGATGGCAAATGTCGTCACAACAATTGAAGTGTTGAACAAGCCGCAGTATCTACATAGCCCAGAGATGCTTCGCCTTATCGTAGAAAAATTGTCTCCAATTCTGAAGAACAAATGGTACGACTACGCTTCCACGAAGCTTGAAGGGGTTCCAGAATTGAAGAAACTCGCTATATTTTTAAATGAAGAGGCCGACAAATGTGCTGCGTACGCTCCAATCGAGTGTCAGAGCGAGACAGCACTATCGAAAAGAAGGACGGAACATGTGCACACAGTCAGTCATGCGAGTGAGCGAGACAGAAACAGCTATGCGTGCCCGGCCTGCAAGCGAAATCATCTACTTATTAACTGTCGCAAATTTATCAACGCCGATGTGAACGCACGCTGGGACATAGCAAAGAAAAATAAAATATGTTTTAATTGTCTTCAAAGCAAGCACCGAAGATCATCGTGCTGCGCTCCGGTTTGCAGTAAGGAAGGGTGCAAGTTACGTCACCACCGACTGCTGCACTACAAGAGTGACGTCACTACTCAGGTCAGTCCAAGTGCTGTGAGTGTGACGTCAGAACCAGCCGCAGAGGTGCTAGCATCTGCAACTAACAGCGTAGCCAGTGACAGAAGAAGCCAACGACGTGCCTATTTGAAGGTGGCCCCGGTCGCTATAACCGGACCGAGGGGCAGTTGCCACACTTACGCACTGCTAGACGAAGGAAGTACCGTGACCATTATCGATGCGCAACTGGCCAAGCAACTGGGACTTAGCGGACCACGTGACCCCATGAAGATGCAAGGAGTCAACGGTGAAGAGTCATCGCATGACTACAGCATGCGAGTGTCCGCGAAGATAAGAGGCTCATATGAAACTGAAGAACATATGCTAAGGGACGCGCGCACCATAAATGACATGAGCTTCTTCAGCCAGTCTGTTCGTCGAAGCGATGTGCAGGGCTGTGCACATCTACAAGATATAGAAAATGTACTCATCTATGAAAAGGCGACGCCGAAGATACTGATTGGGCAAGACAATTGGGACCTAATCGTCTCCAACGACGTGCGGAAGGGAACTCGTAACCAACCGGTCGCCTCCCGCACGCATTTGGGTTGGGTGCTGCATGGCTGCCGCACTCCAACTGAATCGCCGGCTGTGGTATGCTCACAAGCGAGCATGGTAAATAGTGAACACAGCCCGCGAAGAAAGAAGAAAAAATTGGCACCGAAGAAACATGGCAGTGCGACATCATTGGGAAACACCGAGTATGTAACCGCTTCCCCCACCGGCGGGAGCAGTGGGAAGAGAAGGAGGCGTCGACGTCGCACTAAGAAGTTAATGAAGAACAACATAACAAGCGACACCGGACCCCGGAGTCCGATGGCAGAAGTGCCCAAGAAGTCCTGCGTCGTGCCAGAAGTCGTTACGTCACAGGGAACGACGTGCGTGTCCAACTGGGTCCATGTTCCCTTATCCCGAACATGGACCCCGAAGAAAAATGAAAATCTAGGCCGAGAAAAGGCAAAGAAACAATGTGAAGCGCAAGTTGATACAATTTTGGAAGCTAGAAATCATCGATTTCAATTACGTAAGACGCGCTTATCAGTGGACGAGCCGACTTCAAGCGCGGGCTTACGCAGCAAGCGCCCGCCGACGAATGCTCACGCGCCGTCGCATCGACTTACTATGTACTAATCGAAGCGACCCGCGCGCCCCGCACACTGATAAGCGAACGTTGCAAGTGAAGAATCAACGAGGCGCAAGATATAAGCTACGAGATGGCCAATCCTGCCATCTTACATGAGAAACTACACCATGGCGGCGTCGAGATGATGGTCAACGAGCTACGGCAGCGGCTGTGGGTCATGAAGATACGGCCCTCAGTCAAAGCAGTGTTGAGGAATTGCCTCCATTGCCGGCTGAGGCGGACCCAGCCAGCGAGTCCATCGACGGGGAGCCTGCCTGCAGTTCGCCTGGCACATCACTCGCGCCCATTCACCTTCACCGGCCTGGACTATTTTGGCCCATTGGAGGTGACCGTGGGCCGTCACCGGGAAAAGAGGTACGTGGCGCTGTTCACGTGTCTGACGTCACGGGCACTGCGCCTCGAGGTCGTCGCGTCGCTGAGTACTGACTCAGCCATCAACGCGCTGCGCCGCTTCATAGCGCGGCGCGACGTCCCCACCGAACTCTGGAGCGACAACGCTACGTGCTTCCGCTCGGCCGACCGCGAACTCGCGGAGGCTGGGCGCGCCATCGAAGAAGAGGCGTCACGCCGGCAGATTGCCTGGCGGTTCCTACCGCCGGCGGCACCCTTCATGGCCGGCGCGTGCGAGCGCATGGTACACACCGTCAAGGAGGCGCTGCGAGTCACCCTGCGCGAGCAGCGCCCGAGCGACGAAACGCTCGCCACGCTGCTCGCCGAAGTCGAAGCCACCGTGAACTCCCGGCCGCTCACTCATGTGGCCGTGGGTCCCGACGAGCCTCCAGCCATCACGCCGAACATGCTGCTCCTGGGACCAAACTGCCACACGCCAGCCCCCGGGAACTTCGAGGCCAGCGACGTGACTGCGCGCGCGCACTGGAGACGCGCGCAGTACCTCGCCGATGTCTTCTGGCGACGGTGGGTGCAGGAGTACCTACCGCTACTACAACACCGGCGGGAGCCCTACGCGAGCGGTGACAGCCCTAAGGTAGGCGATTTGGTTATAATCTGTGACCCAAATCTGCCCCGCAACACGTGGCCCCGAGGACGAGTGACTGCAGTGCATCCCGGCAAGGACGGCGAGGTTCGAGTCCTGGACGTGACGACGGCCAGCGGACGAGTGCTGAGGCGGCCTACCAAGAGAGTCGTCGTGCTGCCCATAGAAGAATCGCGGGACGCGACGGCGGGAGAATGTTGACGACGGAATTGCATCATAGAAACTCGCCGACCCGTCTACACAGGTGATAAGAGCATAGGTGTAATTTGCTAAGCCTCGTAGATAACATGTATACGGCCGTTAAACGCAAGAAAGAGACGGGTCGGACAGAGATGCATATAGTCTTATAATATTTCATATAAATCGTATATTGTTTTATTTTGTTTAAACTTAAATTAATTAATTAGTGATATTATAGTATATCATAGTATTGTCATAATAGCCTTAAGCTTGCTGAAAAATAAATGTTTAATGTTTTGCGTTTCATTAACGACCCAAATAGATCCTGGTAAATGAGACCAGGCTATGGGCGTGCAGAACGCCGCCTGTAGCCCTGGACTCAAAGTAAATAAGGGAACCGGGTTCCAGGCGTGCAGAACGCCGCCTGGAGCTCGGGACCCAAAGGGGTAGCGGAAACGGGGCTTCGGGAATGCAGAACGCAACCGGAGCCCCAGATCCGTGAGGTATGCCTGCACTACTGCCTACTCCATAGCGAGTAGGCCATAATGTTAGTGCAGGCAGAGGTCCGCGCGCCACAGCGCATGGTTATGCATTGAGGTAATCGCTCGCGCGCTCGACGCTTTATATTTATACTCATGAAGCGGGGGGCGAAGAATGGGCCCATAACAATGTCCCGCGTTTCGAGACTATGGATCATATGTATGTAGGAACCCACAGGATAGGCTAGGATCTATGATGTTGTAAATATTGTAATAGCGATAAGGTAAAATAAGGCTTATGTAAAGTGCAATTAAATAAATAAAACAAAGGGGGTGTTACAACGAAGTGGGGGGTCGGCGGAGGCGGCATTGCATAAATATGGGACGCCTTGCGAGGCCCGTCGTAGTTCGTGACAAGCAGCAGTTCGCGCTAAGCAACAAGAAAGAAGCTCCCTCCCGCCGATCACGCCACCGTTGAAAGCCGCCCGTAGCAAATATTTCATCGTATTATTTCGGCATCCTTCTCGACCAGAACCAGCAACCAACCAACAAACAGTCCACTGCATAACCAACACCCTATTTAAAAAACTCTTATTTTGAGTTTGGTGATTGTTTTTTAAACTAGAAGACTTCAAGTCTTTATTTGTACGTGTTGATATAAACTTAGGAACACGCTTAGAAATATGCGACTTTGGCATAATAGAATCACACTGAGTATAAGGCAACCCGTCTTGTGCAACAGAGAATTGACCACAAGTGGACTGACCTTGAGACTTAAAACTCAACTCAGAGGATTTAATATGTTTCTTAATAAACTTATTATCAAAAGAAATCGTGCCGTTTTTAAAACTATTCTTAGGTTCCGGCAGACACGAATCCGAAACCGTATTTAGTTTAAATTACCGTTCTGCATATCTTTATTCTCTTCACTTAAAACATGTACATTATTTGCAGAGTTGCTTTTAGTAAAGTTACTTGTACTTGAAGGCATAAAATTACCTTGTTCAGAATGTGCATTGTTATTTTTAAACTGCAACTTGCGACATTCTTGAATTAGATGACCTGGCTTTTTACAATAAGCGCAAGTTTTATTTTTATAAGAATTAGATAGATAGATAGATAGATAGATAGATAGATAACACTTTATTGTACACCATTACAGAAAACTTACGGACTACTAGTAATAATTTAATTGTGTACAAAGGGCGGTCTTATCGCTAAAAAGCGATCTCTTCCAGACAACCCGTGGCAAGAATATTGTGATTGGGAGTGGCGATGGTGGTATACATAATTATTGTACGATAATATACATTTTAATAATAAATATATAACTATACTATATTTACAAATATACACATAAGTTATATACATATACAAGATATTGTGATAATATGCAACTATTTAAACATAATAAACATATAAATATATGCAATATAATATCTATTAATTATAAAAAATTACATATCATTATATTGCAGATAGAATTTTCTGACCAAGTTCTTAAACGTTGTTAGGGATTTTGCTTGTCTGACAGCAACAGGCAATGAATTCCAAAGTTGGACAGCCTTAACCGTGAAAGAATTATTGAAGAATGTTGTATTATGGATAGGAGTAATAAGTCTATGTTGACTGGAAGGGCGTAGATTGTGAGAGCAAGAAATAAATTCGAAGCGTTCTTTAAGATATTGTGGAGTACTAGGGATGAATAAAATACTATAAAGAAATGAAAGAATGCGAGTATTCCGGCGAAAACGAATTGGCAACCACTTGAGTTTTTTGCGAAATTCAGATACGTGGTCATACTTGCGTAACCCAAATATGAACCTTATGGAAAAATTTTGGAGGCGCTCAAGTTTATTAAGTTGTTCTTGAGTTAAATCTAGATAGCTGGCGTCGGCATAATCAAGTATAGGTAAAAGTAGCGACTCTGCAAGCTTAGTTTTGGTGGCGATGGGAAGGAAGTTTTTCAGCCGCCAGAGTGACCTGGAGGAGAGAAACAACCGCCTACTTAACTCCGTTATATGGGGTCTCCAGGACAACTCACTATCAAATAAAACTCCAAGGTTTTTGACCTTATCACTGAACGGGATAATCTTTCCATCAAAAAGAAAAGTTGGCATACAGGTCCAGTCAATTTTACACAGCATCCGTCAGCTACCGATGATAATTACTTGAGTTTTCTCAGGATTCACAAGAAGTCCATTCGATTTACTCCATTGTAGTATGCGGTCAAAGTCAGAGTTTATTGCTGCGACTGCTTGATTTAGTGTAGCAACCGGTGCCTGCGTGTAAATTTGTAGATCGTCTGCATAGAGGTGATAGGATGAAGTAAGTTCATTGGAAATTGAGTTTATAAAAACAGCGAATAATAAAGGAGATAGTACGCCGCCCTGTGGAACACCGGCAGAGAGATCACACCACGACGAATAGTCGTCATCAACTCGAATGCGCTGCCGGCGTCCATACAGATAACTATGAAACCAGTCGATAACTTCAGGAGATATGTTAATAGAGCGTAGGATGCCGAGTAACACTTCAAAGTCAACATTATTAAAAGCACTGCTGAAATCGAGCAGCGATAGCACAGTTAGCAAACCATTGTCCATGCCATGCCGGATGTCATCTGTAATTTCAATGAGGGCTGTGGTGGTGCTGTGGCCAGGACGAAAACCAGACTGATAGGGATTCAAGAGGGAATTACGGTTCAGGAAAACACTTAGCTGCTGATGAACTAAGCGTTCGAGGACTTTGGAAAGGAAAGGTAGTATGGAAATAGGACGAAATTGAGAAAAGGAAGCGGGATTTGGTTTTTTTGGAAGAGGAGTAACCTGGGCTTCCTTCCAGGTGGCTGGGAATACACAAGAGGTTATGGATGTATTAAGGATATGGGTAAGGGTAGGATTAATGACATCCAGTATGGGTAGGATCATGTTGCGACTAATGCTATCACTGCCGACAGCATTAGATGTGATGGATTGCACAGCTTTCTTAACATCACTGTCAGTAAATCGACTAAAAAGAAAAGGAGAATGCTTGGGTGTTGGTGTGGAAAATACCATATATTAATGCTTGAGTAAAGATATGTATAAATGTAAATAACTTTATTTAAAAGACCACCATAAGATTGCGACATACGCCACTAGATGGCGTTGTTCATTATTGACGCACACAATGGTTTAACGATCGCCACTTATATAGAGTTGGGATCCGTTTCACAAAACTGGTTCGCTTTTTGTGGCCACGGCGGTGGCAATAAATGTGTCATACAAGTGTGTGTGTGCGTTTTATTTCTGTACGTAAGTGAAATTAACATCTGGTGCCGAAACCCGGGAACGGTAGTGGTGAGTTTTAGTGCAATATTGAACTTTAAAAACACTGGTAAATTAACTTTGACTTTTTTAATGAACATAGAATAATTGTGAAAATATTGGACTTGTAAAAATTTTAGTTTAGCTTAGGGACTTAGTATATTTTGTGTTAAATTTGGACTTGTAAAATTTTCAAGCTTAGCTAGGGACTTAGAATAGTTTAGGCAAAAGTGTTCAGACGGGGAACCTACGCCCGTTGAAATTTTATAAGTGTTAAAATTTCAAACACTTAGAAAAATTTTGAAATTTTTCGTGGAACATAGAAACATTTTGTGAAGTTTCCAATCACTTCCATACACATTTGAGTTAACTGATCCTATCTTTTGGAACAATAAATCGATAAAATGGAAGGCTATTTAAATGTTCAAGATGATCGATTTAAATCACTGCTTAAGGCAGAAACTAATTATAGAAAGAGTCCAAAGGAAAGAATCACTCAAGGATACATTGAAACTCGTTTGGAGACACTGGAAGAATTATGGAGAGAGTTCAAAGATACTCACAGGAAACTAATTTCAAGCGTAAAGGCAGATCAGCATGAATCAATCAACTATTTTAAAAACGATATGTACGAAAAGTTTGAGGAAAACTACACGGCATACAAATGCTTATTGAAAGATGCTCTACGAGCGAAGGGATCATCTACAAAAGTACATCATGAGTCTGAATCTGAGACTTGCTCGCCATCGTTATTCAAGTTACCACGCATACAATTACCAAATTTTAGTGGTAATTACGCGGAATGGCAAACATATTATGACATGTTTATGTCGATGATCCACGAGAATGTATCTTTATCTGGAGTCCAAAAACTGAACTACCTTAAGAGTACACTAGCGGGTGAAGCGGAGGCATTAATCCGAAACTTACCAACGACGGACTTAAATTACGAAGCTGCATGGGAGAAGCTCACTAAGAGATACAATAATAAACGCTACAATTGTAACACAATTTTGAAGACTTTGTTTTCTCAGAAACAAATTACACAAGAGTCTGCTAATGCCATAAAACAGTTACTGGATGTAACATCATCATGCTTAGTCAGTTTGGATAACTTAGGCGTACCTACGTCATCGTGGGATGCTTTCATCAATTTCTATGTCACTTCAAAGCTAGATAAGGAATCGCACAGGCTGTGGGAGATGCACATTAATAATGTTAACGCAGACAGTCTGCCAACGTGGAGTGAACTTACACAGTTCCTTGAGTCACGATTCCGAACTTTGGAGATGATTGATGGAGGAAGTACCATGCGACATACCCCATCACAACAAAAGACTATCACTAAGCCTAAGGTGTATCATACAGCTATGCATGAAACTAAAACTGACACAGGCATAGTATCTCAGGCTGCTAGTAAGCAATGTCCTATGTGTGGATCCAGCCATTTATTATTTAACTGTACACAATTTGGTAAGCAAACTCAAAGGGAACGGAACAATTTTGTACAATCTAAACGATTGTGTTATAACTGTTTGGCTCCAACACATAGTGTGAATCAATGCAGGCAAAGTACAAGTTGTCGTAGATGTGGAAGACGACATCACTCACTACTACATTTTGATAAGGAGAAGAGCCAAGGGACTTCAATCAATTTGGAGAGCAAACACACACTATTAGGCGAACCCACATCATCAACAAAATTAACTTCTGAAATAGACGAAATTGATGTCATGGCAAATTTTGCTAACAAGAAGGAGATCGGGAACGTACTACTCGCAACGGCTGTAGTTCAGTCTCAATCACGAACCGGACAAAACTATTTCTTAAGAGCCTTAATCGACCAAGGCTCTCAAGCTTCTTTTGTAACCGAAGAAGTAGTTCAATTGTTAGGTTTAAAGCGTAAAGCAATAAGTGGTTGCGTGTCAGGTTTGGGAAAGGGTCAGTTACAGCTTAAGCATATGGTTTCATTGCAAGTAGAGTCGCGGAATAATCCGCAATGTTCAATCAACGTTACCGCGTTTGTATTAAAATCACTCACTTCACGTATTCCATCAAATCAAGTACAATCACCTGATTGGTTAGAAATTGAGAAGCTTCCACTAGCCGATACAGGATATACATCACCAGGCAAAATAGACGTTTTGCTTGGAGCTGAAGTGTATGCTGAGATATTATTAAGTGACATTATTAAACACCCCCAAGGATATCTTATAGCTCAGAATACAATCTTTGGTTGGGTCATTTCTGGGAAGGTGTCACAATCAGCTTCAGCAAGTGAAAGAATGTTAAGCTTACATGTACAAGTAAGGGAAGACAATGTACTAAAGAAGTTCTGGGAATTAGAGAACGAACCAAATATCATTCAGAAGAAGTTGACAAGAACGGAAGAGAAATGTGAAGAATTCTATGATTTAACCACTACTAGAAATAAGGAAGGTAGATTCGTCGTGAAATTGCCTTTTACTAATGAAGATCCAGAATGTCAATATGGAAGATCAAAAGATATAGCACAAAAGAGATTCTATTTATTAGAAAGAAAGTTCAAGAAAATCCTAAATTTCACGAAGAGTATGCAAGGGTCATGCAAGAATACATTGATTTAAATCATATGACTCGCATCACCAATGAGGTTCCGTACGAACTCATTGATCATCCCAAAGCAGTTTACATCCCCCATCATGCCGTGGTGAGGGAAGACAAGGAGACAAGTAAGCTACGTGTTGTTTATGACGCCTCTTGTAAAGGAGTAAATGGTGTATCACTCAACGACAACCTGCTTGTGGACCGAAATTACAACAAGACCTGCGACACATCTTAATGAGATGGCGAAAACACCCTATCTGCATAGTTGCTGACATCGTCAAAATGTATCGCCAGGTGCGAGTTCATAATGAAGACACTCGTTTCCAGAGAATCTTGTGGAGAGACAATCTTAATGAGCCTGTGGGCCATTATGAATTGCAAACCGTGACATTTGGTACAGCATGTGCCCCATATTTGGCTGTAAAATCACTGCAAAGATTGGCAGAAGAGGAGCAGGATAAGTTTCCTATAGCGGCTAAGATTACGAAACAAGATTTTTATGTCGATGATATGATGACCACTTGTGAAACGTATAATGAGGCTATAGAAATCTACAAGCAAATGAACCAATTACTGAACTCAGGCGGCTTTCAACTGCAAAAATGGAATAGCAATAGTGATGAATTTATGAATTTTATCAATCAAAAGTCCAAGAGTGGTGAGAAAACTTTAGATATAAAATCCGACAACACTGTAAAGGTTCTGGGTATCCGCTGGAATCGGGATATAGATAATTTTGAATACACTGTGAATCTACCTGAGTTGTCTTCACCAATAACAAAAAGAAAGGTTCTATCTGACATAGCCAAGCAATATGATCCCATGGGGTGGATAGCCCTGTCATAGTAACAGCAAAAATATTCATGCAAAAATTGTGGAAGTCAGGCTTGCCATGGGACAGTGAGTTGACTGGAGAGTTACTAAACGAATGGACAAAATATAGAGAGGATTTAGTTAATCTAAAGAAGATCATGGTACCACGCTGGTTGCGGTATACCAAAGGCTCGCAATCAGAACTGCATGCCTTTGCTGACGCTTCTCAGTCCGCCTACGGAGCAGTTGTTTATTTAAGAGTTGTTGATGTCCAGGGCAAGGTTCATGTGTATTTAATAACATTCAAGACAAAAGTAGCTCCAATAGAAAAGGAGTTAACGATTCCTAGATTAGAACTTTTCGGAGCTCTGTTGGCTGCAAAGTTATTATTCGAAACATCTCAAATTATACATATACAGAAGGAGAACTTATTTGCATGGTCCGACTCTACTGTGGTTTTGGCCTGGTTGCGTGGCTTGCCATCTAGATGGACCACATTTGTGAGCAACCGTGTCTCTGAAATTCCTAATATTTTGGACTGTGATCAATTCCGGCACGTTGCTACAAAAGATAATCCTGCAGATTATGCATCTAGAGGCATGCAACCATCAAAATTCAAAGATCAGTCACTGTGGTGGCATGGACCACACTGGTTGCGTCATGACGTTATTCCTTCGACTAAAAACGAATTTATAACTCATGAAGAAGAAAAATCTAGCAAAGTTATGAAAATCAAGTCTTTAGTTGCAGTGAGAGAAGACAGAGATAAAAGAATGTTAGAGAAAGAAAAGAAATGTATTTGGGCTAAGTATTCATGTTTAAAGAAAATGCTAATAGTTTTTTTATATGTAAGAAGATTTATAAACATAAGGGGCCTAGAAGTGGAAGAAAGAAACAAACCAAAATTCATTACAGTGAAAGAAACTTGGGAAGCCGGAGTTCGGTCTGCGAAACTGCATCTCATAAAAACAATCGGTGAGAGTACTTTGACTTTCGAAGAACTAGTTACTTTACTGATTCAAGTGGAGGCATGTTTGAATTCACGTCCAATGAGTCACATTAGTGACAACCCTGACGATCCTCTCCCCCTGACACCCGGCCACTTTTTGGTAGGTGAAGTACTTACGTCTGTGGCCGATGATACCAATCTACAGCAAGCAAATAATGTAAATTCTTTAGATAGGTGGCGAGCAATTAAAAAAATAACAAATCAATTTTGGAAAAGGTGGTCAAAAGAGTATTTATTAAATTTAAATAAACGTTCAAAATGGACTACTACCATTTGGGAACCGGACATAGATGACGTTGTAATCATTCGCGAAGAAAATTTACCCCTACTAAGTGGATTTTAGGGAGAATAGTTAAAAACCTTACAGGCAAAGACAATGTAACTCGTGTCATTACTCTAAAATGTAAAGACAAGTGCATCAAACTGCCGGTAAATAAGATTTGTATTTTGCCCAAAGAGTAGTAATCTTTGTTTATATTTTTTGCATTTGCTCGGTTATTTTGTTTATATCAAATATTTCTAAAACCTTTTTTTGATAGTGGGCGGCGATTTATTGAAGGACATAGTGATTTGTGAAATAAATCCCAAGTCCTTAGTGGGCGGTATGTGGAAAATACCATATATTAATGCTTGAGTAAAGATATGTATAAATGTAAATAACTTTATTTAAAAGACCACCATAAGATTGCGACATACGCCACTAGATGGCGTTGTTCATTATTGACGCACACAATGGTTTAACGATCGCCACTTATATAGAGTTGGGATCCGTTTCACAAAACTGGTTCGCTTTTTGTGGCCACGGCGGTGGCAATAAATTTGTCATACAAGTGTGTGTGTGCGTTTTATTTCTGTACGTAAGTGAAATTAACAGTTGGCTTGGACGAGATTCTTTTCAAAGTTTCAGACTTTATTACTACATCAAAGTCAGAAGTGGTTGAGAAATGTTGATTTAAATCATCGATATTGAATGTTTGACTGACCGAGTTTTCCGTTTGTTTGCCAATCCCCAAAGAGCGTAGAAACTTCCATACTTTAGCTGGATTATCATTTTGAACTGATTCGTGAATATAACGGCGCTGAGCGTCCCTACACACTCTATTACAGCGATTACGAATGCTAACATAAGCGGCTTTGTTTGCTTCGGTTGGCTTCATTTTATATCTAGTTTTTGCTTTAGATTTCTTGTGCATCTGCGATTTAATATCATCGGTAAGCCACGGTGCAGGCAAATGTTTGACCTTGATACGGCGCAAAGGTGCATGAATATCATACAGCTTCATCAAAGCCGCATGAAACACATGAACCTTCTCATCAATAGTAGTTGCACTGACCACCCCAGACCAGTCTATTTCCTGAGCGTCCTTTAGTAGGGCATCTAGGCTAATGCCACCAAAATTGCGCTGCAGGATGATTTTAGGTTTGGCTTTCGGCGGATGTAAGTTATATGAGAGAAAAATCATGTCATGATAGGAAAAAGCATCCGCCGAACATTGACCATAATGAGAAACGTGAGGGAGCGATGAAACCATTATTAGGTCGAGAAGAGAAGGGGATGAATTAGGGAAACGATGAGTAGCACTCAGAGGAAGAATATGTATGTTAAGAGATCTTGTTAAAGTTTCTAAAGTAGAAGAACGATGGTCTTGTTTAAGGAGACAGGTATTGAAATCACCCATTATGATACTATGCGTATATGAAGGAGAAAACTTTTCTAGTAAAGTTTCAAAGGAGGAGAATGAATGAATGAATGAATGAATGAATGAAAACACTTTATTGTTCACCAAAATTAAAACTATGTTCATAAAAACTACATACAATAAATGCTGAACAAAGGGCGGCCTTATCGCTTAAAGCGATCTCTTCCAGGCAACCCCTTAAACTAAGGAAAATAATTAAAACATGACAGTGGCGGTGTAGACAATACATAATATAAAATATTCAAAAATATATTTAAAAAAATACAATTCTTAATTATATACTATATAAACACAGTAAATATCATAATACATACAGAAAAGCAGCACTATTATACCTGAGAGGACCAAAAATAGTTAAAAACCATGATTTTAAAAGAGGACACTGACTTAGCTTGTCTGATTATGAGTGGCAGTGAGTTCCATAAACGGACAGCCTGTACCGTGAAAGAGTTGTCAACAAAAGAAGAAGTGTGTACAGGTGTCATTAAGGAGAGATTATTACTAGAGCGCAAATAACGGGAATGAGAAAGATGTAGGAAGTCAAAACGTTCCTTTAAATAAGGAGGAGTACGAGGATCAAAAAGGATGTTGTACAAAAGAGAGAGTAAGTGAACATTCCGGCGAAGGCGAATAGGTAACCATTTAAGCTTTTTACGATATTCGGAAACGTGGTCATATTTGCGCAACCCAAATATGAACCGAATACAGACATTTTGAAGTCGATCGAGCTTATTCAGTTGTTCTTGGGTTAAGTCGAGATAACTGGCGTCAGCATAATCAAGTATGGGTAGTAACAGAGATTGAGCAAGCATAACTTTTGTAGCAGTAGGCAGGAAATTTTAAGCCTTCTAAGCGAAGCTGATGACGCAAAGAGTCTTCGGCTAAGATTGGTCAATTGCGGTCTCCAAGACAGTTCTCTGTCAATAACAATCCCAAGATTTTTTACAGTTTCACTTATATCGATTTTTACACCGTCAAATTTAAATTCAGGAAGAGAACACCAATCTATCTTGGACATTTGCCGGGAACTACCAACTATAATAACTTTTGTCTTTTTTGGGTTTACGGATAGACCGTAGGCTTTACTCCATTCAACTATTTTAGTGTAATCTCGGTTACAAGTTTCAATTGCTTTGTGCAGTCCATCTAAATTAGCCTGTGTGTAAATTTGTAGATCATCTGCATAGAGGTGATATGACGAAGAAAGGTTACTGGAGATCGAATTAATGAAAATAGCAAATAAAAGAGGTGATAACACGCCGCCCTGAGGGACACCAGCAGACAAGTCACACCACGATGAGTAAACATCATCGTAGCGAATGCGCTGCCGTCGTCCAAACAGGTAACTACGAAACCAGTCAATAGACGTTGGAGATATGTTAAGAGAGCAAGTAGTAGAGGAGAAGTAATTAATGCGAATAGACGACGCGTAAAATACTCCTAGTAAAATCTTGGTATGCGCAAGTTCAACTTCTATAAACAAATACTCGCCGTTATCCGGTGTTGGGGGTTGTGAGGATGCACTTAAAATTTTGTATGCAAGATGGGAGCGCAAGTATATAGCAACGCCTCCACCACCAGTACCGATACGGTCATTTCTGAGTAGTTGATATCCTGGCAAAGTATACGAAGTAGAGGACAGGCAAGGTTTAAGCCAGGATTCCGACACTAATACAGCGTGCAAATAATCATGACTAAACGACGCCAGCATATCGGGGAAATGAGCTGGAATACTCTGAGCATTTATGTGTGCCACATTGAAATTACGGGAAAGGCCTGAAAATTGATTTTCAATTTCTTCTTGCAGTGAAGGTAAATCATGGTTGCTGCCATGTGAACTGTCAGATGAAGACAAACAGGAATGAAAATCTGAGTCAGAATCACTATAACTTTCATAATTATCCATAGAATAAAATAAATACTTTATATGAATAAATTACAATTTCAAATATATAAATAATCAAATATATAATAATACACAAATAATGTTTCAAAAAAAATAAAAATAAAATACAATTAGAATGTATCTGCCAGGTGTGCGGATGAGATAGCTGACACAAAGTGTATAACAACACAATTATAGCAAAAACAAAACGCAACAAAAGACACAGGGAAAAAATTAAATTATATGAATGACATTGACAATTATGACAGTATTACAAGAAAAAAAAAGTGTAGATAAAAAAAGGTAAACAAACCAACATAATTAAATTAACATAAAATCAATGTGCGTAAAGTATAAAATAACGAGAGTTATAAAAATAATAAGATTTTTTCATAGTTTATAAATTACACAACGAGAAATGGAGTACAGAACAATTAATAAACGGAAATGTATAAAGTGGAGCGAAATAAAACAAGCAAAAGGCTCGTTTGAGAATCGCTATTTCTTAACTCCTGCTGTTGGACTACGAGTTTTGGGAACAACTACAGGTTCTTTGGTCACAACTTGTGCTACTCCATGATCTAAATTAGACGACGCGGGGAAGCTTTCCAGGTCGATTAACTTTTCAATGCGTTGTCGTGTACCGTCGCGGGCTAACACATAGATAGTCCCCTCCCGCGTCCAGCAATTTCTGACTCCCAAGCGCTGCCTAGCTTGGATAAAGAGTTGATGTCGTCGTTTAGTCAGAAACTCCGACATGGTAATCCCGGTGCCCTTGAGCTTAGTTTTAGCAAACCAGATTTTGCTACGATCCACGGCATCACAGAGCTTGAATAGAATAGGTCGAGGACGCTCGGCTGGAGCTGGTGCGGTGCCTTACCCATTCTGTGCGACCAGCGAATGTCGGTTTCTTTGAAGCCTTCTAACTTCAGTTTTTCACAAATGATGTTAGTAACAACAGTTGTGGTATCTCCTTGCTTATTCTCGGTGACTCCGTGTAACAAAAGAATTTTTCTTCTAGACCGCATCTCCACCTGGTCAATCGACTGCTGCACAAGATCTATCTGCTCCTGTAGAGCCCAAAGAGACTTCAATATAAAAGTCTTAAAATTGTAGAAGTCAGTACTCAGAGCAGAAGTAGAAGTGTTTGATGGTGCACCTTTGTGTAGTTCACCCTCCATGGCGTCCATGCGTTCAGAAAATGTTGTAGAAAGCTGATTCATAGCTTCCTGTATAGCATCCATATTGTAGAAAAATGTACTTACAAGAAATAAAAGTGAAATAAATATATTGTGTTGTCAATTGGTAGGAGATAACACCTGACAGATATTGTTGCTACAAACTGTAAGTAATCATATAATAATCACTCACTAATTCTTGCTTAATTAATTAAAAAAGTTAAATGATTGCACAAGTTCTTTTCAAAGATGTTCCTTTTTCCTAATCTACCCACCAAAAAGATATGTTATGATTATAATTTAATTTACGTGGAATGTGGTTATTTGTATTAATATGATACGACGTTTGTTTAGGTTTCTTATTTCTGTAACATTCCGACGATAAATGACCACTTTTGTTACAAATAGAACATTGCTTATTCAATTTGCGTGATAACTTTGATAAATTGTGGAGCTTTTCCTCTTCCACTGCATGGGAAATGGCTTCACTTAAACTTTTAGGATTTCTACACCTGACGATATGTGAAAATTCTGTATTCATCCCTAACAAAAAGCTATTCAAGGCTAAGTCCTCCATTGAGGCCAACCTACCTAAAAGTTCTTTTTCATCTTGACAACTATAATGTATATCGGCTTGTAGTCGAGTGAGACATGACTCGACCCGTAAAGAATATTGTGTCACATCTTCTGAGGGTAACTGTTTACAATTTTGAAGATCAACTAGTAGATGTGTGGAGTGTTTCTTCTCCCCAAAAGTAGATTTTAAAAATTGTTTGATTTCTGGCCAATAATCAAACCTTTTAATGCAGCAGGCTAACTGTGCCTTCCCCTCTAGCTGTGATATAATATATTTACATAGTACAGTCTGCTGATCAGTACTTGCAAGTGAAATTGCATTATCGCAATTTGTTAAAAACGCGGGCAATGACTCCCGGTCTCCTTTATAGGGTTTAATAAACTTTGTTAAAACTGAAAGGGATATTCTTTCACTCATTGTTGCAGTTGCACTAGCCTCGGAGATGTTATCTATGTCTTCCGTGACTATTGCCTGTCTAGTCTCCTTTTTGGGAGGCATTAAAAATAAGTAAAAATTGAATGAATTTAAAACAAGTACGGATTAGTAGATATATCAAAAGAAAAATTAGCAATTTAAAATTATGAAGACTAAGATAAAGATAAAGATAAAGTCTATAATAAAATATTCTTTATACGCTGAATTTCACTGAAAACTTCACTAAAAATAGATGAAACAAACACTCACAATAAGAAGATCACGAAGAACTTCATAATTCTCTCAGCTCACGGCGCTACCCGAAGGTGAAGACCACGGCTTATGAGGTGCGAGTGGATCTCTTCGTGAAGGAGGTCTGGAGAGCTGGACCCTTGGTATCCGCAGGTGTGCTGGTAACGCGGGCTCACGTCGATGGACGGAGACTTCTCGTCGACCACCAAGCAGCACTTGCAGAAACGAACAGCAGAGACGCGGACAGCAGAGATGCGGGCTCCAATAGGATGGAGTCTTACCGTCGATCACGTTTTTGGACAGCAAGGCTTAGGCTTCGGTGCCCAAAGCTTATAGATGCCGTCAAAAAGGACTTTAGACCACAGAGCTTGATGTCAGGCGGGAACTTCGCGACGCGCCTAACACCCTAATTGATCCCAGTACTCGATACGTTTTTCCTGGGATCCCACTTCTGACACCAAATTTGTTAGGATGGCGCTCCGTGGGTCCTTTTTAAAAAAACGAATTTATTTGCTGTAAATGTTTAATCAAACACATGTCTGAACAATGCGATGGTTGATAATGCTCTCTTTATATTACATACATGAAAATGGTTTTATGCAAAATACAATTGCACGCGTAAGCAATTACTTCATATAATATAATGTCATAACAGGACGCTAATCAATTTTTCGCCGATCTTCTGAATGTGCCGCATCTTAACTTCGGCTATACACTTCTTGCTGGATCTGACCGCAGTGTTAATCTGCTACCTTAAATCAGGTGTAGCTGGATCCTCACCATTACGCGCTGCAACCCAGGTTCGATAAGTATATTGCTTGCGCTTCAAAGCTTCAGCGCAAGATGCATCAAACCAGGGTCGCGAACGGCCACCTGTACGGACAACACTGTTGGGAATGAAACAGTGCATTCCCGACAGAATTGTGTCCGCTATGGCATCTGCGCAAATGGTGGGATCACCTGATGAGAAGCAGATTTGCAGCCATGGGAAAGAAGCGAAAAATTCTCGCAAGCCGTCCCAATCCGCCGACTTGTAGTGCCATACATGGCGTGTCCCAGAGGGACGGAGACGGCCGTTTTCCACTACAGGGACCACAGAGTGTACCAGGCAGTGGTCGGAGGATCCCAAAGGGGCTTCGACGGACAAACCCTCCGGGTGGGTAGTTAGCAAGAGATCCAGCAGAGAAGGTATATGGGTCTCAATATCTGGTATCCTGGTAGGATTTGATACCATCTAGGTGAGACCATAAGCTAGGGCAAGGTTTGTGGCACATTTCCCCGCGTGGTCGGTCGTACGCGACCCCAGCCACTCCTTGTGGTGGGCATTAAAATCGCCAAGGACTACAACCTCTGTGGAGGGATGTTGCTGTAGAAGGCTATCTGTGGTTTCTTGGACGTGTCCTAACAATCTCTCGGCTTCAGAGTCACCACTATGAGACCTGTGAAGGCAAGCATAGAAGCACGTGTGACCACCACAATCTACACGTGCCCAGAGAATTGATAGGTCTGTGTCTTCAAGGCTACCTAATCGGCGACAAAAGATATCGCTTCTGACGTACATACATACCCCAGCTTTGGACGCGAATGCGTGTTCCAGACTGTAGCCGGGATATTCAAGATAGGATGTGTCATCAGGTGGCGATATCTGAGTTTCCGTCAGGAAGAGGAGGGCCGGCTTTACCGTCTCGAGGTGGTGGTGGACGGCATTTAAGTTGGAATGAAGTCCCCGAATGTTACATAAGTCCACGCAAAATGTGGAAGGGGTGGCCGCTGTAGAAACGTTCCTCTTTTTCTGTTTAATAGCCATAGTTTGATTTTTAATCCAATTAATATATTTAATTAATATTATAAATGCGAAAGTAACTCTGTCTGTTCAGTTTTTACGAAAAACGACTGGACCGGTTCGACTGAAACACAGTATATACATATATACTTGTATTTATTATTATTTATATTTATTATTCGATTCCGAGGATGAACATAGGATAATTTAACCCGAAAAAGTGACAGTTTCTGGGATAAAAATATATTTGTCTCTCTGTTTGTTATACTTATATGGAAAAACTACTGGACAGATTTGACTGAAATTCAGTATATATGTAATTAGAGTTTACCCCACAGTTGCGCCGCCGGCCAACCTCTAGTTGGACGTAGTTACGCAAAAAGTATCCAACACACAAAATGTTACTTTTGAATAATTATTAAAGATGTACTTGTTTGTGTCTATGGGTTCTTAGGAAAATATATGCGTAAATGTATCATTTTTTATATAAATGAGTTTAACTGCATCAATGCGGAAATACAGCTAAAACTTTAATAATTTAATAGTAACATTTTGTGGGTTGGATCCCTTTTGCGTAACTACGTCCAGTTATAAATGAAACTAAAAATATTCAATTGATTATTATGTTTCTCTTTATCTAAACAAGTTCCATAAACATAAGCTTACAGGTTGTTTTCTAATTGTTGTTCTTTATCTAGCAGTGTATTAGAACAGCAATTTTATCATAGTTTAAGTACATATGTATTGGTCAATAACCCGAACATAACCTCAAATATTCAGTCAGAAAAAATAAGATTTCTCTTAAAATTGGACGAGAATTTTGAATTTAATTTCTGAATATGCTGTGACGTTGTGCTAGACACGTTATATTATCCCAATAACAAAAACTAAAATCCACTCATAAACCTTTTATTTATAATTCCAATATACAGATATATCCAATAGAATCAAAATAAATAATAAAAACTTAACTAATAACATGCCATACAGACTAATTAAAATAAATCGGAACCACTGAGATTCGTTATTAACGCGCGCGGCTTATCGCATCGCGGAATCGCGTACATGCGAAAGCGTGGGACCCTATATGCGTTGAACCAATCAAATCACTTCACTGTTAATCTCCAGTCAGTACGTCCCAAACCATCGAACGTATAACCTGTGTCGGAATTCTAAAGATATTTCCGTTAATTTATTTAAACCAAGTCTACATACTACAGCCCTACGGGTGAGTTGCATTATTTATACCACTATCAGCCTTCTGCTAGATCATTGGCAGCTATATACATTGATTAGGTGCTTATAGACTGCACTAATTGTAAATTACTACTGTAATTGTACATAACACTGCTCTGCAAGCTTCCGTCGCCGCCATTCCGTGATCCCACTACCTTAGCGGCGCGGCCGACGTTTTTTTAAATCTATAACGGTTTGTGCGCACAGAAGCTTGGCAGGCAGTGCGGGTGAACGTTTTTAAAGCATACCAAAACGTTCAGCTTTCAGATTACGGGCTACAGCCTAGCGTAGCCAATCTACGGGTTTTCTACAAATCTTTCTACCACCATACACGGCATCCTACACGCCGTAGCGCCGGGAGCCTACCCTTCCGCCGCCACTACTACGTCGACGCTACACGTCGGCCTGCTGCCTTCGGACAGCAGTCCGAGCAGCAGCCAGCCGGACGCGACCGCCTTCCGTCGCGCGTTCTACCAGCGATCAGGCCAGTGCTGTCCTTTCTTCTTCTACTTCCTACCGTGGTCGAAGTAAGTGTTCGCGATTGTGCAAAGCCAACCGGTACAACGGATCCCCCCTGACCTTCTCAATTCTACCTCTCTATTTGTAATTATTTTTTTTGCTTATAATAAATTGTATTTTAAATTTAACCTTCTTTTACTTCGGCTTAACCGACTCCCCTCTCTCTCTATTCTGCGGTGGGTTAACTAACAAACCCAGACGCCGCAATGCCAACCAATAAAATTCTGTACAAAATAGGATAAGAATCATCAAGGCACACTACATTTTATATAAAGCCCAAATCGCCTAACAAAATGGACATTCTCCTTTATCAACGCCGATGTGAACGCACGCTGGGACATGGCAAAGAAAAATAAAATATGTTTCCAGTGTCTTCAAAGCAAGCACCGAAGATCATCGTGCCGCGATCCGATTTGCGGTGTGGAAGGGTGCAATTTACGTCACCGACTGCTGCACTACAAAAGTGACGTCACTACTCAGGTTAGTCCAAGTGCAGCGAGTGTGACGTCAGAACCAGCCGGAGAGGTTCTAGCATCTGCGATCGATAGTGTGTCCAGCGAAGGGAGAAGCCAGCGACGTGCCTACTTGAAGCCCCGGTCGCTATAACCGGACCGAGGGGCAGTTGTCACACTTACGCACTACTAGACGAAGGAAGCACCGTGACCATTATCGATGCGCAACTTGCCAAGCAACTGGGTCTTAAAGGACCACGTGACCCCATGAAAATGCAAGGAGTCAACGGCGAGGAGTCATCGCATGACTACAGCATGCGAGTGACTGCGAAGATAAGGGGCTCATGTGAAACTGAAGAACATACGCTGAGGAACGAGCGCATCATAAATGACATGAGCTTCTTCAGCCAGACTGTTCGTCGCAGCGATGTGCAGGGCTGTGCACATCTGCAAGACATTGAAAATGTACTCATCTATGAAAGGGTGACGCCGAAGATACTGGTTGGGCAAGACAATTGGGACCTAATCGTCTCCAATGACGTGCGAAAGGGACCCCGTAACTAACCGGTCGCCTCCCGCACGCATTTGGATTGGGTGCTGCATGGTTGCCGCAACTGCATCGCCGGCTGTTGTATGCTCGCAAGCGAGTATTGTAAATAGTGAACACAGCCCGCGAAGAAAGAAAAAATTGGCAACGAAGAAACATGGCTGTGTGACGTCATCGGGCAATACCGAATGTACAACCGCTTCCCCCACCGGCGGGAGTAGTGGAAAGAAAAAGAGGCGTCGACGTTGCACTAAGAAGCCGAAGAACAACATAACAACCGACACCGGACCTCGGAGTCCGATGGCAGAAGTGCCCAAGAAGTCCTGCGTCGTGCCAGGCGTCGTTACGTCACAGGGAACGACGTGTGCGTCCAACTGGGTCCATATTCCCGTATCCCGAACATGGACCCGAGAGAAAATTGAAAATCTGAGCCGGCAAAAGGCAAAGAAAAAATATAAAGCGCAAGTTGAAACAAATATGGAATCTTCCATATTTACGTAAGACGCGCTTATCAGTGGACGAGCCGACTTCAAGAGTGGGCTTGCGTAGCAGGCGCCCGCCGACGAATGAGCATGCGGTGGCGCATCGACTTATTATGTAATAATCGACGCAACCCGCGCGCCCCTCATACTGATAAGCGAACGTTACAAGTGAAGAATCAACGAGGCGCAAGATATAAGCTACGAGATGGCCAATCCTGCCATCTTAGACGGGAAACATAAATACACAAAGTTGTACATACAATATGTACACGAGAAATTACACCATGGCGGCGTCGAGATGGTGGTCAACGAGCTACGGTAGCGGCTGTGGGTCGTGAAGATACGGCCCTCAGTCAAAGCAGTGTTGAGGAATTGCCTCCATTGCCGACTGAGGTGAACCCAGCCAGCGAGTCCATTGACGGGAAGCCTGCCTGCAACTCGCCTGGCACATCACTCGCGCCCATTCACCTTCACCGGCTTGGACTATTTTCGTCCATTGGAGGTGACGGTGGGCCATCGCCGGGAGAAGAGGTACGTGGCGTTTTTCACGTGTCTGACGTCACGGGCACTGAACCTCGAGGTCGTCGCGTCGCTGAGTACTGACTCAGCTATCAACGCACTGCGTTGCTTCATAGCACGGCGCGGCGTCCCCACCGGACTCTGGAGCGACAACGCTACGTGCTTCCGCTCGGCCGACCACGAACTCGCGGAGGCTGGGCGCGCCATAGAGGAAGAGGCGTCGCGCCGGCAAATTGCCTGGCGGTCCCTACCGCCGGCGGCACACTTCATGGCCGGCGCGTGGGAGCGCATGGTACGCACCGTCAAGGAGGCGCTGCGAGTCACCTTGCGCAAGCAGCGCCCGAGCGACGAGACGCTCGCCACGCTGCTCGCCGAAGTCGAAGCCACCGTGAACTCGCGGCCGCTCACTCATGTGGCTGTGAGTCCCGACGAGCCTCCAGCCATCACGCCGAACATGCTACGCCTGGGACCAAACTGCCACACACCAGCCCCCGGAGATTACGAGGCTAGCGACGTGACTGCGCGTGCGCACTGGAGACGCGCGCAGTACCTCGCCGACGTCTTCTGGCAACGGTGGATGTGGGAGTACCTACCGCTACTACAACACCGGCGGGAGCCCTACGCGAGTGGTGACAGCCCTAAGGTAGGCAATTTGGTTATAATCTGTGACCCAAATCTGCCCCGCAACACATGGCCCCGAGGACGAGTGACTGCAGTGCATCCCGGCAAAAACGGCGAGTTTCGAGTCCTGGACGTAACGACGGCCAGCGGACGAGTGCTGAGGCGGCCTACCAAGAGAGTCGTCGTTCTGGCCATAAAAGAATCGCGGGACGCGACGGCGGGAGAATGTTGACGACGACAACATGTATGATAGAAACTCACCGACCCGTTTACACAGGTGATAAGAGTATAGGTGTAATTTGCTAAGCCTCGTAGATAACGTGTATACGACTGTTAAACGCGAGAAAGAGACGGGTCGGACAGAGACGCATATAGTCGAATATTTCGTATAATCGTATATTGTTTTTATATTTGTTTAACATAATTTAATTAATGACTAATATTTATAATAGTATATGCGTATTGTCATAACAGCCTTAAGCTTACTGGAAAATAAATGTGTAAATGTTTTGAGTTTCATTAGGACCCAAATAGATCCTGGTAAATGAAACCGGGCTACGGGCGTGCAGAACGCCGCTTGTAGCCCGGGACTCGAAATAAAAAAGGGAACCAGGTTCCAGGCGTGCAGAACGCCGCCTGGAGCCCGGGACCCAAAAGGGTAGCGGAAACAGGGCTTCGGGAATGCAGAACGCAACCGGAGCCCTGGATCCGTGAGGTATGCCTGCACGACTGCCTAATCCATAGCGAGTAGGCCATAATATTAGTGCAGGCAGAGGTCCGCGCGCAACGACGCATGGTTATGCATTGAGGTAATCGCCCGCTTTTTTTTTTTGACTTGACTTTATGTTGTTGGTCCGAAGACCTCACAACTTTACCGGGGTTTTTGGGGCGAGCGCCTTCGCAAGGCGAAGGCGCTCGAGCCCGGGGGCAACTTGCTTGAGAGAGCTCCCTAGGGAGTTTTACCTCGGCTGGACTGTTGCCATGAGAGGGGGATGAATCTGATGATGCCCGCCAATGGGCGACACAATGAACTAATTGGGAACGGGCGACGGGTAATATAAAGCCCGAGAAGAAGGATCCCGGGGGACCGGGATCGGCGGTTCGCGGCGGCCTACGCTATCTTACTGCCGTTTCGCAACGTGTTATGGCTGGGAAAGAAGAAACGGTGAAAGAAACTTCCCAGCAACACGCCTAGTCTATCCTGTGGGGGGGCTATGTCTCCTGGCGTCCCTCCCGAGGACGTGGAGAGAAAGTAATTGGCGTTGTCTGAGACGCCGCCGTCTATGTCTGTCTGTCGGTGCCTGCCAGCCTGCTGTCCTAACCGCGGGCGGGCTGATCCGGGCCAGCCGTTTTGTGATAGCGTCGACCTTGTCCGTAAGGACACTACGCGGTCGTCGCACGAGAGCCTTTCGCCGAGGCTTGTAATCGGACGTGGACACGACGAGCGGATTTCAATGGTGCGGCGCGAGATCGAAATACTTACGCGAGAGCGACATAATGTAGTTTTTGATAGAGGGAAGCTCCAGATCGCGGTGGAGGTCGACCTTACGCATATAGAGGGGAGCACCGACGGCTCTGCGCATGAATTTATTCTGCACGATTTGCAGTTTATTTAAACGGGTAGGCTTGGCATGGCCGAATACCACACTCGCGTATGTCATGATCGGGCGGATGCATGTTTTATATAGAGTAAGCTTGTGTCTGAGGGACATTTTGCTTCGGTTATCTATCATGGGTGCTAGACGACCTATCACAAATCGCGCTCTATTTCGGACAATAGTGATATGCTGATCTAGGGTGGCACCCAGGTATTTGGTGTGCTTTGCCCAGGGAATCACTTGGTCATAAAGCGAGATGGCTTTTAGGCAAAAGGAAGCGCGTTTGGGGGAGCGAAGCGTGCCCGGGGAAAAAAACATTGCTGCGCTCTTCTCCGGGTTCACCTCTATCCTCCATTTACGAAACCATTTGCCTAGTTCTGTGACAGCTACCTGCAGCCGGACATAGGCCATTTGTCTGTTTTTATCTGATGTATAGAGTGCGGTGTCATCCACGAAGAGGGCCAGCTCCACGCCTGGAGTTTTTGGGATGTCACTAGTAAACAACGTGAAGAGCAGTGAGGACAGGGCCGAGCCCTGTGGTACACCGGCTGTGAGTGGATGAGGAGACGAGCGCGTTCCCTCCACTCGAAAACGGAAGCTACGACCTAGGAGGAAGTCTCGCAAGATGAACACGAGTCTGTCTGGTACACCGAACTGATACAGCTTGTAAATCAAGCCATTGTGCCAGACCTTGTCGAAGGCCTTAGCTACGTCTAGAAACAGGGCGGCTGTTCCTATAGAGCGAGGGCGATGGGCAAAGTGAGATAGTATGTGCTCCGTGATGCTGTGCACCTGTTGCATGCATGAGTGTCCGGCACGGAAGCCAAACTGCTCGTCGGGTAGTAGATGTTTGCTGATGGCAAAATCTCTAAGTCTAGAGAGGATAACCCTCTCGTAAAGCTTGCTGAGTGCGCTCAGTAGGCTGATCGGATGGTAGCTGGACGGTTTATTTGCCGGTTTTCCAGGCTTGTGAATACCGATAACATCTGCCTCCTTCCAAATCACGGGGAAGGAGTAGTCTGTTATGGCGGTATTGAAGATGCTCACCAATATTATAATTAGGTGGCCGGGGAGGAGTTTTAAGACGCGATTGTTAATGCCATCGGTCCCTGGGGCGTTTCGCGGTTTGAGGGACTTGATCATATCTTGCACTTCTTCGACCGTGACCGAGTCGAGTGTGGTTTCCGCTGGTAAGGAGGATCTACGTTCGACCTCGGAGTCCACCTCCGACAGGTGTGACTGGTCGACGTTTTGCGTAGTGGGTGAGCATTGAAGCTCTAGACTCTGAGCAAGGCATTCGGCCTTCTCCTCGTCATCGAACGCCTCGGTGTTGTCGGCTCTTTCTAGCGCGGGTATGACAGTAAGGGTGTCTGATTTGAGAGCTCTAGCCAGCTTCCAGTATGCCTGGTGAGTTGGTTCGATATCTCTCAACGTTCTGTCCCAACGTTGTTCCCTGACTTCCCGGATACGTAGTGTTGTTTATGTTAGATATTAATCTGGCAACCATGCCATATATTTTAAAAAGTAAAAGACTGTCAATGGTCAGTCTATATTTTGTCTATGTTTGTTATTGTCAAGTTACCGCTGTCTGGCTGTGTCCGTATAAAAGTGTTTTCCAAAATTAAATATTAAAACCACGAATAAATTTCTACTGTGCTTTACAAACAAACTCTGGTTTTACTCTGCAAGCCCACAACCTAACAGGTTATGGGCCCAGAGTTACGTATTTTGGACAAATAGTAGTTTTTTGGAAAAGTGGACTTGCCGAAGTGAACAAAGTGAGGTTAAAATACCGGGAACAAGGTATTGCCTATTGCGAGACTCACGTGTTCGATGCTACTACGCGATTGGCCGGCTCAAAATATCACGACATAATAGCGCGTTCTGATTGGCCGCAGATGACGCGATGGCATGTACTTCGACTTAGCTTGAAAAAAGAGACGCAGTTGTTCGGTTGCTCTGAGAACTTTACAGTAAAAGTTTTATGTGTGTTTTAAGGCAAATTATACAGATATTTGCATATTATTGTTCAAATAATAGTGACAATAATGGGGGAACATACACAATTAGCGTTCGAAAAGCTAGAAGGGAGGTCCAATTATGCTAATTGGAAGTTTGGAATGAAGATGGCTCTCATTCACGATAACCTCTGGAGCTGCATTGAACTGTCAACATCGTCTACTACAAGTACCAAACAAGACAGTGAGCAGTCAAGACTAGATCAAAGGGCTTTAGCGAAGATTTGCCTTATGGTCAAACCCTGTATATACCCTTACATTAAAGAATCTAAAACAGCACGTGAAGCTTGGGAAAATCTCGAAAAGACATTCGACGATCGAGGGCTTTCACAGCGTTTAACGTTAATGAGAAGGATATTGGGCGTCCGACTGTCGGAATGTTGTAGTATGGATGAATATGTTGGTGAAATTGTTAAAACTTCACAAAGACTAGCGGAGATGGGTGCTCCACTTGAAGATGAGCTGGTAGGTGTTATCATGCTCAGTGGATTAACATCAGAATATGATCCTATGGTAATGGCGCTAGAGAGCACAAACCAAAAAATCAGCAGTGACTTAGTGAAAGGAAAACTACTTCAAGAAAATACAGAAAGAAATTCTAAAGTAGAGAATGCATTATATAGTGGTTATAAAAAGAAGTTCATACCCAAAAAAGGTAGCAAAAAGCCTTTACGAGAAATTGTGTGCTTTCGTTGTAAGAAAATTGGACATTTTCAAAATAAATGCCCAAATAAAAGAGATAAAGAACAAAATGCACTTCATGTTTGCCATGCAGTGAGCGAAGACAAAAGGGATGAGTGGGTATTGGATTCAGGAGCTACAGCTCATATGTCATGTCGTTGAGACTGGCTTGAACACTATAAGCAGAAAGATTTAACAGTCACAGTTGCCGATAACAATGAAATTGAATGCAAAGGAGTTGGTAATGCAAAAATCGATACCTATGACATTTTAAATGTTCTGCATGTTCCTTCGCTGAAGACAAACTTATTGTCAGTGAATCAGATTGTATAAAAAGGTTTGATTGTTGTTTTTCAACAAAACAAATGTCAAATATTATACAGAGATGGCTTTCATATCAAAAGAGATGTAATGTTGGAAGGATACAATGAAGGTGGTCTTTTTAAATTGAGAAGTATTGATTCAGCTATGTTAACTACTGAAAAGGAAGTTAAGAATCTGTGGCACAGAAGACTAGGTCATATAAATAGAATTAGTTTGAAACTAGTATCCGATGGATTGGCTACTGGAATGAAATATTCAGAGGAGAATACTGAACCATGTGTGGCTTGTGTAGAAAATGTCACGTTTACCATTTCCAAATAGAAAAATGCCTAAGAGAGCTGAAGGTTTACTCGACCTTATACATAGTGATGTATGTGGGCCGATGCCAGAAAAGTCATGGAGTCATGCTAGATATTTTATGACAATGACTGATGATCACTCTAGAAAATTTTTTTTTTTCTTTTTGAAGAGTAAAGAAGATGTGAAAAATGTAATTATGAATTTTATCAATAGGGTAGAAACTGAAATTGGCAAAAAAGTGAAGAAAATAAGAAGTGATAATGGCAGAGAGTATGTAAACAAGACTTTAGAGAATTATTTTCAATCAAAGGGAATTATTCATGAAAAGACAGTACCATACAACCCGGAACAAAATGGTCTAGCGGAAAGAGTCAATAGAACACTCACAGAAATGGCTACAAGTATGATAAAACAAGGAAATTGCACTGATAGAATGTGGGCTGAAGCTGTAAATACAGCATGTTACCTGAAAAATCATTCTCCACATAAAGCTCTACCTGGTACAACCCCTGAACAGGTGTGGTCAAACAGAAAAGTTGATCTGAGTCACCTCAGAGTATTTGACTGTGTTGCATATAACCATGTGCCAGACCAGCTGAGGCGTAAATGGGACTCGAAGAGCAAGCCATTAGTCATGGTTGGATATGATGAAGAATCTAAAAGTTATAGATTGATGGATCCCGTTTCTCACAGTATAGTGAAAGGCAGAAATGTAAAATTCTTTGAGAATACATATTGGTCATGGAAGAATATGAATGGGAAAGATAGCTTACCAATGTTGGATGTTCTACCTCAGTGTGACAGCTCAAACTCAAGCATGCCTGAACAGGATGTTAATCAAAAAAGTGATGATGAGTTTAGTAGTGCTGCCAGCGACGAGGAGCCTGTGCTGCCTGTACCGAGTTGTGCTCAGGCACCTGCTGCTGTGCCCATGCAAGGGTGTAAGGATGTTGCAGAGGCTTCTGCTGGGGCATACCCGCAGAGGTCAACACGAGTGCGTAAGCAAACACAGTTCTTTGCTGACTATGTTACATATATGGCAGTGGTAAGTGATCCTATTTCTGTTAAAGAGGCTATGATGAGAGACGATTGTGATAAGTGGAAAAGTGCGATGGAAACTGAGTATAACTCTTTGTGTATAAATAACACATGGACTCTTGTAAATCGACCAAGTGACATTAATATAGTGCGTTGTAAATGGGTATTCAAAATAAAGGAATTATCCGATGGACAAATTAAATATAAGGCTAGGTTAGTTGCTATGGGCTTCACCCAAGAGTATGGTATAGATTATATGGAAACATTTTCTCCAGTTGTCAGAAACTCTACTTTAAGATTGATGTTTAGTATTGCAGTTTATAAAAATTTACAAATTTACCATTATGATGTTGAGACTGCATTCCTGCATGGAAAGCTGGAAGAAAATATTTTCATGGAATAGCCTCAAATGTTCATAAAACCCGAAGATGAGTCAAAAGTGTGTTTACTTAATAGAGCAATATATGGACTGAAACAATCCTCGAGAGTTTGGAATCAGTTAGTTGTAAAAGTGTTAACAGATTATGGTTTCAAACAGTCCATACATGAACCTTGTATATTTACAAAATTTGAAGGTGATATTATTGTCATAATAACCTTGTATGTAGATGATTTCTTAATTTTTACTAATTGTGTTTTAGAGAAAGAAAAACTTAGTAAAATGTTGAGTGATAATTTCAATATTAAAGATCTGGGATTAATTAAAAATATCCTTGGAATCAGGATTGAAAGGGATAATAAAGGAATAAGTATTGATCAAAAGGGATACATATTGAGTTTATTAAATAAATTTGAAATGTCAGAGTGTAAAAGTGTTAAAACACCACTTGTTTAGGCCAATTATTTCAATTGGTTCATCTCCTTGATTATATGATCGGAATGAAGTCAGTCGCGCCAACATCTTCCGATCTGTGCCCTGCTAATGAGGCTCATTGGTCAACGACATTATGTCGTCACATAATGTGAATGGAGGGACAAATCCGCACCACCGCGACAATAAGTCGAAAGTCGCCTACCTGACCGCGCGCGTATAACGACCCGCGCCGTAGTCATATAAACTACCTATTATAATATTTAACCGCCATTGTGTGAATTTGTGTGTCACCAAAAATACCTTATAAAACCACTGTGTGTGCAACAAATTAAACCTCAACGACCGCTGCCAGACGTCTCCAGGCTTGCCGATTTAGGAGAAGTGCAGTTTCGGGAGGTTAAGGTTAGTGGTTTGATTTTCCTTCCCATATAATCAATCGGATGCAACGATTGATCTGATTGTCTTTTGATTGTTGAGCTATATTATCGAAGGCCGTACCAGTCCAGGAGGTAGGGCAATATAAATTACAACCGCCGCCACGTGGTGTGCTATAGGGGAGGTGGGGAAAGACCTGGAAATTTTACCCTGGCACCACCACCACTTATACCTAACTTAAGATTAGAAAGATCTGAAACAGTTGATTATACTTTACCATATCAAGAGTTGATTGGAAAATTGATGTATCTTGCTATAAACAGTAGACCTGATATTGCTTATTCAGTGAATTTTATGAGTCAATTTAATACTTGTTATAATTCTGAACATTGGAACCATTTGAAGAGAGTTCTTAAATATTTAAAGGCTACTATAGACTATAAACTTAGATTCAATTGTAATAAAAATTTTGAATTAGTTTGTCATGTAGATGCAGATTGGGCTAATGACTTGGATAGAAAATATTATAGTGGAATACTGTTTACTTTAGGTGGAAATCCTATTCATTGGGCTGCTACTAAACAAAGATGTATTGCACTCTCTACTACTGAGGCAGAATTTGTATCCATGTGTGAAGCTGCTAAGGATGCAATTTATTTTAAAGAGTTGCTACAGGAACTTGGTATATATGTTGATAATATTAAAATGTTTAATGATAACCAAAGCGCTTTGGCCTTGTTTAGCAGTGGATACAGGTTTAGTAACCGCACTAAGCATATAGGTGTTAGGTTTTACTTTGTTAAGAACCTCATTGAACAGGGTGTAATTAAAATTGAATATAAACCATCAGAACATATGTTAGCAGATGTTTTCACTAAGAGTCTTAGTAATATAAAACTTGTGTTATGCTGTGAAGGCATGAGGTTGACAGATTAAGGGGGAGTGTTAGATATTAATCTGGCAACCATGCCATATATTTAAAAAAGTAAAAGACTGTCAATGGTCAGTCTATATTTTGTCTATGTTTGTTATTGTCAAGTTACCGCTGTCTCGCTGTGTCCGTATAAAAGTGTTTTCCAAAATTAAATATTAAAACCACGAATAAATTTCCACTGTGCTTTACAAACAAACTCTGGTTTCACTCTGCAAGCCCACAACCTAACAGTTTATTAAAAAATAAGTGATACATAAAGTTATATGGGAATAGATTTAAAGAATAAAAGCATCAAACCAGTTAATACACAGTTTATTTAATTATATCACAGTACTGGTAACAAAGAACAATACTTAAAATAGCCGCACCGCTAATATTCAACAATCACATAAATACCTCTATTACTACAGAGTTTCCTTGTTACCCTAGTATATGGTGGTTTGATAAATCTAACCCCAACACCCTCTCAGGCTACCTATATTTTAGGGGTGGGATCTGCTAAGAGCTTGCGCAATGTATAACGTTATTTGTGAGTATAACTTGGTCAAATAGAGTGAGTTACTGAACTAAGAATATTATAAATAAAATGGACGCCACCTGCTGTCTTCTTCTAGGAAGATCTTGCAACAGGACAAGTAGATATAAGAAGAGAGTAGACGATGGAAGTTGTGTGTCAACTGGACGGGGACTGTCTTAGGCTGAACTCTGGTCAGTCCCAAGCAGCCGTGTAGGAGGGCATCTGTCGCTTCACCCCCTACGCCTCACACATACACCTCACTGGAAAATCACCAGTGGGTAAATTTATTTATGCCTTCAATAAGAAGGTAAAGCACCTTTCGACTAAAGGATGAAAAACGTTCATGATAAAGATAATATGTTAGGGTAAAAAGAGGATTCCTATTTAACGCTAGCTGGGGAAACGATGCCTGCGGAAGATACTTTAAATAATATTACCAATTTCTAGTTTCTTATTTGGCAACTGAATCATGTAGCACTGTACGGTACTGGTATGAGGTATTAATTTAAATTTCGAAGTACCGACGTTCGCGTGCCAAACTGGTGAACTAATAATATACTATTGTAGCCGCAGACGTCCGATCACCACGGCGGCCGCTCACAAATTGTTGCGGACAGAATCACCCCGCTGACCTCACCCCCGTAAAGCCCGTGCGCCCACGCCCCGCCTACCGCGGGGACATAGCTCGCTCCGTTAGCTGCTAAGCGTCTGCATTTTTGTAGTACTTTAGTAAGCGCGGAGCAAGCCTACATCAGCTGCATCCGTACACCGTCGCGCACGCGCGTGCACTTGCGTTGATCGGCTATACACATTTCGCGTCGTCCGTCCAAACTATTCCCGGTTGAGACTCCGTTCGCGTCGAGCTCCCGGGGGCACGCTTGTGTCGTCCCGCGAGTGTGGTTGTGCGTTCTCCACCAGCCCTTCGTGGAGAAGGGTACCGGTGGCAACTGTGCTGTGTTCTAGTTTATAGAGATAGTGACTCATGCAGTGTATATAACTGTTAATTTGTGCATTCGTTCCCCATGGCGGACAAGTCGCCGGGGAAACCTGCGGCTAGCAGCCGCGACCCGCGGCTTGTTTACAGGCCGATTGAGGTCACTGAACTTGAACCCGGAAGTGCTGCCACCATAACAACTCCCCCCACCGCAGGCGGGGCCCCGCTCGCACCCGCTGGATGTGTTCATCCGGACAGGGGCGAAAGAGGCCAACGCCAGGTTGGCGGGAAAAGCCGGATATTTTCCTCAGAAGAGGAAGAAAATCCAAAGAAAAAGATAGATACGGCGAGTACGCCGTCGCTAACGGACCTGGAAGAGGGCGGCGGAGAGGAGATGGCTTCCTCATCTGCCACCTCTGAGGCGACGGAAGAGGCAGAGGAAGAAGAGAGCAGTAGCGAAAGCTCGGCCGACACAACACCTTCGCGCTCCACGTCATACGTGGAGCTGGAGAGTCTCGCCGCCGCCGGAGCCGCCGCCGCCCCTGCAACCTCCAGCCAAGTACACACCAACAGGGACGCCGCCGCCACCGCTGGGAGCTCCACGGAACAAGGTAGGCGTAGCCCTAATAGCAATAACATGTCATTTGCGGAAATCGCGGCGTCGCCGCGCGTGAGCCCGACTCCACGGCCACGCACCCAGACCGGACCGACGGCGACCTCCACGCCGGAACAGGCCGGCGCTGCGCCGCCAACAACAAGCACGGGCCCACCCAAACCTAAAGGGTACCCACCCATAACGGTGGACGTTATGCCCGGGTGGACCCAACATTTCAAGAAATTATACAATATTCTAGGACATGCTCCCAGCGCGCGCCCATTTGGTAAGGGGGTGCGCTTCATGCCAGCCAGCCCTGAGGAGTACAGGGCTGTGCAAAAATATTTAGTAGAGGCCACACAAGCGGACCCGCAGATTCAGTGGTTCTGCTACAGTGTGGCCTCCGATAAACCAACGAAAGTGGCCATCAAAGGCCTGCCTCCGGACACGGATCCGGAGGAAATTAAAACGGCCCTGGAAGAGTGGGGCCACGAAGTTATGTATATTAAACACATACCTGGCGTGGGAGGCAGACCTGGCTGCCTTTTCCACGCCACCTTAAAACACCAGGACCAAGAGGCGCTCTCCCGGCTGTACGCACGTACAGAACTTTTGTACATGCCGGGGGTTGTTATAGAGGGGTGGCGGGGGGTGAGCGGAGTGGCGCAATGCCACCGCTGCCAACGTTTCGGCCACTCATCGAACAATTGCCACAGGGCGCCTAAGTGCGTGGAGGAGCACCTCGCCTCAGAATGCCCCCGCTCGCGGCAAGATAAGCCTACATATGCTAACTGCGGGCGGGCACACGCAGCATGTTTTAAAAGGTGCCCTGTGTACCTAAAAGAAAGGCGAAAGAGAAGGGCATCAGTCCCCCCACCCCCGCCTAGAGGCCGCCAGACGGCTGGAAAGCGCCCGCCGAGGCCAACCAGGGCCGAACGTAGACGGGCGCAGGCCCCACTTCCACCGGAGACAGCGCACCCCCAAACCGCTTCGACTCCGGCCAATTATAGACTAGAAACTCAGGGGGGCGGGGCAACATTGGCAACACCAGCCAATGACTCGACAGAACGACACGCCCCCCTGCCTCAGCGTAGGAGACACAATGCGGGGCGTAAGCACCGCCGGCGCGCGCCAATCGCCGCACAGGAGGCGGGGCCGCGACCGATAACAGGTCAATTACCTTTATTATGCCCGAACTGCGAGAGTTGCGGGCAAAAATTGCCTAATACTAAGCAAGCGTTTATTCGCCGACAACCCGCCCAGGTCGCGCCGGAGTCGGACGGAATCAAGCTCAGCAGGAAGGCTAGGAGACAGCAGAGGTCGGAGTTGGCTGCCAGGCCGGTAGTACCACCACAGCCAGAGCCACGGCCACCGCAACACGAACCTTTGCCGCAAAGGCAGCCACGCAGCAGGACGAGGCGCGCCGCCACTCCTGCCGCAACCACAACAACTGCCGCAACAAATGCAGGAGGGATCGACGCCAGGGACCCGCTCCAGATTATTCTCCAACGCCTGGACCGTATGGAGACGTTCTGCGGGGCCCTGACGGAACTGATCTCCACGATCGCCGCCGGGGGAGATCTCATGGTGGCGGCGATTCGTATCTTGCCCCGAGTCACAGCTAAACCATAATGGATAGCACAAACTCGGGGCAACTAAGGCTACTATACTGGAATCCCGGAGGAGTGGCGGGGAAAGAGGCCCAGCTGCGTAGTCTCGTCCAGTCGCAGGATATTCATATTATCCTCCTGGGCGAGACTTTACTCCGGCCTACTGTTACATTTAAGATGCCAAACTACATCGTGTACAGGCGTGATGAAGTTTCGCCCCAAGGCCGACCGTATAGGGGCACGGCGGTCCTAGTGAGGCGAGACATCGTACACGATGAGTTGCCGCATCTCGATTACCAGGAGCTCCGCACCATCGGGGTACTTATAAAGGCCGCGGGTAGGGAGGCGAAAATTTTCGCCGGCTACAAACCGCCGGGCCCCCGATGGCACCGCACTGATTTGGAGAATATATTTTGTGGAACGACCCCCACAGTGTTGATGGCGGATTTGAACGCAAAACATCACGCGTGGGGGTCAAGGGTCATTAACCAGACGGGCGGGAGGCTGATGCAGGACGCCGAACTCATCGGCCTCACGGTGCTCGGACCGGGTGCGCCTACCCATATCCCAAATAACACACGCTACAGTGCGGATGTGTTGGACATCGTAGTACACCAGAATATAAGCTGCCCAATCCACGCAGAGGTGCTGTATGACCTAGATACGCAGCACCTACCAGTACTTGCCACGCTTGCGTTGGCGGCGGTGGCAGTGCCGCCTAGAGAGCAGCGTGCAAGAATAGATTGGGCAGCGTACACTAATAGTATGGACGAAGCTATTCCCCTAGAGGGCCTCTCCGCCCCGGAGGAGGTCGAGCGAGCCACCAGGCTCATTATGGAGCGGATCGAGGCCGCTAGGGACGCCGCAACTACGATGTTCACACCGCGGAGCAGACGTCCAGAGCTCCCAGCCCGGCTCAGCCAGGACATCAGCCACAAGCGCGCACTCCGGCGCTTGTGGGCCAGAACCAGATGTCCGGTGCTCAAGGCTAGGCTGAATGCCTTAACAGCCCGGGTCTCAGAGGCCGTGAAAGCATGGCGAGGTGAGACCTGGGATAGTGTTATAGACCGGGTGTCCGAACACGCCACGGACTTGCACACATTAAACCGAGCTCTACAAAGGACGCCAATACCCACGTACCCACTGCTGGATGCACAGGGTCAGAGGCGGTTTGCGCCAGCGGATCGTGCTGAGATCTTCGCCGACCACTTGGAGACGCAATTCCAGCCACACCCAATCCCAGCAGGGGTATCGGAGGAAATAAGGGAACACCACCAGCGCGTCGAGAGGGAAGCTACCGAGTTCCTGTCGCGCCCACACGAGCCGCTCGGCGGGGAGGCGTTCATCTCCCCGGCCGAAGTCCGAAAGGCGGCGCTACGTCTCCCCAGGCGGAAAGCGCTGGGTTTTTTTTTTTTTTTTTTTTTTTTTTTTTCAGCTTTTCTAGCCCGGGCGTTTCAGGATGTACCCAGGTCCATTACTAGTCTAAGTTTTTACTAATATGTATGTATATATAAAAAATACAGGTTGTGGATTAAGTGGGGTTTGAGTAGTGGTTGGCTATTGTTTTTTTTTTTTTTTTTTTTTTTTTTTTTCCAGCTGTCTCTCAGGCGAACAAGATATGCCTAAGTGTAGATCTTTTGTATGTATTTCGCTACTCTACGCCCTATCCATATATATTCAGCTAACTAGCTACCTATCCGTAAGAATTTTAGCTAGGGTAAATAACTTTTCTACTAATTGGCAAGGTTGGGAGAAGTTGGGGATGGTTGGGAGTATAGTTGGAGTGTTTTGGAATACAAATTAGGATGGGTTGGTTTAGGTTGGGTTAGGTTGGGAGTGGTTGGGAATGTTTTTATTTACTTTATTTAATTTTCTTTTCGTTTACAATTATTATCTATTCTATTACATTTCGTTACAACTTATATTATTTACATTGCTATCTATTGTTACAAGTTTGTCGGTATTGTTACATTATGCTTAATTTAGTTTACTTATTTACGTTTACAATATTTGCTTTCTAAGTTGTTTGGATATGGGTATGTTACAAGTAGTCTTTTATTCGTACATTTTTTATCTTAGGCCTGACGTATATAAGGACCATATTTCTTTCCTAGGGGTTTTTTGTGTTATGTTCTTTTCTGTGTTAACTTAATTACATTTATTTGACTGGTACTGAAAACCTATATACAAGTATATAGTTTCAGTACTATTTATACATCTTGTTTGTTTTCTAATTTATTTGTGTGTATATATTACATATAAGTTGAAAAATTTCGTGTGTTCTCGTGTTAATAATGTGTTGTAATTTTGTATGTGTGTTCCCCTAATCCCCGAGGATCTTAATGCATATGTTCTCATATGTTGTTGTGTTGTTAATTAATAGATGGTTATGTTTTTATGTTGGGTGAGTTTTTCGTTTGTTTGTGACATTTAGGTTTTGATGTTGTGGTTCTGTTCAGTATACTGATGCTTTGTTTTGCTTGTGTGTTTATTACAAAGCCTGACTTACTTTAAATTAAAGAAGCAGGTTTCAAGTGTATTGCATGATTGGTGGTGTGTTAGGTTGATCGTACAAGTGTGTGTTTGTCTGCGGTATGATTGAGTGTTGTTTGCTTGTGCGTTGTGTTTAAGTGTGTCTCCGTGTTTGAGTGTTGTTGTGTATGTTGGCGGTGTTTAGTGTGCTGATTTACCATTGTGTTTAATACAGTTGGCATGCTTTATCGAGATAAAGGAGTCCGCTTATTAATACATTAATGGCTCTATGTGTGTACTTCTGTGTTTCTATTTGTATGTGATTTAACTGGGTGTGTGCGAGTGTTAATCCAAAAGTGTATGTTGTGTGGGTGATGTGATTTTTATGTGTGTTACGTTATTGGGTTGTGTGTGTGTGTTGAAGTGCTCGGGGCTATCTTCTTTCCTGGTCGCCAATCTCATATGTGACCTCCTGGTTGGTGGCCTTCCTAACAGTGAGACACCGATCCCCGGTTCCACGCATGATGGGAGAGTCGTTGGCCGCCTCATTCCGTGTATTAAACTTGGCGTTGTCACGAATTGGTTGTACTTGTGTACGTTTAACTCTCTCGGAAAGGTGCGACCTTCAACACATGACCATCATGTTTTCACCGGCGGGATGTCTAACCATAGGCAACGGTAGAGCGCGCTATCCATTCCCATCTCTTCCTGACTGGGCAACTCTCACTAAATGCATTGTGAGCCACATCCTTTCTCGTCTCCCTAGTACAATTGGTGCATTTGGGTGGCGCGCCCTCCGTATACTCCGCACACTCTCTTATTGTGTGGTTACCTCCACAGTGGCTACATTTCTCCTCGACTGCGTCCTGGCACATCCTCCTACCGTGCCCGAAGCCGAGGCACAATGTGCACTGTACCAGTGGCGACCTATCCACGACCGGCAATGTGCGCAGGTCGATCCTAACTGTGCCAGCTTCAGTTAACCTTCGCCACAAGGTTGGTGTGACCCGACAGACCACCTTGTGGGTTGTTATGTTCTTTCCTCGGATCTTGTAAGCTATCTCTATCGGTTTGACGACATCCTCCTGTCCCTCAAAAATCGCCCTATTCTGATTCCTGAGGGCCCGAAGTATGTCATCGTCCGTATGTTTTCGGAGGACCCCGCTTATCATCACCAACGGTCTCTTATTGGTGAGGTTCTCTGTTGTTAAGTCGGGTCTTTTTTCTGCTAGCTTTTGTTTAACATTCTGCCGGTCCTCCTCTGTCTTGCAGCTTATGATCCATCTACCATCTCTTGCCTTACGTATGCGTTCCACCTCCAACCCTCCATCTTTGGGATCGAGAACTTTCCCGATCTCCTCCTGGGTTTGGGTTCTGGTTTGGTCCGCATCGTTGAGGCCGCCGGTTATCGCTATCGAGTGTAGTGTGCGGTACACTTTATAAGCCGGGGGGTTACCTCCCGGTTTTGTAGCCGCTACACTCGCATAGCTGGGTCTCGTGGTGCCTACCTCACTCATGTCGACGCTGTGCTTCTGAATAACTTGCGAGAAGTTATTCATCCTCTCCAGGTTTTCCCGCATGAGTGAGGCGTGCTCTTCCATCCTCTTTACCAGGTCGGCCTTTTCCCTATCAAAGTCCGTTTGCCCGCTCTGGGGTCTTACTTCCGTTACCTCTTCTGGTCCTTGCTCCGTCTGTGTTTCGACTTCGTTCTTGCTTTTTTCCTGTTCGCCTGAATCATATCTACCCGAATACTTCCGTGATATTTCAAAGTCCATATCTTTGGACAGAGCGTACATTTGATCTATCGCGTTCTGTACGCCCATTTTTATCTCGGTTTTCAAGTTACGCGAATTGGAGAGAAGTTCGTTGGCTTTATCATAGTGTGTTTTTATATCTTTTAGCCAGTTGGTTGGTCCTGCCGTATTTTTTGTACCCTCTGACGGCCCTTCCAATTTTCTGCGTTCAGCAATCAGCAGAGCTTTTTCGACAGCTTTTTGTTTAGCGTACTGCCTAGTTGGGGTACCTCTTGGGACCCATGGTTCCTGGCTTTTGGGCGGTACGTTGTTTTCTTGACCGGGGGAAGGGAATTTCAGCGTTATCGGCTTATTCCTCTTCCTTTCTGGTTTTTCTATAATCGTTTCCGGGCTGAATGGACTCGTTGATGTTGTCGAAGTCAGGGAAGTGCGTTTTACCAATTTTTGGCCTTTACGCACTTCAGTTCTTATGGGTGACACTTCCTCCGGTGGAGGGGTCCTGTACCCTGCCTCTGCCCTCTTCTTTCTCTTTTTTGCTGAAAGCAACTCCTCGTACCGCTGACTGCTGTTCCCGGATTCCTCCCAGATCGCCTGCTCCTCTGATCTAGTCAGTTCCCAGGCTTTCCGGGGGTCGGTTTTCTTTGGAGTAGTAAACATAGCTTGCAGTATCGGGTAGTCCCTACGTATAACTAGTCAACTCGCGCAATAGCAACGAGTTGAATGTTGAGTGTGTGTGTGTGCGTTGGTGGACGTGTATATGACGTATGTGTGTATATGTATGTGTGGCGTGTGTGTGATGTGTGTGTGTTAGTTTAATGTGAAGTAAATAGGGCTTTAAACTATCTACGCTAGTCGACTGATGCAATAACACCAGTCGAAGGTCAATATAATAAAAAGTCAAATAAAATATATTAATATTGTCAAACTTATTCTAATAAAATTGGTTACAGGTTTCCTGAACCAAGTCTACGTCAGGTATCACAGTTTTGTAAACACTTATCTGCTTGTGTTCGCAGGCAAAGGCCTGGGTCGAGGTCAGCACCCAAATGGGGCGGTCAATACGGAAAGCAGATAAGTGCCGTAGTCTACTTACTTAAATCTACTTATAAACTAACTACTTACTATGTCTTACGCTAATAGTTCGGTCGAAACGCGACTTACAACAATTAATCTTTTTGTTTCAGGTCCAGGGGGGAGCGGGATGGGCGCCGGGAGCCGGGAGGTGGACAGATGGAAGCGTCTAGTCTTTACGAGTGCAACGACACCTCGCACGCCGGGATTGGACAAGAGGACAAGGATTTACAGGTAAGTGGAAAATGGGGGGGAGCTAGAGGGGGGGAGGGGGGGTAGATCGACAGATCTCGTCGCGCCGAGTTGAATGATACCAAGCTCGACTATGTTGGCGTTAAAATTGGCTGAGAAACAGGCTTCGAAATTCTGGTCCCCAGAGAGCCGGATGGAATTTCGAAGTTTCAAATCGTTGTTTCTCACTCAATATCAACACCAGAAGACCGAGCTTGGGCTCAAACCTCTCGCCGTGGTGAGATCTGTCGACTGGGTCGAAAAAACAGACTGAAAATTTTCAAAAATTTTGTGGTCCAAAAATGGGCCCAGCGGGTGCTCCTGGTGCTGGGATTTTCTCCTGTGGAAGCCCGAGCTTCCTACGATGGATAGCGGCTGAGAAAAACCAACTTGAAAACTTTCAAGATGGCCGCCGGTGAAAGTTTGTACTCGAAAAACTCAGCAACCAGAAGTCCTACTGCGCCCGTGCTTGGGTTCTATGGGGAGCCCCTGGTCTGATCTAGGTCCTAAACCCGTTTTTAGACCTAAAAATTTTTACATCAATTTTATGGTTTAATCCTATAGAGTAGGCTGATATAACACCTACAGTCCAAGTCCCACCCTCCTGCGGTGGATAATGGCCGAGATATCGGGCTTCAAAGAATTCCAATATGGCGGCCGAGATGTCAGATTTGGGCGAGAAAACGTCGCCACACCCTTGTTTTTGGTCCGATTTGGCTCGGACTTGGACTGCTGTGCTGCCCTTGGTCTTCTGCACCCCGCTGGGGGGTTGGTTAAAACAAAAAATAAAGTGCCTATTTAAGAGGCTAGTCTGATGCAGAAGCCCTGCCTAATGATAACCTTCGAAACCCCGCCGCGCTAAGTCCAAAAATGGCCGAGTTATTACAATTTTTAGAAATCCAAGATGGCGTCCAAGTTTCAACTAAAAACACCAATCTTCGATTTCTCAGGCCCCTATGGCTCGAATCTAGTCGAGCTTGGGCTCAAATTAAAGCTCTCGGCGAGGTCTACCTAATGGTTATACTAAAAATATTTTAAAGTCTATATATATTTATCTATTTACAATTTAAGCCAAAAAATAACTTATCTCAGAAAGTATAAGTCCTAAATTTTCCAAAAAATATGCAATTTATAGGCCAAAATGAGCTCTATTTTACCCCGAATTTTGTTGAATTTACCCAATAATAAAAACTTATAAAAACTTAAAAATTTTGAAAAAATCGATTTTTTGAATTTAGTTTGAAAAATTTCTATTACAAAAAATTAGGATATTGTGCGGGCAGATAGAGCAAACTACCGCGCACAATCCTACAGTTTCAGAACCCACGCGTCGCTTATACTTTCTGAGATATTCTAATTTCAATTTTAATTTTCTAATATAAAATAATTAAAAACTATAGAACCTAAAATTAATGTGAAGCCGGAAATGAGCTGCTCCTCTTCGGGTCTTGTGGTGGTCCAAACCTCAAATTGCTCACGTCAATAATGACGGAGCAATTTTGAGGTTATGGAGTTGTTTTTTTTGATGTTTGCAGGTCCGGGTGAACTCCGATTGCGGCGTGCGAGGCGTCAAACGACGCGTCTCGTCAATCCCTCGAAGGCCACCGCGGCAGAATTTTATGTCCAGGTACAAATTTTTGAAGTAAAGTCCAAAAAACGAAAAAGTCCGAAAATTTTTTGCACTTTTTAATTTTTTTCTCGGTAACTATAAATTTTTCTAAGGTTGTAGCTGGCCAGATTACCTTAGTTTTTGGTGCTTTATCCTTATGTAATTTTGAATTTTGAAGAAGTCCAAAAATGGCACTTTTCACACCACGTTTTCACAGTTTTTGCACAATATTTTCGCGGTTGGAGTTGGGAAACTGGTGCTCGTATTTTTGCGGGGTAGGGGCAACTGGGCCCCACCAAAGCCGCCACTAAAAAGATAGGGTCCTCGATTTAGTTTCCAAGATATAAATTTTTAAAGTTCCAAAATTTTGTTTTTCCTGAATAATTTCGAAGTCCGAATTGATGGAAACTTTCTTTTTGCATAGGCACCTGCGCCTCACTTTCCCGCACACAACGATATATCGCACGGCACTGTAACTGCGAAAAAACCTATTTTTTTGAATTTTTTTCCGCGGAGCGAACTTTAAATCGACTTGTCTCGGTCGCGTTTCGAGCGGAACTGGTTGGCTATTGTTGGGTTGGGTTGGTTTAGCCAGAGCGACTAGTTGGCATAGTGGAACATGCATTAGCTAGTCGATCATGGTTGTTAAGCGTCGGTTAGAGCAGTCAGTACTTGGATGGGTGACCGTCCAATGGAAAGCTAATCTGCCGATGCGCACTTGGAGTCTACGTCGTACATTTCGGTGTGCGGCGGGGGGTCAATTTGTGCGTTCCGCTTCGGCGGAATGTGGTGGATAAATTCGACTTACCTTTTTATTCCCGCTCCGGCCGTCGTCGCGAGCGGACGTGTTGCTAAAATTTACGTAAGTGAAAATTACGTAAATTGTTGGTTTATGTTGGTTTTAGTTGGGTTTGGTTGGAAGTTGCAGACAGCTTTCCTTCCACTCCCGGGGGGTTCTGCAGGGTGTATTTTGGTCCTTTATCAACGACTTGGCTTGCTTAATGGACTTTTGAGGATTCTGTACTACTTTTTACCTGGCTTTTCTCGGATTTTGGAACTTCTTCTAATCTTGACTTTGGCGTGTTTACTGGACGGTTGCTTGCTTGAACATCGACCCGGCGAGCTTATTGGACTTAGGGGGTGCCCCCCCCCCCCTTGTGGGGGGCCCTCGAAAATGGCGGAATCTGATGCCAGTGCCATTTCCGGGGCAGTCTCGGGGATTCTTGCGGGGAAGATCGCCACCCGCAAAAGGCTTAGTACCCGCTCACGGAGGGGGTCAGAACCCGACTCGGACGAGTCGTCCCGTCGGGTAAGGATTGGGGATGGGGATACGGGGGCCGACACGGATGTGTCGGCTAAACGGGTTGTTGCCGCTGCTCGGCGTGTTTACATGGGCCGTAGCGGCCCGAAAAGTGGTGGTCGCGGGGCCGTACCGAAGGGCGGTTCACGAGGGGGGACATCAAGGGATATCGTGGCTCGTACGGAGGCCTATCTCAGAGAGGCCCAACTGCGGATCGAGGCCAACGCGGAGGCTGCCAGGGCCTCCTCG